>VXAA01001421.1:699859-866382 GCA_013399115.1 Anseranas semipalmata
AAAAAAAAAAAAAAAATACACAGAGATGCCATCTAAATTTATGGTTATCTATTTTTCAGAGGAGAAATTTATTTGTAGCAGAACCATCTTATATTTACATCTCACCATTCACACTGGAGATTAAAAAATAAAAAATAAAAAGAACGATGAAAGAGTTGCTTTCTGAAATGTATTTAGAAAGGAAAAAAGTGAGAATTCAGACTATATGAACATTACACTGAAAAGGCCGAGTCCAGTGACTGAAAGCAACGGGTGATGCAGCTACAGAGTGAACCAGAAATGGAAACAAAGTTCTGTTTCGGCTGTATTTCCATTTCCACTATTGCCAGCCTCTCACTGCCACCATCTGTACTGCTGCTCCTTGGGTCTTCAGACAAAACACACTACATAATTTTTGTTGCAAAAGGCAAAACATACATGCAGACTATTACAAATGATTAATTTTGAGAAAATGAACAGAAAAATCTGTACTTGGGCTAGCATTGTTTAATTCCTTATTTGGCTTTATATGCCCGTGACTGACAAATAAACCTCTAATTCGGAAGACGGCTCAGAGGAGATGGGCAAGGGTGATGTGCCCATGAAGCTCAGGGGACAGCATGGTGCAACTGAGCATGGCTATTGCAAAGAAAGCTGACTATCTCACCACGAAGGGGACCGGAGTGTGGCCTTTGTCTGGGATAAGCAGCTCTGTTCGATGAAGGGGTCAGCTCACCGTATCACAGGTAAGTGGATGAACGGGTGTTGTAAATGTTTCTCCCCAAGTACATCAAAAGAGAACGAATGTCTCCCTGCAATAGCCAGACCAGCATTGGGGGAATGCATATATGTCTCAGCTCAACAAAGAGTATAGAAAATAAACAATTAACAAAGGAATTTTGAAAAGAGCAACTGTTTTGAGCTTTCTTCAACCCACTTATTCCTTCCGAGAGACCTGGGGACACCCAGCTTCATGCCTGTGAGCATAGTACAGAGAACGGTACCAGGAATCACATTGGTATTGTAATTGAACAATGTATTGCAATTGCTAAATTTTGCAAAGTGTAATTTACATTTTTATTATGTTTTCAGTATCACTCTGCTAAGCCAGAAATCTCATGTAATATCAGCTATCTTCCAATAAGTGAATTTGATATTCAACATTATAGCCTCCACGTGTGGAGTATCTAAAAAAACCTGGTCAGAGAGAATTGGACTCTGACGACGCCTTTATTAGCTTAACAGAACAAACCAATTTGCTTTGTACGATAATTCCACGCAAGTCTGCAGTCAATGGCTTTACACTGAAGAATATTAGCATGCAGTACATTACCCAAGAGTTATTACACAGGTTAAAATGAATATTTACATCGATCATACAATCCTCTAATGCACTGAAATATGCATTCTAAAATAATAAGGCACAGAAAAAAGATACTAGCACTAATTTTATTTATGATTCAACCTAATTTACAAGTAATCCCTGACGAAAGCATGCCCAGTCTCCATGGCACTCTTCTTTGTGGCAGTCAGTATGTTTAGTAAATACATAAAAGAAACGGTAGGTCTGCACAAGCAAACAACTCGCCTAGAGTCAAGAGGTCTTTCAGGCATTGGTCTGCTTTCCATATTGTTTCTATTATTTCCAAAGAAAATAGACACTTGTTAATAAATCTACTAGCTGCTTTTCATATCTGATTTCTTGGATGATTTGCAATTCTTGCAATTCTCTCTCTCTCAAAAAAAAGTGTTAAGCACTTTGCTTGCTCAGTATCATAATTTCTTTTCAACAAGCTGGCCAGACATTTACAAAATCTGACTAAATTTTAAAGATTTCTAAATGCTTATCCACACTTTTAAAACAGTGCTTCCATGACTGCATAACAACAACAGACAAAACCTATAATATTGAGAGCCCATGCAAAAACTTAAGAGGGAAAAGAGAAGATATAAGCAATTTATAAACTCATAGATGAAATTCCTCATTAACACAAAATGCAACAAAGAAATCAAAGAAGAAACTGAACACCATTAAGACATCCCATCATGGTCTTAAGAAAAAAGTCTAAACTAGCTTTCCTAACTTAACTTTTTTTTGTACTTTCCTCGTATGCCATCAATATATCTCCTTACTCTATCTTATTATATTCATCCTGAATAAAATTGCTTAAACTGTTATACTTTCTGTACTTGCAAACCTCCAATGACATGATTTACCCTTCAGTGAACTTTTTCTCATTGTAAACATAGAACACATCTGGAAGGAAACCTGACAGGTAAACTAATCCAGATTAATCCCAAGGCAAGATCAGCTAAACTACTTCAGAGAGATGTCTATTGAGTCAATTTTTTAGAATCTTGAAGTGAGAAACATCTCACAGACTTTCGGGATAGTCTGATTCAATACTCACAGTCACAGCACCAAGCATGCCGAAGTTCAGGAAGGATTTGGACAATGCTCTCAGACATATGGTTTCATTTTTAGGTACTCCTGTGTGAAGCCAGGAATTGGACTTGATGATTGTTGTGTGTCCCTTCCAACTCAGAATATTCTATGATTCAACTGCCTTTTTGTCTAACTTAAATCCAGCAACATATTTCAAACACAGAGACATGAAGAGGATAAGAACTCATAATATCAAAAGTTTTAACCTATTCCAGTAACTCCTATTAAAACTCTGGATTTCCATGTATTAAATCTTTATTTTCCAGTTTAATTTCAGCACCGAATAATGCACATTAATGTAATCCCTGTTTGTACTGTACGAATTTATAAACTTAAGGTACCGTGATTATTGCAAGCCTTCTTCCATCTTTGCTTCATGGTCTGTTTTTGGTCAAACACAATGACAATACACTCTCTTCTCCCCTATAAAATTATTTGCTCTGCAGGTAACAATTTTCTACTATCAGCACAACAGTAAATATTCTGTAACACATACCTCTCAGGTATGCCTTCCTTTATTATTCTAAATTATTATGTTAATTATAACATAAACAACACCTGTTGCATGCAATCTCTAATTTGATTTGTTTTCTGAGAATGCCTGATCTGAAAACATCTAGCATATAAATTCTGCAGGCAACACTCAAAACAAACAAACAAATAAACTCACTTACTCCCCCTGCAGGCATATAAACACGGACATCACACAACTTCTTTTAAATTACCTGTAAGAATCTTGTATGATTCTCAACCCAAACAACAGCTCTGGCAATTCCTGCCTGACCAGTGCCAATGGCAGTCACAATATTCAGAACTATTGTGGGTGTCAAAGCACTGGAATTTTAGAAAGGGCTTTTCACATAAATGGACTCCATGAATCCAGCTTATTACAGGCTAAGGTAGAAAATTTATGTTGAATGGCACATCACTGCTGTGCTGTGCATAGTTTTGGTATTTGTCTCTGAGGTATGTAACAGCTTCGTCATTGAACCTATGGCTTTAAGTTTATGAACAGTTTTAAAGACTGCAACCACATCCTTTCATAGGTCCTAAATGTTACCTCTTCTTCACTTTCTGCATGAATCACTTCATGAGTAAAAAAGCAATTCTGCTTTGGAAGCAGGAAAAAGGCCAGGAACCTTTTATCCTCCATTTAACAACCTTCAACAGACTAGCAAAAAATTCTGCATTGCTTTTGCTCTAGATGTATTATTTTTTATTTGCTCAATTACTTCACAGTCTACTTGTTTTGTTTGGTTGGGTTGTCTGCTACATAGTCATGTAATCACTCTGCCAAGCGAAAAATACTCAGATCTACTTCCCTGTGCTTTAAATGGCCTTCTTTTAATTATTTCTTTTTATTAAGACTTTTTTTTCAATTATTTTTTAATAATCAGATTCTGTGCATAAGAAAACATTATCCTACAAACAGTATAAACCATTCACTCATTTACAAAGAATTTAAGGATGTAACATGATTTATTTTTAAGCTTCACCAGTATGCATCTCTATTTTCACCATGCTGACATATGCTATTTCTATAGTTTAAATCACCCTTTATCAGGTATATTAAAAATCATAGCCTCTGTTTTAGCTTCTAAATTCTTGAGACATTGTTCTCACTGCATATGTTCCATAAAGATCTGAACTGTATTCATCCCTTGTTCTTTGAAACCCGAAGTGACTAATACACATATGCGTAGCACAGGACTATTTAGCCTGAAGGCTGCTGCATGCTAAATCACTGACCCTTGAATAAAGGTTTTTTGTTTTTTGAATGAGAATCCATTTGTTTCACAGAAACTCTATATTTATATTTACTTACATTTTTATATCTGTAGCCGTCACTAATGTAACACAGGCACTCATCATCTTCCAGAAGTTAAATTTTGATGCACAACTCTTATTACTTATTTATTCCAAGTGAAACGGCTGGACATTATTTATAAAATGCATCTAACAAGCTCACTAAAACATCTGTTATGTTTGGCAACAGCAGAAGCACATTTAAAGATGACTTTTTTTTTTCTTGAATTAGAAAAAGCTGCATGAAAAATTGAGGATAAGTTGGAACAACTGAGCATAAGTTGCACTGCATCATATAGGATTGCCTCAATTCTGGTTTTAGGAAGCATATCCTATACCTACCCTAATTAATATCTGGCTCACTGATTATAGGCATAAGGGAACATAGTGATGCATACTGTCTCTCTCCTGGATGTTCATCTCCTCCGGTGGTAGACTCAGGGACCTGACTTCAATGCACTTGAGCTTGGGAATGCAGAGAGGGCTGCCCCTGCTCCAGAAGGCTGACCACGGAAATGAACAGATCTAAGGTGGTGTGATTATCAGTCTGTAGCTCTTAAGAACAAAACAAAGTTACGCTACTTCCAAATTTTCTCCCAGATCAAAATAACATCGGCAAGTATTTTTGTCCCAATTCATAATTTTTCTATAAGCTTAAAAATAAAAATAGCTATATGGAGAAATTCCAAACTCGTTAGAAGTTTTGAATCTATCTTAATTGATGTTGAGCTTCCATCAATTGCCAGTTTTTGCCTATGGATACTTTAATCGCATTGTAATATTTATGATCAAAGAGTTTGAACTGAATACTAAGAAGTAATCTACCAGCATTTGTTTCTATCTGCAGACTTGTATAATTTTTGGCAAAAACTACATTCCATATAGAACATAAATATATTGTTTATTTTCATTAAAGTAAATGTTTCTCTTAAAAATCATAAATTTCTTTTAAATACAGACACCTCACAGACATCCCAAAGATTTGCTCTCCTATGAAGGAAAGGCATCTCAAAGTTTTACTTCAGTTTCTCATTACTATTCTGCATCCACAAGGCATACAGTGAGGTAACTGTTAAACAAAACTGAAAGTAAGCTTGATTTAGAATTTTCTTTTGCAAAACAGCAGCTAAAACAAAAGCTACTCTATACTAGCCTGTTGGTACCTTAGTAAGGAAAATAAAAATATACAGAACTGGAAGAGCTACACAAGGAAGGATTGCTTGTTTGTTGTTAACTAAAAATACTCCAAAACAACAGAGGAAAACCAAATATTAAATCTAAAAATAATAGCAGCCTTAGAGGGAAACTGTTAAGGGAACTGTTTAATAAGTTAAGGAAGTATCACACTTACTTGGATTTAATCACTGCTCATGCTTGTTTACAGCCAAGTCAAACTAATATATTAAAAAAGGGATATATATAGACATTTGTTCATTTCCTAGTAACAATGAAAAATTTTCTGTAACTATAGTTCAAGATAAAGTGGATCCTCAGAAAATGAAGAGGGTCCACTAAAGAAGCTCTCAAGTTTCTCAATTCAAATATTCTTTTTTTCCAGTTTTAAGTGCTTTCCTACACCCAAGTCTACAGTCTGAATAGTTGTAAAACACTAATTTAATCTATTTGTAGATTTTTTTCAAAAAATATAAACATGAAAAACAGTAAAGAAAATCTTACAAACTCATTAAATTTTCAAGCTATCAATGATCTGAATAAGTACAGATAACAACAGGTAACCAAATTTTAATTTTTAATTAAGAAAGATTCTACAATATCCTCTGCATTATTCTGGCATTTTTAGTCCAACAGTAGCATTTTTAAAGGGTATATTTAGGGTAGTGTTAGAATTTCTTCAGAGCTTTTATTCATGAAGAAAAGTTAGATAGCTTCTTGACTTCTACTTTTAAGCCTCCTGTGAAAACTACAAGGGCAGTAAAATTTTTAGATGGCACTATTTACTATAACTTTGTTTAGGTTACTCAAGGCCTTCAGGTATTTGACAAGTCATGAGTAAAAGCACAAACATTAATTAATTTCCTTGAAGTACAAGGTTCAGTGCTTAACTGCTATGTCCCTGGTTACGTTTGATAACATTCTGGAATGCACAGAAGCACCACAGGAAGCTTATCTGAAATAAAAGTTCCAAATTTATACTGCTGCTTTAAAATTTGACAGATGTAGTCCATGCCTTGGTAAAATTTTTACAGATACACAATCTTTACAGTAGTTAGCGTGGTTTCAGTAGCCTACACATACTCATGTCCACCGAATATATTTTGTTTCTAAAAAGTACTGACACTGTATGCCATAAAAATTAACAGTTGATATAGAAATGATAGATTACAAATTGTTTGTTAAAAAGTTGATATAGTCCAAGAGAGATTATTTCATAAATATTACAAAGATCTGAGAGTTTTAAGCAGGGATATTTACTAAAAAGAAGAAATTTTAAGTTTTCCCATGACTCAAAATCTTAATTAACATTACACATAAATTTGTAAAGTCAAAATTTTTAAAGATACAAAATATTTAATGAGATACAAACACACGCAAAGGAAAAAGCACTACATTTTATATTTGAAGACCATCACAATAGAGTATGAACTGCATGTTTTAACTTTTCTTACCATTGTCTTTTAAACTATTCCTACGTAACCACTCTACATCATTGCACTCTAGCTATTTGCAACTGAGGTATTTATGCTAAGGACCAAGAGACCACTACCCAGTTTTCAGCATAGAAAGCCTAAATATTCACATGCAGTAGAGTAGAATCACTTAAAACGGTTTACAAATTGCAAGGTTGACTGAAAAATACACATTCCAAGAAATCAAGGAGTCACAGTCCTAGAACTTAGTCTGAGTTTTATGGTTAGGGTCTGTAAGTTACTAGCTACTGAATAGGTTAGATCTTTGTAATCAGGAAGCATTCTTGAACATTTACTCTTAACTGCAGTTAATGTAAAGAGTGAAATAAAATAATTTTTCATCCTATACTTTGTTAGTGTTTTCTATCTATAGCACACACCATAACCAGGCAGCATTTAAGTGACATATACTGATCCTGAAACTGTATTTACATTTTTAACAACAATATAATGCATGTTTAAACTATAAGCATTTTCATTTATATCTGAAGCAAGCCAAACATATGATAAAATGCATGACTAAGTAGGTAAGTTAAAAAGAATGATCACACGCACACCAACAAGGGCCAAAATTTAAATGATTTTCGAAAGAAAGAACTTCTCAAAAACCAAGCAAACAAAAATGAAGAAAAATAAAGAATTAGCAGGGAAGATGATAAATTAAATAAAAATAAATTCTAAGTGTTAAATAATCTAGGTATCAAACAAATTTAAAGTCTTTCTACCATATGTACATACAGGTGATACCATAAAGGATGTATGCATTACATCTCAAAGATTGCCTTTCCGAACATGCTTGGCTGGCTATTAAAAAAAGTGGCTTGTCTGCTTGCCAATTCTGAGAGAATCACAGTACAAAATCCTCATTTTGAGTCCCTTATCATGAACAATCAAAGCGAGATTTTCACATCATATCAAACATAGCCTAATCCTGCAAAACTCAAATCAATAGTATTTTGACAAAGTATCAGAAGGGGCTCTGACAGACTGGAAAGCACGTGCTACTTCTACTCAGCTACAAAGCTTAATACTTACTTGGACTTCAAAATTCATATTTTCCAGAAATTTTTGGTTCATTGTCTCTGCAAATTTGTTGATGGCTCTCAAGAACACCCTGAAGAAAAAAACAAGCAATGATATAAATTAATGCATATATTCTTTGGGATTCTATTCCAACCTTGTGTGGTATTATTGAAAACACATTTAAACACTGAACACACAAGAAGAATCCAAGCTCACATATACATGAACACAACAGATGACATTCTGTGTAATGGCATGTTAAGTATGCATCACCAATTTTAAGCATAGCTGTCAAAAAGTTTATTCATCTTCACTGAAAAATTCAGACAATGTATTTATTTTCCTCTGCTACACAGGACATTAATTCTTGAAAAAACATGTGTTTTCAGACACAGTTTTACCTTCTATGTGACAGAGCAGCTCATTTACAAGATGTTATTGCATCCTCCTCATAGGTTTGACTGCTTAAAGAGTTCCTGCACTTATTAGTTAGGAGCTGCCTTGCATTTCCCCAATTAAAAGAAAACTTTTTAGTTTTCTCATGGGTGGCTGGGGGTGAAGATGACACCTCTGTCCATCTTCCTCCTCGGGTGGATTATAAAAACACATTCAAAGCTGAGTTAATACACAGTATATTTTTCTCCAAGTGGAAGAGTGTAAACATGATGCCTCTAGCTTGAAAAGCAGCATCTATTTGTGCTCATTATTAAAGCAGCAAGATTAAAAGACATTTGTAAAGCAGATTTCTTTGTCTAACTTCCCAGCACAATATATTTGTAAAACAAAAATCAATTGTATCTCTACATATTCATAAGGTTTATTAAATAATTTAGTTTCATTCAATTTACTATTTGGAAAACAAATCATCCAGTTCCCTCTACTTCATAGGTAAAATTAGTTTTAAGTTGAAATATTTTTGTTGCAAACACTGTGGGGACAAATATACTAAAACCTGAAAGTCGTGAATACAAGGAAAAAACAACCCTACTCAAGCACAGTAACTGACTATCAACCAGCTATTACCAATCAGGAAAAAGTTATAATAGTTGTAAGAAATAGGTCCACAAAAAACACCAGATAAGTGGTCAGTAGCATCAGAAAAAACAATTCATTTATTAGAATTATTAGCAAAAAATTAAGAGAACACAGGTTGTCCATATGTTACTGTCAAAGGAAAGTTGCATCCTTCTGTTGGATACTGCGTGCTGTTCTGGTCTCCCATCAGAAGGATAAACAAATACCTGCACATAAACAAAAAGCTGCACATTTCTACGGGATGCTGTGAATGCCTGAGTCTTATATTGTCTAAGAAGTGCTTACATGCGTCAAAGACAAAAATCAGAGGAGGACTACTAATGTCATCAGTCACTGGAGGCTGGGAGAACAGAGCAGTTAGTGTTATTTTCAGTTACTTTCAGTTGTTATACTGTTCCCTAGGAATCTGTTTATGAGGTACATATGCACATATTTATCAGAAACAAAATACTGGGTGAAATGGATTTAGGTCTCATGATCAAAAAAATTAAAAAAAATTTAAAAAAAATGGGAAGGGCTGAACTCAGTTTGTTAATGAGGTAGGTAAAGCAAAAGATCAGCTTTCAACAGACTTATGACAGGGAATATTATTTAACCTCTGAGCAATAGTCCAGGGAGGTACACTGATTCATTAAGGCAACAACTTGACTGGCTAGACTGAAATCCTTTGTTATAATTGGGGTTTTTGAAAATGAAAAACCATTTTTGGGAAAACCTAAAACCTTCTTTCCATCCATCTAACATTTGTCCATAACATCGATGTATCAAGGAAATAAAGTAATTTGTACAGGGTGCTGTGTCTTGCCATTTCCCTTGCTTGCTTTCTTTTTAATGTGACCAGACAGACAGTACAGTTCGAACTACTACAGAAACTGCGGCACTGGAAGGTAATGCATTCCTAAGGGTGCTGCGTTGCTCTGCCTCATCATCTCGCACATTCAGATGAACTTGTGTCCAATGGTCTAGGAAACAGTTCCATCTAATCTGCACTAATGCTAGCTCAGCTAATTTTGCCAGTTGAATTAAGGGTCTGATCTGTGAAATGCTGAGTGTCATTGAATCACTTCAAGACACCTAATTTTGCTCAACAGTGTTCTTTCAGGCTGTCACTATTCTCTAAACAACCTCTATATAATCAAGGAACTGCCCGGTGTATCCACTGCAATTTTAGCTTACGTTGGTCTGAACAGGCTATTGTACTTTCTTTTTGGCCTCTTCTGTGACTAACTCTTATTCTGGGAAATGAGATTTCCTCAGCACGCTGCCCCACACTACCCACAACAAACTAAACATACTCTTCCCTAATGCTTTACTCTCATGAGTACATCTATCTCTACAAAACTGCCTGATACTTGACAAAAACAGTTAAAGGTTTTGCTTAAAAAAAGGGATTCTAAAAAGAACGGTCTACTTTAGCACAAAAAGTACATAGCTAGACAGAATCTCAGACACCTACCCAGTATTCTGTCTGCCAGCGTCCCCATTACTTTTCCAAATAGGAGTTTTGGGTCAAGGCATTTTTAGTGTCACATCTGTTTTCTGGAACTATATTGCTCTAGCTTCTCCTTTGATTTACAAAATACATTTTTCCAACTCACATAATCAAGTTCTTCAGCTCCAACTGCTCACAGTAGCATTTCCCTTCACTCAAAGTCTTTTGCTGGGGGTAAGAGGAAGTGTCCTCAGTTTTTCAGCTTATTTTTCCCTTTCCCATCTTCTACATTTTTACACCCCACTGCAGCACCTAGGGTGAAACATATCACCTAAATATCCTGTTTGGGCAGAAACTATCATGCTGCTGCTAATTTGTCTTACAATTAAAAAAAAACAAAAACAAACAAACAAAAAAAACGAGACTTCCAAGTACTTTGCCTTTTAACACAGAAATATGGTGCAAGATACAGTAGAAATAATCATAATGACCTAAATGCACATGAACTGTATTAGTGTGAATCTGCTTCATAATATGGATGTATTTGTATGTATCATATTTTAAAAGTTTTGCGAAGAGCGTGTGGTTTAATGTTAGTCGTACGTAAAAAGCCCCAAGGACACTTTAGAAAAAGTATAGTGATGCACTTAATGTCCAATAAAAATTACTGATAATAATAAAAATATTGATAGAATTCTATACAGTACAATCCTATGTAAGCTATCTTGTGTGAATACCTCTTTCATTCTCACAGGTATCTTTTATCTGACATACTGGAATGACATATTTTCAAGAAGCACGCAATACTTCCAGGCTGTCAAGTTCCAAATATTTTCATGCTTTTGTATTTTGCCTAGAGGATGTATCTATTTCTGTCATTGTAAGGCAGTAGGTTTGAATTCTATTCCTGGCTCCTGCTGATGCCATGCTGTCCTTAACTCAGTGACTTCATATCTATATGCTTCATTTTCCCCCTTCATAAGAAGGGCATATTAGTTAACTAGCCACTAGTACAAAATGAAACAGGTACTTACAAAACACTGAGATTTTGATGAAAATAGAAAGTATAATTTTAATTACTACTGAAAAGATATTCCTACTTAAAGAACTAAACATTGCTCCAAGAGGAGAATATTAAAGTCATTTAATTGGAGAAATCATTCTCATTACATGATTATTCATAATGTCACTTATACATTAATGGAGAAGATACAGACAGAAAAACAATCGTAAAAAGACTGGACCTCAGAATGGCTCAGAAAAATGTGGTATGTACTATCCAACTTCAGAATAAGTTATTTAGAAAAATCGCTGAAAGGAATTATCTTGTCACACTGTAACATAACTTCCCCTTACTTCCATAGCAGATCATTGGAGCTTACCATTTCTTGGAACTTGGGGAGATCTGCTCAGTTCTGCTTTGCAAGTTTATACTGATCTAGATTGATCAAAGGACAGGATTTGGTTTCTCATACAGACAATGCCATTAGATATTTTTTCCTATTAAACTTCTCCTGTCATATTTGCCCTTTAACTTTAATTACTACAAGGGGCTATAAATACGTTATTTCAGGTGTTCAATTATGAGAGCTTCTCTACTGTTACCTGAGTAACACGGAATTTAGTTTCTCAATGGTTGAAACAATTTTGATCTGAAATTGTTTAAATTTCTTTACCCACAATAATTTCCATGATATTTTCTGAGTTTATAAGCATTGATTCTTCTAATTTACCAGCCACTGGGGCCTGGAGATTTATGGATAATCTTCAAGGCCGAAGTCTCTGGACTTAAATTAAGTATAGAAAGGTAAGGTTTTGGCTTCGAACAGCAAAAGGATCACCACGGTTCAATTGCTGCTATGTCCTTTACCCTTCTAAATGTCCTACTGTTTCTGCTTTCCTTTATTGTACTGACAGAGAAATTGATTTCAAATTTTGACATGCACTATTAATAAAAAGTCTTTATATTAAAGCCCAAAGAATAGAATCCTACACAACTGCGAATCAAGTACGTATGTATATTCTAAATAAGGCTCAAACAGTACTGTAACATACACAAATGATCTAAGGCAGAAAAAACTGAAAATGTATAAGTCATGCTAAGATAAAGATTTTATTTCCAATTGTTTTTCAGGTAAATTAAAACACAGGGGCTGAAATGGAGAAATGATGTACTCATCAGCATTACGATGTTAATCAAAGAAGGATTCCAAGGGTATTCCTTAGAAGATGGTGACTCTCTATTTAATAGTAATATAGGTCTGCACATTGTCCTTGCTTTTGAAGTGCAAATAGGGGATAAACCTAAAAAACAGATCTGGAACTCCAAGTTATTTTTAGCAAACGAGTTAGAACTAGTGCATCAGCTCCTTGTAGCATAAAACAGAGATGACTACAGTAAAAAATAATAAAGTGAATTTTAGCAGACTTTATGCATGAAGGTAAAGCCACAGGAAACTCTTCATTAAGAAATTATTTATAAGTAACAGCTCTCCACTGCAATCTATCAACTTAAATTGGCATAGCCTGTTCTTCAGCGGCTCTGCCAAAGATGGCCTTTCTCTGCACCTAGTTTCAGACATAGAACACTATGCCCAAGATAATTACAAACAGTAATATCCCATCTTATTTAAAACCATGAATAGCCATGTAAATAAAAGGGCTTGGTTTGCCAAGAAGGCTGAGCACCACCCAGTAGCTCTCCTGTACTGCTCACAGTTTAAGCAACGCTCTTTACTTAGCCCTGCACATACAATTTCCTGAGTACCTAACCTAAACAAAAGAAAAAAGAAAATTTGGGCCCACAAATTTTTGTGAAAGATGTCTAAATCAGGTAGACAGTTATAAACCAAAAACCATGAGCACACCTGTCCTCTGTCACACATGAATTCTTCTAAAGCAATAGGCCAACAGCAGTGAGATGTCTTTTCAAGTTCAAAATAATGTGTAAAATTTGGGAGTTCATGGTTTCAACTTTGAGATAAGTAATCCAGATACTGAATTCATTCACTTAGGAATCTATGAACATCAACTCAAACTCATGTTCACTATGTCTCCTAAAGCTGTGATTACACTATTGTAGTGACATCTGCAAAGAATTAATCAAATACAGACTGCTACTGGATAATCAGAAAAAAAAGGAGACAAGCTTGAAAAGAACACTATTTCCTGTGTTGGGAAAGCTCTTCCTCCAAGAAACTATTAAAAAGCTGGATTTTTTAATACCATATTTGAAAAGCAATGAAGACTCAAAAAGGCTTGAAAACTCAGTACTTCTCCAAAACCCTATGTACTTTTCCTTCAGAGAATTTGGCCCACAAATTAAAGACAGGAGGATATGCAGTAACTTCAATTTGGCAAGTTTGTTTTTGTAATCCTCAAATGTTGATCAACCAGCACTTTTACTAGTGAAACCTCTATTTGAGCAGATAAAGACCATGAGAGGAGTTCTTTCAAAGCCTAGGAGATAGATCAAATATTATTTTGAAGATCTATTCTCAGTTCTGACAGGCATGGTCTTGCTAGTATGCCAATTACATAAAAACTGGAGTAGGGAAAACAGAGCCAAAATAATGCTTCCACGTAGTTTAATTTGACTTGATGAGAGCATCCTCATGAAATGCTTTGCAGAGGACACCTGACAGATATTTTTTAACATGAAGCACGCACAAAGGAGAAGCACCTACTAAAGTAATTGATTCTCTTGTGGGCCACTGTCATCTTTCCTCCTCCTTCTTGTGTGCAGAGCTACAAGATGGCATGTGAAATTACAGAGACTTGCAAAGTGGGTCAGAACCAATCTCAGATGCTGATCATTGTCAATGACTGAAGCAATGACCAGCAATTATAAACCACACCAGGAAGATACTAAGTACGCAGAAGAGAGACCAGACAATCAATCAGTGTGACAGGAGAGATTAAAAACACATTTACTATTTCTGTGACCAAAACAAAGCAGCAGGGGAAAGCCTGAGACAGGTGAAAAGATGGTAACAAAAAATCTTTACAAATTAACAGCAGAAATAATCTCCTAATGAAGTGGCAAACTATCACTGATTTAGAAATGAAGGGCAATACAAGATGGAAACACTACTTAAAAACCTTGTAGCCATGTGAAATCTTGTTATTAAGGGCATCACAATGTCAACACTTAGGAAGCAATTCACTTCCATGGTAACTGGAAAAATATGACCAGTGGTGCAAAGGAAAGTAGTATAATTTAATCATATTTCTCCCTTTGTCTCAATTCAGTATCACTAGACTGAAGCAGAATTTTTGTACCATTCAGACTGAATTCTAATAATAAAGCAAATTTCATTTTCCTAAACTCTATTTTCAATGTATGACAAGACTCTATGCAAACAGCATGGTCAGGAAATAACTGCTTAGAAGTAATTGTTATCCACCTTCTCCTGTCTCCACTATAAATTGTTTTGTACAAATCAATTTCTTTATTAGTAGAGTACTTATTATTTGAAAATTTACTTTGAATAGCTAATGCCAAGCATACAAAACTACTACATGCTATAAAACATCAGAGGTAATTAGACAGTAATACAAAAGCAACACCTAGACAAAGACAAGAATGAGCAATTGCTTTGCTGCTATACAACCAAACACAAAACATGACAGTTTCCATTTAGATATCTTTATTTTGCTAGCAGTCTGTGTGTATGCAGCTTTTCATTCAGCATCTACTTACAGCATGTTTTAAAAACTGCTTATCTTCCATTTAGGATAAAAAATAAATTTTTGAAACTGTATATTAGGTACACACTTACGCCAAACTCTTTTGAAAATGCGATCTTTAGCATGCTTTCAAGAAACATCATAGCTGAAGAACTAAATGTATAAGAAGCTGGCATAATGGTCCCTGGTATAAGTAACATAGCTGGAAAAGTATTTTTAGTAATTTTCATTATGCTATGAGTATCTTTACACTTTAGTCTGCTCTCCTTTTTTCCTTCATTCCAGCTAATTGCTTTCAGTTGGAATACTTTGAATTAAGAAAAATAAAAAATAAAAATCGCATGGTGTCTTTGGTGCTAGGTCAAGTCTGGGGATAAGATACAAAGCTAGAACCTAGTTAGCATATATGAATGTAATGACTTAACATGGTTGCTTCAGGATGCCATACGCTAATAAATACTGTCTTACAGTCTTCACTTTTGAAAGAAGTTTGAAATGATCTTTTGAAATTCTCTGTTCTTCCACCGATTTTTATTTTTCATCTGTTAACACTGATTTACCCTTACTGCAATATTTCTACATACCATTTACTCCTCATTTCTATATATCTAAGACTGGTGCAGATGTGATAGTTTGATAAACAAATTTCCACGAAGAAATACTTTTATTATTTTAAATGTCAAAGGATTAAAATTGCACAATTACACAAAAGTAATGGATAACACTGTGGATAACCAAGGGATAACACACTATCAGCTTTTCTTTATTATTGTTTTGTTTGTTTGCTTTTAAAACAGTATCATTCAAGCTCTGTATTTAGTTTATAATCTCAACACAAAATGTTAAAGGTAAAAAAGTATTTGGGCTTTGCTTTTTCTTTTCCCTGTTGCATAAACTTTCTGTATTTGAAATAAATTCTCTCTACCTGTATTATTTTATAACAGTACATGTACTTTTGATTTTTTTTCAGACATTGAAAATATTTAGCAAGTGAATACATTCTGTATAGAATGTGTAATTTCTTTACTTCTAGGGAAGCCTAGCTTTTTCTGAAGCTAAGAATACAAACTGTAATTACAGGTACAGAAAAATATGCATCTCCCTTTTGTCTAAGAGTTACTTGAGCTTACTACTTCACAGCCAAAACTCTATCAATACAGAAGTAGTTGCACTGAACCATCACATTACGTCTTAAAAAGATCATCATTATACATTAAATTCATAATACTCTGACAGGGTTATTTTGTGATGTTGCTTTCAAAAATACAAGATAGCTGTTCAAAATAATTTTAAGTATGAGACAATGGCATATATGTAATTTTTGAGGTATATCTTCAGATATGAAGCGTAGGCTGAAGTTACTTGTCAGAAAGGAGAGCGCTGAAAGACTGCTCAATAGCAATGTATACATAACACCTCATGAAAATTATGGATACTGGATTTTTCTTGGTACCTTATTTATTTATTTTTTGATAATTGGAACATCACAAAGATCCTTAGAGACAAGCAAGTCAAAGGTGTCCTTGGAATAATAAGAGTTTATCTTGCTAAGTTTCTAAAAACACTACATTAACAAGTTGTTTTTCTGAGTTGGGTTGTTCTCACTGAGGTCTTTGCTTGTAATTCTGGAGAACTCATACTCTAGAAGCATGAGCGTCCTAGCCATCAGCCCCAAGAAAGATGGGATACTTTGCAGTGGGAGTGTGAAAGGGATGTCCCACAGCACCTCTTCTCTCTACATTTTAGATGAAAGACTAAATGACTGTCAAAATGTAATAGACTTCTATCGTGTACCATGACCATGATATGCAATAGCCTATCTTGCTGCAGTCAAGATGGTCTTGGATGATCTGCTGCAGTCACCACATAATTAAGTGTTTAGATGCTCAGTAAGCAGATAATTGCATAACAGGGTTAACAACTGGCAACAATCAGAATTAGTGTGAGTAAACATACTGTAGTATTAGGTACTAGGAAGACGCAAGTGATTGAAATGTAGGGTATGGAATTTTATTTTATTTTACTTTTTTCAGAAGTCATGTTTAACAAAGACATTCACCAACGATCCAAAGGAAAAAAACAAAACAAAACAAAAAACAAGCAAACAAAAAAAAACCAACAGGTTTGAAATCCCTACATTCCATTTCTAAAAATGTTGCCCCCTGTGCTGGGTGATGAATTGGAACTTGTCCTGTCTCATTTTGCAGGTTGGATATAATGATATCAACAGAATATATAGTTGCTGGCAGTCTGACAAATGGGGAGATACCTGGGCTTGCAGATGGCACTGATTTGAAGCCATAATGAGATTTTGCTGAACTAATAATGCCACTAGAACATGTGAGCCACATGAGAACCAGGTCTTGAGGGTGTTACCAAGCAGTTCATCAGCAAATAAGCAGCTATTTTTAGTATGTATAATGAAAGAAAATTGGCAACATTTCCAGCTGTTTTGCCAAATACCTGCAGCACTAAACCTTTCAAGTTAGACTTAAAATGGGCTAGGGATCAATTGACTCTGACTGATGTCTGAAAACATTCATATACACAGGGAATAAAAACATATTTTATAAAAAGCTTAACTACTGGTGTTAGAAAATACCCTACACTGTTATCTCACATGACTTTTTCAGCAAAGGCTCCAACCTTAAGATGAACTGGTGAAAAAATCCAGTATACTTTTATTTTTAAATACCTAAGTATAATGTCAACAACATTCAAAAAACAATTCAAATGGACACAGAAACAATGGAAGTGCTTACCAAACCACTTCAGACTGGACTCCAACCAAAACTGATTCCAGGTACTAATTATGATACAATCAAGTATTTTCAAACTTAATCTGAGCAGTTACCATTTCAAAGCCCAGAGGAACAGAAGGGATGTGAATGCATCAGTTGCTGACCGCCCCAACCATTTCTTTTACTGTCAGTCAGTCTCAGACCCTCTGCAGTTCATGGAGACAATGGGGTATGGGTATCTCCTGGGAGGAATGATGTGCCTCTAAATTAAAATTATGAATACCTGAGAGACAAAGCAGGCTATATGGTATTACCTAAACCACAAAAAGCATTTCCCCACTAAAGCCATGTACCTAGGAATTACTGCTTTTAATAAGCTGATAGCCAATCTGTGTACCACAAGTGGAATAAAGTGCACACACAAGCAGTAGCAACTAGTAAGAAGTGTGCAGTAAGCAACCCTCATTAGAACAAAAGTTAATTAAATCGACCATGAAGGATCACAAAAATAACTCAGATATTATATCCTCATGACCTTGGTGAGGATTTTACTATTTCCCAAAGTGTTCTGCCTCATCTAGCATGACATGAAAAAGAGTGTTCTGCCCACCTTGCTGTTAATGGAAAGAAAGAGGAAAAGTAAATTAAAAAAAAATTAAAACACTGCTTCCTTTTTTTGATTCTCAGTTGCTAATAGAACACTCCAGGTCAGTGAGCATCTGCCACCTTCACATTCTGAGAGGCTTTGGGAATAAGAATGTGCCTTGAGAGCACACAGCACATCATTTATAATAATTATAATTTAAAGAAATATGAGTTAAACCATTCCATCCTGATACAGACAAAGTCTAAGAAAGTTTAGGCAATTAAGTTTCTACTCCCATTCTATCAACTCTCCTGCCACAGTTTCACCTGGACATCAATGTGTCAGTGTTCATTCTTCCTTCCTTTGGACAGAGGCTTCTCCCTTCCCAGATGAATCTCTTAAAAATGTTTTCCTGTTCATATTTTTCCAGGACCTTGCAAGAATTCCTTCTCTCCCATTCTTTTCCCTTTATCTACACCAGATATATAACACACAGTCAAAATATCCCTGATACCATACAAGCATTGACTGTCTTTGTCTATGTACAAGAGGATTTATTGCATCCTGTTCATTTGGAACGCCGTTTGCCTACAAACGGGACAAAACTTGCAGTACTAGTTACTCTTCTCCTCTAAGTCTGCTTTCAGGTTTCTGTACTGCAGTACATCCTACAGCAAAATTCATCCAGTGCCCACCTCCCCTGCTAGGTACAAAATATGAGATCATCTGGAGGAGATCGCGAGGCTTTGTTGAATGCCTGCAGGGAAGAAGTGCCAGCTACATTCTGCCAATGGCTAGGTTACACTATAGACCTGCCTTACAGCTTGCTACTTATGTTTTTGCAGATTTGGAAAGTGGAGACTCTTCAGGTAAAATATGTCCCTCAGGGCTTAAAAAAAAGCCTGCATGTAATCCTGCTCAGAACAGGAGAAATTAAAAATGCAAAACCTTAGCTGTGCTAACACTTTTGTGTGCATTTTTTTCCTCTCATTATTGTTGTTGTTGTTGTTGTTGTTGTTGTTGTTGTTGTTGTTGTTGTTGTTGTTGTTGTTGTTATTATTATTATTATTATTATTATTATTATTATTATTATTATTATTATAAGAGACCCCAGCCTGATCCCTTCTGACTTGTTCTGTGTTACTTTTCTGGTT
The DNA here is from genome assembly GCA_013399115.1 of Anseranas semipalmata. Taxonomy (NCBI): domain Eukaryota; kingdom Metazoa; phylum Chordata; class Aves; order Anseriformes; family Anseranatidae; genus Anseranas; species Anseranas semipalmata. The sequence continues at coordinate 719,399 of VXAA01001421.1, forward strand.
TGAAATAAAGCATGTTAATAAGATATCTACAAATCTCATTTAGTCTGCAATTTATTTCACAGACCACCCCTCCCCCCCCAAAAAAGTTGTATAGCAACTGATAACAAAAATTCCCCTCTCCCAGCTGTTGATACAATACAGAATGAAGACATAAATGTAAGACTAACTCATTTTACTTATCTAATCTTGGGAATATCAACATAATTGAAGAGCATAAACAGTGCCAAGTTAATTTAAGTAATAAATCTGCTTACAGAAGCACTGTTAAATAAATTAGACATTTTTTTCTTATTGCTTTTTTCTTCAAATATTTTCATTTGACTTGTTCAATGAATGATAAGGTTTAGAGCAACAAAGTCTGCCTGGTCCAAATTGTTCCACAAAGTTCCGAGTCATTAGGAGGCATTATCAAGAAATGTACAGTAACACAAACGAATTCCTCTTGTCAGTAACTGAGGCAATATAGATAGCACCAGGTGAACCCCCAAATGCATCTGCTTTGAACAAGGACTGATATTTCCTTTGCCCTCTATAGAATTATAAATCCTATACTTGTGAATAATGTAGATGTTATCAGGATTTTATAGGTAAGTAACACAGTAGTTTTGTTGTTGTTGTTTTTTTACACACACACACACACACACACACACACACACACACTCAATGTGTGGTATGTTCACATACAACAGAAGACAGTTAGGTTACTCTAGTACTAGCTGATGCTTTTTAAGAATAATCCTCAGTGCATTAAAAATATTTGCAAATTGCAGAAGCAGCATAACCACCTGCATTGAACTAGCCTTTGTCTTTATAGGCCAAAAACTGGCTCAGACAGGGAAACAAGAGTGATGAAACTAGTATCATTTACACAATCTTACAGGGAAAGTTTCTCTAAATGAACACATTACCAGTGTGTATGTACCTGCCCCGCTCAGCAGTGGGCTTAGCAATCTCTCTGCATAAACATTAGTGTACATTAGTGACAGAAAGAGAAGTTTAGGCATCTCAGGCCTCACTACCATCATCACTACCCACTAGAAAAATAATTCTAACTCAGAATCACAGAATGCAAAAAAAAAAAAGAAAATCTTCTTACTGTTGTTCCTTTCAAATCCTAGATCAAAACATATCTGACATCAAAACAGTGGAATTTGATATCATAATGCTGCAAATTTTCTAACTAAACTTTTCCTCAAGACCAACAACTCCCAGGAGGTTATCAACTTTATTAAGTATCCTCTGTTCTCTCCTTTCAACATAAAACTAGAAGAGTAAAATTAGATAACTGTGGCATATTTCAAATTAACACCATCTATGGACTTTTAAGTTAGTTGAAACCTACACATCTTTGAAACTTAATTCGTAGGATAGTCTCTATGTCTTCTAGAAAACTCAAGGTTACTGCCATTTCTACAAAACTAAAATAATGATAGTGCATGTGATCAAAATCCAGCTCTCCAACATAAGTCTTGCAGAAAAAAAAGTATATTCACTTCATAATTCAATTTAGCATAGAGCTCAAGCATTTGTTGTAGAGAACAAGAATCAAGAAGAAATTCATCCCTGAAGGTAACACTCAAATAAGAAAATTTAAGTGAAATTTCCCCCCAAATGCAGACCCCTGTTAATGAGACTTATATTAATGACTTCCACTAAATTGTGTGAAAACAAGCAAATCCTGCAAATACAAAAACACATAAGATGGTCATATGCTAATAGTTCAATTTTTTGTTCAGTTTCTCCTACGTATGCAGATGCTCATGAAACCACTAAAAATGCTCAAATTTTGAGTTCTCTCTTCCTCACCTGCAAGTTCCACAGCTAGACACATAAAACCAACCACTTTGTTTAGAGCAACCATGTATTTTACTTCGCATTCTCAGTCTGACTCTCCCTTGCTTACCTCTGTTATTGACTTGAGACACAAAAAGAAGAGTCAGTTCCTCAGAATGCCTAGAAAGTATTTTTAGAAAGTAAATCCTCACATGGTCCATCCTGCACCCCATAGTAGCCTTTCCTTGTTGCAAAAAATATTCATTTCTAACCAATGCCCATAATAAACAATAAAACTTACACCTCAAGGGAAAAATATTCCTTTCCTCTTCAAACAAGCAGTATTTCAGAGATACTCCGAGGGAATCCATCTGTGATATATATTGGCCCAAGCTAGCTCTCCAAAACCACTATCAGTGTACAGGTACACAAAGATAACTTCTTTCCCCTTACCAATTCAATATCACATGAAACGCGAATTGTAAACTGAAAAGAGCTCATGCGGTAGCAAAATCTGTATGACATGAAATGTGCACTATGTGCAATCCTAACACCAAGACCACAGTCATTCTGTAGCTTAACAAATATCGACCAACACTTTGTTTATCCCACCATCATTTATGACAACATCAAATGAGACAGATTGTAGCTGTGGGTTAAGGTCTAAAATCTGCACAATTTAAGTCCATAAGATACTTCCTTTAGTCAATTCTATTATATAGGTGTTCTCAAAGATACCTTATTAATAGCAATCTCTCATAAAGTAAACAATAGGGAGTATGATAAATATGATTATACAAGCTTCTGCTTAGATGCTAGCTTGATCTACTGAGGTAATATATCTGTTTGAAGTCATCAATAATGATGAAACCCCACATGACATATAGTATAGCAATACACTTCCTCAGTGACACAAGCTACAGACAGCATCTTGGATCCAAACTCCTCCTACAAATATCAAGGTGCACTCAAAGACCTGGTCTTTATCATCTTTTTAGCAATCCATCCAACCGTATCTGCTCAGAAAGAAAATGGTGTTTACCAACTCTTGCATCACAATGAAGTCACTGAGGACATTCCGTGTGGCAATGGTACAATTAAGATTTAACTGGCCTTTTACGGTTTGGCTTCTGTTGACTGTCAACATACAGACCAACTATGTACTTCCACTTTAGTGTTACTCGTTTTTTCCTTTGTTATAAGTGGACTTACAGCACAGGCAGCTAGCTAGTTATTGTATTGTTAGTAAATTATTTCAGATGTTGACCCTCTTGACATTCACCAAATTGGAATTGTCTTATCATCTTAGTTGGAATGGCAAAACTTCACTTTTTAGTCAGATATGAAACAAGTTCACTTTTCACAAGCACACTGAACACTTTGAACACAAGCACTGATCCTCCAGCCCCATTTTACCTGTTCTGCACCATGCTCATTGCTATCCAGTCTGAAGGGTAAACATTCTTTCCAATGAGATCTTTGAACATTATGAATGTTTCCATTAAGAAGTCCTAGAATAAAAAAATACGGTAAATAAACTTTGTGTTACACAGTCACATAAGTGTTCCTGCTGTGATTAAAGAACTGAGAGGGAGGCCTCCACTCTGCTCCCAGTAAAGTCAATGGAAAAATTCCCACTGATACCAGTAAGCCCACGACTAGAACTGAAGTCCTGCAAAACAGCAGTCCCAGATTCAAAATGAAAGCTAAAAGTCATTACATTGGGCTGTTAAGAAAAGAGAAGCCATACATGAATGGAAATAAAAAGTTATAGTAAAATATATATGATATAGTAAAGTTGCTGAATAGTTTATAATTTAGCCAGTCTCATGATGTGTAAAGAATAGATTTGAAAAAAATACATTTTTTTTTTTTTTACTTAGCCCATTTAGTCTAATTTTAGTATTCTAAATTAAAAATTGAAGGCACAGACAGAAATTCTTCAACAAAACAAATACTATTTCTTATCTTACAAGTATTTAAAGATTACTGTACACTGAACATAAATAAAATGAACATCATCATTTGAGCTCTATTTCATGTGAAGTGCATATATGCAGTTTTACCATTGAATTTCTGAGCAAGGAAGCTAAAAATCTGAGGCTAGCAACCTGAAATGTCATCATTTATTACCAAAACCTTGCAAGCAGCTCTCTGCAAAGTTTGTACTTTGTCAAATTACTTAGAGAAACAAGTGAACAGTAGCTTTCAACACCATAATTTGAAAACAAATCTTTATCTTCACTGACATATACTTATGCTTCTGAGAAAAATGACAACAAACCGATGCCTTTATAAACAGCAAAAAAAAAAAGTCTATCTTCCCTCTCTTTTTTTTTTTTTTTCCTCCAAATGTGCTCTGAAGAACTGTTCAAGCAGATGAAGTACTACTGCAATTGATAGTCTTCACTAAAATTTCTAGATATTATCTAGGACCAAGTACCCACACTGCTCGGAAGCTGAAGTTGTTGTAAAATACTCTTATGTTTTCAAGTAAACTGAAGCACATGAAGAAGTGCAAAAGCTACCCACGATTTGACCTGTTAGCATTTCATTTATGGCACAACACTGACTATAATAAAGAAAAGCAAACAGACAAATCTTGCCAACTGAAGGTATTACTTAAACAGAGAAACCGTAGATCACGTAAACAAAACCTTAGCCAATACCTAGACTTATTTTGGACTTACGTCAGGAGTATAAATAGAGGGACTAAGGTCTACTGAAACCAGTGACCAGTGGTACAAACCAGAAACATACACCAAATATCATTATTTTATGCCAGGAACAACTGATATAAAAAGTTCCATTTAACTGTATTTAGCACACAACATTATCTTGACGAACAGTGGAAAGTGGAAACAGATCACCATGTGCAAAATGTGGATGGAGGGTTTGATCGGTTGAGGGTTGCTCTGTTGTTTTCTGTTGGTCATGGCTTTTGGTTTGTTTCTCCACAAAATAGTAAAAAACAAAGATCCTGTTACTTAATTCTTGATTACTAAATTACCATTTAAGAGCTACAGTCAACAACAATGACATTTATATCTTTCCAAATTTCTGATCACAGTATTGTCCACTGACACCATTAGAAAAGGGAGGCAATAAAATGACCTAGAGGCAGAAAATGTACAGAAATAGACTTCATGCTAGGAAGGGTCAGGCAAGATACTTCAAAACAACACCACTGATTTTTCATAGCTAATAAAATACTTAGAATTATTTATCATCTCCATGTTTATTTTGTACTCACCACTAGTTCTGAACTTGTCTGAAAAGTTTCAATGTAAACTGAGTAATGCTGGTTGTTCATCTGGTTTAAGATTGCTGTCATGCATGCAACAAAATGACTCTGAAAGAAAACCAGAAAAAAAATCATTTATGAAAAGCACTTGAAAGCACACAATCTGCAACAGGAAAGCTTTATATATAAAATACAACTCAATACTACTTCAAGACTCCTAAAAGGCATGTGATATTTCCTAGGAATCGTCCATTAGGAATTCAAAGGAAGAAAAAATATATTTGATCAAAATTTTCAAATCATCCTAGAAACAAAGGCTATGGTATCGTACAGGAAGAAATACAGCCAGAAAGGATATATTTTACAGGTGGTTAAGTAACTATTACAGAACTCTAAAACTTCTATAGAGTACTGTTACTTTCATCTCTCAAAACATCTTTCAAACTTCCGCAAAAGGATTTTTTTTTCTCAATTCCTAAAGAAGAAATGCTGCAAGACATAAAATGATTTATGAGCCTAGGTTTTCACTGCCATTGACTGAGACAGGCAACATACTTCTCATCTCTCAGTAGTAACAGCCTTAATTATTGGTAGTTTTCCTTTAAGACAGTGAAGAATCCTCCTTACTGATGCCTTGTAGTTTGCTGCATTATTGTTTTAAAAGTGAACCTGCTTTCATTCTATTAAAAGAAGAGAATATGAAGGAGATGAGCATGCAGAGTAATTTTCTAGATTGATTTGAAACTTTTCATCATGCTGGTTTAGAATTGCCAAAGACAACTGCCCAGTCCCTCTGACCAGAAGCTTATTTCCCCTTGCTACTGATCAGATTCTCTATTTTACTCTGATTCAATTTATACTTGTGTTACACCAGGAAGGCAACAAAGGCACACATCACCAAAGTATCAACTGCTGTTTGCTGTTCCCGACCATTTTGTCTACCACTTAGAGAAGGGAAGCCTTCTTTAACTTCAGGTTATGGCCACTAGAGGTCTTTCACTTTCATATGTTAGCTGCTGTTCAGTTTGTACTGCCTTTTTTTTATTTATTTATTCCTACGTGAGCAGACCCAGTACACTTCTTGCATACAAACAGTGAAAATTACAATATAAAGGACCTATTATACCTTCTTTTGGAGTAACACTAGTGCTAGTGAGAGGCTTGCCTACTTTGTAAGACTAGGAAGACACATTTTCTGCGGGTAAACCCAAAGATTTCAGGTAAGGTATCATGTGTTCTCGGGTAATGATGCTTTTTAAAAAAGAAATGCTGATTTTCCTGCTGTAGTAGTTGACTTTTACAGTTATGGAGCAGAAAAATGTTTTCTATGATGTTAAATGTAAAGCTGAAAGTAATAATGAATGAATTGCAAAGGATTCAGTATTGAAACTGTTTTTTTTTTTCCTTCTGATGTCTTGATTCTGAAAAAAATTACTGACAGAAGTTGAAGAATATTGTACATGAAAAACAGCTTGTATTTTTAACAGTTAAACATATGCCTCAAAATGCCTTTCTACACTCATTAAATACTCACTTCTTGAATAAGTAGCATTTCTTCACAAGCCTTGAATAGATCTATTACGTTGCTTAAAGGCATAAAGACTTTAAGAAGGTTATTTATTTATTTTTTTTTGTTGTTGAAACCAACTTTTAAGATGTGTCTAGCTCTGTCTGTTCTTATGGTACAGCATGAATGCCCATTCTTAGTAACCGTGTATTGCCATTTTAAAACTACCAGATGATTGATTGTTTTGATTACTGAAAAGGGCTATAAACAAAGATATTGCTACCTTGCAACATATTGCTACCTTGCAACAAACCTATCAAATTCCTGTAAGTGTGACTGAATGATAAATAAATAAATAAAAAAGGTGAAAAAAAGTGACAGTAAAGCTGGTTTACTACAAAAACTTCCTCCATCATTTCCATGCAACTCTAGAGCAGGAAAATACACCAATACCATTTAATCCCTAATAATTTTCTTGCTCGTAAACTCAACTATTAGAAATTAACTGCTAGCTCCTTCATAGGTTAAAACCTTGCCCCTCCCCTCCTAACCCCCAGACAGCAACAATAAACATCCACTTATCAGATGCAGCCTCGGATCATTCAAGTACTTATGCTCTCTCAGCATCACCATCATCACTGCTAGAACTTCAGTGTCATTTAGGACTATGGTGAGCTGTGATCAAATCTGCAAATCTCTATGTATTCATTTAAATTCTGCCATGTTGTTTAATTCTCCTACTAGAATATGCAAAGAACATGAACCTCTTGAAAATACAGTAAGTTCTGCACAAGAACTACTTATTGCACTTTGAATGCAGACTGCATGCTCACTAGATAGATGGAAGAAATTCAGAACAGAGCACTACGTGCAAACACGATAGTCTAATGCTTAGGGTTCAAAAATGTATTTCATCAACTCAAGCATTGTGTATAGGGATTAAATAGTATGAAAAAGGTTGCAGCAAACAAGATGAAGTTCTTCAAGCAGAATCCTAACAAGTCATTGCAGCTGGGTCTAGGATTTATTCAATGAATTACAGCAGAAAGGCTGATTAAAACGAGGTCAAATGTATAAAAAAATAAATGTATCAAAGTAAACACTCAACTGATCAGAGAACACTAACAGAAAAATTATCAGAAATAACTCTAGAATACATTGTACTACTACAAAAAATGCAATAAAATGTATGTTTTCCAATTTTAAAGCATTCATACACATTTAAATATAAAAGAAGCCAGGAACAGCACTGAATTCTAATTCCAATTGGCTGATATCCTTCCAAAACATGGGTACAGAAAAAACAAAATAGATGGTATGAACATTGTACTTCTATCAGGAGCAGGAACACAGAGTAAATGGGAAGTCAAATGAAAGTGAAACAGGGGAGGAAATGTCTCAGGAAATATTCAAACTCCCTGTCCACTAAATAAAATAAAATAAAAAAACCAACCACATAACTCACATCAAATATTAATGAACTATAATGAACCATAATGCTGGCTTCCTTTATTATAAGCATTGCAAAATATTGGCTAAAGTAAAAAAAGAAATCTGTTGTTAGAGTGCATATTAGCTGTGGATGCAACATGTACAGGAAAAGAAGCACCTGAAATATATTAGGGTCATACCAGTAAGATAACAAACTTCAACACCTAGCAACTAAATCCCAGCATACTTTATAACAGCAAATGGTGACAGGTTGCTGTAGTAACTTCAAATAATACCAGCACCACAAGAATAAATAAAGCAAATGCACTGGAAAAACAAACAGCAACAGAAATGACGTAGAATGAAGCTACACTTCCGTACTAATATAGTAGGAGCATTTCAGTGGCTGTACTGTGAGTAATTTTCATGCAGCAGTACTTCTGGAACGACTAAGGAGGATATTTATTTCATGTAGTCACTTAAGTAACATTTATCCTCATTAACAGAGAGCCTTACCAACACAGAGACACAGTGTAAATATGTAACACCACGTACATCATCAAAAGGCAAACAAAATGCAAACATAATTTCTAATATTTCAAGCACTTCTGATGGCCAAAGACATTGTAGTTATATTTATATCTCCCTTTTTAACAGAAAGCTGGTTGTTTTAAATGCTCATTTAGCTGTTTTCTTTACATTCATATGATTTAGCCAAAAGCATATGCAACTGTATAAGTTAGTACGTTACCAGATTGAAAATACAAGACAATTCTGTATCACAATGAAAACATAATAGCAGCTGCTCTATAAGATTTAAAGATAAGTTGCAAGGTAGACAATCAAGGCAATTTCAAAATTATTTCATTTAAGAGTTTCTTAGATATAGATAAAAGCAGTAAGACAAAGTTTTATAGTATGACATACAAGTACCATGATGTTTAGAGAATATATTCTTTAGCATCTTTTTATTTCTTTAAACAAAAAATAAAAATCAACACTTGGTGTCGATTTCCCAACATTAAAAAATAAAATTAATTCTCTACAGTGCTTTTACTGCTGCTGCATTTTGTTGCCATAAATCCACCCCAGAATTTCCACAGTCCATGGCTAGGATGAAGACTGTAATTGACTGAGCCTCAAACATGGCTGTGCAATTTACTATTTTACCCAGAACATTAACATTGTGTTCACCTTTGAGGTGTACATACAAGTAAATCAAGGATAATATTGTTTAGTATGGAGTGAGAAGAAAATTATTTGTAATGAACACTCATCGCATGAGAACTGAACTAGCTTTTCCAGAGCACAAGGTACTCAAAAGATCAGCTGTTTCACCTCCTCACTTAACCACTCCTGTCCACACTCCCAGTCTCAGCTCTGTTGCAGCAGGTAAAATCTTCCAGCCCTACCTTCAGGGGTCTCTGCAGCTTCATGCTGCATGTCTTCCCTCCCCCTCTGCTACCCACTAATTGCTCTATCACAATTACTTCTAGCTAGTTCCCAGATTGCTCTCGCAGGCCAGAAAGAACTTCCTACTCTGGTACATAAGATAGCCATTGACAATCCCAAATTTCCCTATGCTGTCACACCACTTATTTCACTCATTTCTTACTCTAAATGCTATTCTATTTCCCTGATTCCATTACACCAGATGGCCAGTCAAGTTGGCAAAACGTGGCTTATCCTGCCAACTGTCCCAGTGCGCTCATTGCCATGGTAAAGAAGATGCAGTCAGCATTCCAGAAACACCTAAAGCACATAGAAAATACAAGCAGTCAAAGAATAAGATTAAAAAATATATATTTTTTCTCCAGTCAGAACTAAATTATTTATTGTACTAAAGTTTGGCCAGTCTCTTGCAGGTAAAAACACTGGAAACTTATCTAGGAACTTTAAGGAAGTAAAACAATGACTGGGATGAACAGGAGCTAGTCCCCTGGCCAGAGCTATAATACCTAACAGCAGAAAAAAACAGAGAGAATTGCCAAGTATATAGGACTACAAAGCAAAACATAATGACTGCAATGGAGATCAACAACTGGGTCTAGAAGAAATGGTTTGAATTAAGCAATTTATTCCTGTATATATAAAAAGTTAACTAAAGTGTGCTAGCATTTTTTATTTCTAAGGTGTATATTTTAAATCTATGCCTATTGGGAAGACAAATTTCTTAACTTCTGATTCACTTCTTTAAAACAAAATAGAGCCACCTCTATTCCCAGAACTCAGTCACCCTTTAATTGATTTTGTTCCTTTTCAGCTGCACTTACTGAAGACAAGAACAGAAAAATTAAATTAAAAGACTCAAATGCACAATCACAGATGAGACTAGTACAGTGTATTTCTGAATTGTCAAAACAAAGCTTTATCATAAAAGTTGCACTTAAAATTGATGAAGGCTTCAGAAACTTTCCTCTTGTTTTAAAATTATCTTACAGAGAAAATCAGGCTCAATAAAAATAATTCTCCAACAACCCTTATCCACTACACTAACAAGTCTACCAAGTGCATCATAGATAATTGCTATTTATTAATCTTAAACATAAGTAATCCACCAATTCATATTTGTGTCAATTATGTAAGATTTTTTTTAAACCATTTATATTTAAGCAACAGCACAGCTGCAATTAAACTTCCAATACACAATGATTTTTGTCAAAAGGCCATGAAAATCTCACCAAATCCTGAAGACATTCATGGAAAAATCCTTAAGTCTGTCTAGCACCATACATTCTTGTTGAAAAATAATTTCTTGTTTTGTCAAGGTACATGCAAACTAGTAATGAAACATTTGCAGACACCAATATTTAGCCACCTCTTAGGCTGGGGTTAAAACCAGCGACGCCTTACCTGGTAGGACAATGCTTTTGCTAGGTCAGAGTATGCCTTCGTAATGTCTAGTACTGTTATGTCATTAGGCAGAGCTAAGCCAGCCAATAAGATCAAGTTGGTGAGAAATTAAAATTATTATTAAAAAAAAGTTTTAGCAGCTGAAATGCTCAGATAAACTCAGACAGTTTTATGTGGTGTGCCTGGTACTTTTTCCTGATATATTAAATGTACTCTAATGCCAAAGTGCTTTTAATTTGGCAGTGGCAATTGTCATTTGTCCCTTTCCAAATTAAGAACATTGCATTGGTGCTCTGATAACTAGTTTAATTTTGTAAAATGAATAATAAAACCAGATTAGAAATTGAAAGAGTTATAATACTATTGTATTTATAGTTTATTTTAAAGAAGAAACATTTGTCTTAATCTCCATATTTAAACTTGTTTTGACTACTGTTCTTGTGGGTTGAAAGCTGTCTAATTGTGGCCTATTCCACTTTGTGGTAAGCAAAAGGCAAACAAAAGGCACACCCAGTACACCCTGCAAATACACATCGACTAAGGCCAGGAGAACTTTTAATGCCGTCCATTAAAGCCATCTTTCATCTTTTTTCTCTTAAAAATAAATTGTTTGTTTCTTTTTAACCTACGCAGTGAATATATAAATGGGCACCAAAAAATCCCCCAAACACCCTGAACCTTTCATAAGCATCCTTGAGATTCTGGTAACAGAACAGTTGAAATATATACAGATGTGGAGGTAATTATCATGTTTACTCCATGGTTTACCAACACCACCCTGGCAAAGGGACTCTCACTAGAATGATGCTGGTCTCTGCATTTTTCCATCTGCAGTAGAGAAAAATAGAAGAATTGAAACAGGTTCTGCATACGTGTATGCATGAGCTCCCATATAGATATTATAGATAGTAATTTAGCCACAGAGTTTAAAAGGAATTCGCACTACATCAACAGTCAATGATGAGAAATGCATCTAACCTGCATAAATGGGGACTTTTCCATTGAGGAAGAAAGATGTATTGACATAACTCTTTGTTAGTATAACCCAGCATGCATACACACATTTCATTTCATTTTCTTACTACATAACTCATACTTAAGATAAAACACTATACTGCTTTTAAAGCCAGCTATGCTGCAGAAAAGCGTTATATGAACTTTTCCATGTTCTGTCAAGCTGCTACTCTCTGCTGCACATGAAAGAAAGGGCAAAGTGCACAGGATCTTAAGTTCATTTTAGAATGAAATGAAAGGAGTAAATAGCAACTGTTGGAACAGTTATTTTGTATTTGAAATATATATGTATATATATATAAACATTTAAATTATGTGCAATAGGGGGGTTTACATTGTATTTTTATTTTTTTCTGTAATAATATTCTCAATTTTTAAACATGAAACTGATGTTGGAGTCCAGGTAGCAGAGTAGCAGGCTAAGAAAGAAAGCTTATACTAAAAAAATCTTTAAGACAGAGAGCTTTTCCCATTTAATCTTGGGGAAGCTGGTTAATAGAAACCATAGAGAAAATTCAGTGAAAGCCAAATGAATGGGAACACATGTATGAGCACAGAAGAATAAAACTTCAAAATTTACAGAATGGCCTACTGTTGGCTATTCTACAAACTACTCCCAAATAAGCACCCTTCTAATTTGTGGCTCTTTTTTTAAGAGGTGACACTTCTAAGATGTCCCAGTTTATTTAGTTTCAGTTGTATTACAGGAAAAAAAAAAAAAATTCTAGCACCATGATAATACAAGGAGAAACTTACCAAAATAGCTTTGTCCACAACAATAATTTGTGCGTGTGTTAACATCTTTTGGGGGTGCTGTGTCATATCTATCACATTATACCTGGACTCTGGCAGAATAAGGAATATACTTACAGTAACTCTTTATGCCAGCCTGATGAGAGCTGAACTTGTACTCACTAGAAAACCATATCAAGATGAAAAAAGGCATAGAAAGTTCTTTGAAAAACTAAATCATGGAATACTTCAGCTCTTTTTTATTTTTATTTTTTTCCTCATTTTTTAAATGAGAAGAAGAAAAAACTGTCAAAAGCCTATAAAAGGCAAAGTTGTTAATACAGGAGATGGACGATCACAATTATATAGTTAAGGGTAAACATATAACCATATATATACACATATACAAAGTGCTCTCTTGCAGAAACACAGGAGAGAAAACATGTAACATATTCACTGTGTTTTGCACCAAGTTAACAATGAAATCTCTGCTGAGAATATGAACACCAGTTTTCTTAAGACAAATGTTACATTTAACAAATGGTTGGAATTTATTTTTAATAAATTACTTGTTTCAGCTGTAGCGTTTAGGGAACAAGCTAGTTCACACTTCTAAAACTGTATCTGGTCAGTAAACTTCTAAATTTGACTGCTGAAGCTGCTCTCTGAAGCTGGAACAGAATTTTGCCAATGAATTCATGGAAGAGCAGACAGAATTCCAAGAAGCTGCAGATTATACTCCATCACTTGTATGACTATCCCTCAGTTAGATGGTGAAAAAGGTGTCACGTAAGTGTATGGCAAACACTAGCCTTACTGCTAGTGTTTTTTTTGATTTGTTTTGTTTTGTTTTTGTAACACATTAGTATACTCAAAGGCAACACCTCTGCCACCTTGGAAGGAAATCCTTCTGACAGCAAATGATATCCTTACTCTGAAATTCATTTTTCAGAGAAAAAGGAAATATATAAAAATCCTCATTAGAATAAATGGAGAGTATAGATACAGCAGCATTGTGTTACAACAGGTCTTCCCAAACAGTCTGATTTTCAAACTTTAGAGCATTTTAGCAGACATACGTATCAAAATTATTTGTGGTGCCTTGTTATCTGACCGTATGAATTTCTTCATGGAATGGCAGCTCTACACCAGAGACACTTCTCGCTCTAACACTTCTGAGCCAATCAAACAGAAAAATTATGTGTAGATGCATATTGGGTAATACCAGTGGTAGAGCTGATGGAATTGCATTCCCAACAGAAAACAGCTAGAATCACACTCATATAAAAGCAGTCTTGATCAATGAGTCAGAGTGCCACAGAAATGGGATGCAAGAGAAATACAATTTGTTATGCTTCTGATATTTTCTGTATGCATCTCCTAAACAGTTTTACAAGGCTCTTATTTTTATGATTAGTTGCTGTAATATACAGAAGGTGTGGAAACATCAGTATATATCTAACAAAACATACAAAAAAAAACATTATGATTTGAACTATTGCAATCTACACCTCCACTAATTACATTTGGATATTAATACTATTAACTTTAACAGCAGTTTCAAAACTATACTACTGAGACTGTTCATAAAAACTTATTAGGTCATGGTATATACAATCAGCCTTAGTATACCAGTTCTTTGAGATGATACGAAGAGACCTGTTTATGAAGCAAGTAATTTTGTGTCATTTTAATTTAGTAATGAATATACTATACAATCAACTCTATAGAACTATGAAAGACAGAATGTGCATTTGACAGATGCTATACCATCACATATTCAAAAGAATTTGCAAGATACTTTAAGAGAACTAATCTTCTGAAGACATCGTTCTGGTATGTTTTATAAACAAACCCAGATTCTTTTCTCCTCTAAGTTAGCATAAACCCACTGAGCTGAATGTTACATTGCAGCTTCCTAAGCCTGTATCTTGTGATCTACTGTGTGCCTTCAATTCATGCAAAGCCCTTTCAATTACAGTTGTTACTTTACAATAGCAAGAACTGAGTTTTGAAAGCTAGTGGTGAATCTTATGCTCTTACTTAACTTCAAAAGGGACTGGAATGAATTTTCCCATGGCATGTTTTATTAAGAAAACAGTTACTTGTTCTGCTCAGTTTTTGTTTTAAAGGATACTGTTCATATTCGATAGCTTAAAACAAAACTTGCTAGACTGCAAGGTTAGTGCCAGGAATTCAATGTTGTAGAGGATAAAAAAGAAAAAAAAAACAGTACAAGATGCTAAAGGGCGTTTCCAATAGAATTTCTTTCAACTTTCTTGTCTTTACTACTACACCAAGGCCATTTTCTTTTTCAAATAGTACTGTAGTCATGTGAGATAAGTGTGACTTTTATTTAATCTCTCTTTGGTACAATGCCCTGACATCTGAGATTGCTAAATACTACAAACATTTAAACATATAAATAAATTTTGGGCAACTAATTACAAATAATTTCTACAAAATATAACAACGAAAAGGTATTTACAACCAAACAACAGGAGAAAGAATATCATATATATTTTGGATGCCTAATGAATAAGCCAGTAGAGACAGAGCAAACTTGAAATACAGGAACAGTAGTGGAGCTCCCTTACTCCTTCCACATTACCATAAAAATCCAAATGAAAGTGCTGCAATTAGACAGTTCCGGGGCATTAGGTTGGGCTTAGTAGTTTGTACATCTAAAGTTGTAGATATTTTGGAAGAACAGAGCAATCGAGCATGAAGACAGGAAATCAATGTAACAGTCATCGAGATTTTGGAGGAGAAAGAAGAACTTGCATTCTATTGAATGTAAGAACACATTATTCAGGATTTCAAAGCACTGGGTAGGGAAGAGATTCTGTAGTGGAAAGAATGACTATTTTGTAGAAAACTGAAGAAAAGAAATATGTAGCACATGGACAGTAGGCTGGCAGAGTAGTTCAGACTGGCCATTATTAGCAACTGCCAAAAACCCCAACTTGTTTAAAAGTGGTTTTCTGTTGCCAGCTCTCCCTCCTTGTTACTGGTGCTCCCCAGCTGGTTTGGGGCACATCAGCAATTAAAGACAAGCTAAGTGAGGAAACAACCTAACGCAGAAACTTATTTAGTAGCATGCAGACATGCAAAATGTGTGAGAAGAAGTCTGCATGGTCTGATGATGGATAGGGAAACAGTAATTGCACCAGAGACAAATATGGAAACCCTACAGTCTTCTGGAAGCTACCCATGAAACAAATAGTACCTAGGAACACAGACATCTCTACCAAGATATGAAAGTAGAAAAAAATAGAAATGAGAGGATGTGTGAACAGACAATTCCCACTGAACTGTGTCATTACCGTTATATAAAGATAAACATGCCTCTAGACTGCCCAGTTATACGTTCCTACCTTAAAGGCTTTTTCTGGGATAATAGTTATGAGAATAATGTAGCAATATTGACAGATTACACACAGCATCATTTTTGTGGGTTGTATCAAAAAATATTTTTCAAATAAGCTTTTATTTTTAGTTTTATGATACATAAAGATCAAACAAAAGGGAACTGAAATGTGTACCTAACTATTTTTGCTAACACAGTATAAGATAACTGAAGCTTCTCTAGCAGATTTTAGGTTGCCTGCCTTCCCCAGCTTTGTGGCAAGATATTAATTTGGTTTCTTGTTTAACTTTACCTGCAAAACATTAGAAAAACTGCATGCCCACTCATGTCTGAACTAAGACAAAATACACACTATACACTATGTTTTATTTGTCTTGTTAATACTGCAATAATACATTTAAAAAAAATTCACTGAATCAGATTTCTACTTATCCAAGTTACACATGAAGCTATACCCAAGGAGCCCTTTTAAAATAAAATTATAGTTTAAAATAAAAAACAGCACAATTTTGTGAAAATAACCTCACCACAGAGTCACTAAGGCAATGTACTGCTTGTAAGGCATAAGGAAGAAAGGAAATAACTTCTATAAAATTACTGATATCGCAATAACAGGCCCCTGGAGGACATCCTAGGATACAAACTAGAAGAAAGGTGTTCTTTGTTCTGGAGTCACCAAAATAGGGCAGGCCATATTACATGTCATGCAGCCACTTATGTGCACAAGCTGCTGTTTTGTTTTCAAACTCGCTACAGTTGCTACAATCATGTCAAATACTCATTGCATGGGCCATTCTGTATTCTTGTGCTTAGATGAATATTTGAAAGCACAGGGAAGGTGGTTTTAAGACATTTACTTACAGTGATTAACTTACAGATTACTTTTTTTTTTTTTTCTCTCAAGATTTCACACATTTCACAACATATGAGGAACATCATTCTCTATTTGCTGAGTCTACTAAATATATACTATCTTCCTGTATCCTTTGAAGTTTAGTGCTTTCCTACATGGAAAACTAATTTCAGACTACGAGATATTTTTGAGGATACTTCCATATGTTTTTTGAGTATGCTTATTTCAATTTCCACAACTCCTGAACACCTTAAAAATGCCAGCCTAAGTAAAGACTGAATTACAAAACAAACAACACTGAATGACAAACAAGTGCCACACAATTCAGGACAGCACAGATTTATTACAGAGATGATTATCAATGATTAACTTCTCTAATAATAACTTTGCTAGCTAAAAACAAAATTTGAATTCACACAAGTTATAAAAGCAGTTACAAGCTATCTGATATAAGGCAAAGAAATGGCTTTTTTCCCCCTTGACATCATTAGGAGATTTGCTTATGTTGCCCAGAGAAATGACATGTTAATTTCTTCAGCAATGTTTAGAGCCCTAGCTGTGTTCATAGGTTTTAATCTTTCCTTTAGTGACCACATCAGTAGATTATGACAGGATGACCTACCATCCTTTGTGTTCTGAGCCCTCTGAAATGCAACAAGGCTAACCATTAGCAAGAGGACAATGAAATGCTCACCTACACTTTCGTGATTTTTACCGAGATTACTGCAGCTCTCCTTTCTGAAAGCGGTTCAAGACAGACAAGGTACCAGGTCTGGTTGATTCCCATTGCCTTCGCAGAACACATACTGAAGTATCTCTCTTTTTTTTTTTTTTTTTTTTTTTTTTTTTTTTTTCTGTCAATGTACTGTCTTCTCTTAAATATCAAATGGAATTTATTATCTCATTACATGCACCAGAAACACCTCATGATCTTACTGCACTTTGTCCTCCTAAGATTATGCTACTGTACATTTCCTTCCACCTGTTTCTATATGCATAGTATGTGGCATGCTGAAAGACCCATAGTTACTGAGCCTCAGCCTTTAACTTTACAACACTCTGACATCTCAATAAAACCCTCTAACTGCAGAGCCTCATTTTCTTTACATCAGTGTTTTAAAACTAATATTAAGAGATTTAGCAAAGACTATCAAGATTTGGAGCTGAACGTACCAAACCAGTTAGTCCACAAACTGAAGTATAAAGCAGATAGAAAAACTGTAGATTCATCCTCCTAGAATATATATGAACATATTTTAACTTGTCACCCTCAGCACTTCAGTCATTAAGGGCATTTGGATACCAGCTGAATGTCCAGTCTCTATGTAACTTGTACCTTTCCCAACTTACTGTATTCAGAAATAAACAAGCTTTGGATAAAGATAAGCATATTTTCTCTCTAAATATCAAGGGGAAAAGTAGTTATTTTTGAACACTCCCAACTTGTTACTACGGAGACGATTTTAAAATCTCATTATTCAAGTCAGCAATAATCAAAAAAAGATAAAAGAATAGTATTTAAATAAAGTATGAAAAACAAATCATCCACTTGTTTGTCTTACCCCAGTGGGACCTGGCTTGAATGATTTGCTAACCTACTGCTTTGAAGAAAGAACAGTTTTAAGCCATAAATATATTGAAATAATGCTACAGATGGCAATAATGCTATAACTTAGAATTGCTACCTCTAGCAAACTGAGTTGCAGAGAAGCTACATTCAGTGCCTGGGACTCCTAACACTGGGAGTGCTGGAAAGCATAGAGAGCAATTGTAAGGCTACAGTACTTTAAAGGCTGTAAATAATTAACTAAAGTGTTTTATTTTCAAATTTTCTCCTCACAAATAGCAAGACATCTGGAAAACAACTTCTCTCAACCTTTAGAAAAGGTAGCCAGGCAATAATTACAATTTATTTTTAAATGCTACAATTTATTTTTAAAGGCACCTGCCCTACATAATCTGTACACCTCACAAGCAACATAGAACCATATACAGGACATGAAGATATACAGGACAAAAGTGGGCTATAAAATAACAGAATAAAATCACAGAGAACAGAGGATACCAGCTGGTGTACAAACCTGAAAATACGACTGTAAAAATTAGTCTTCAGAATTTTCCTGGAAGCCTGCGCAATGGACAGTATGAAATAGACCTTAAAATTCACAAATGCAAAGCCAACAGAAGAGAACTGCTAAGAAGCAAATGAACAAGCAAGCCCAAAGACTTTTCATATATTTGACTGGAATCCATCAACATATATGTCACTGAACTTGCCAGCATCATCAGATTGGTGTATATTGAGGTAAAATGGCTCATATCAGATAGAATTAATGACAAAGGTTTCCCTCTTGATCTACTTTTCTCACCAGTCTCTCTCAAGAATGGATAATTCTGGCTTATGATAGCTTGGTGATGAAATGAAACAAAGCTTATACAAGAATCTCAACTACCAGTCCAATTGACAATTATATCACTGATTCATTTTGCAAAAATTGAAAGAAAAGGCATGCCAGTTCTTTAGATTGTCTTAGCAGACTACACTACAGAAGGATAAAACTTGAGAAAAGGTTGCTCTGCTACTGAAAAGCAGCCATGATCATAATAGATAACAGATTTTCTCAGGAGTCCCCAGCTCATTATGTCTCAGCCTAGATTCTTTCTCCACCTGCAGCTTTTTGCATCAGGAGCTTATAGGAAATGTCTTTCTCTGCATATATCCTGCCAAAGCCAATAAGCATAATTTCAATCTCCCCAGCAGTAACTGTCAGCCATTTTCTGGTAATCCAGTCTCTGTACCACCATAATTGGATTCTCTCACACTGAAAATGTTTTTTTTTTTTTTTTTTTTTTTTTTTTTTTTTTTTTAAGAACCAGAGGTTAGAAACAGATAGCAAGGTATATTCAGTCTAATACACAAGAAATGCATCTCATGAGAGCAAAACATGCTGCTACTTGCATTTCTGATGTCATCCGCTGGCCTGAAGGAATACAGGTGAAAAAGCCTTAAGATGCGGATTTTAGATTCCAGCCCTGTTACCATGATGAGATCTGGCACAAGCTTTCAATACCGGTTTCTGTATTTCCATAGGAAACCCAGAAGCCATGGGATAACGTATTTCAGCATGATTTATTCCCTTACCATCTCCCAATATATGCAGAAAGTTTGTGATGTAAGTGAGAGTAACAGTTGACTCCTCCTTACATCCACTGAATACTCAACACCCTGAAGTGGCCAGAATTTATTTATTTATTTTAGAGTTATGGAGATTCTGAAGAACTGAAAACACAATGCTTGCAAGGCATTAACTTCTGCATTCTGCAGAACAGGAGACTGCTAAACATTTTTGGACTCAGCTTTGCCATGTCCCTCTTTGTGAGTGACAAATTATTTGGGCGGTGGTGGTGGTGGGGAACAGTAATACAGAAACCAACTGAAAGCTAAGGAACTGCACCAAGATGACTGCCCAGAGTTGGTTTTCTGAAAGCAAGCAAATACTGCAATGATGGAAACATTCATGGCAACTGAACTGCAGAAGTCAGTCTTCAGCAACTTCTCTTTTTAAATGGCTTAGGTTAGAAACAGTCTTTTTTCCTGGAATGTAAATGTCTTGCACACATCCCAGGTATGTATAGTTGAAAAGGGAAACAGTGTTTAACATATAAATATAGTGTTACCTCTGTTGTCTTCCTTTCATACTCACCCAAGGACTCTAAAGGGAAGAATGTATCATACGCCCTCCAAATGCAGGTGAACTGAAGAAACATACTTTCCAATACTAAGACGTGCACGGATACAAAACAATTATAGCTAAGCTTTTTAAAAACACCTAATGCAGTCACTTCTTACTTGAGGAATTCAAAACAATCTGCCTGGAAAATGAAAGCATATAAACCTAAAGTAACCTTTTCTGAATAACTATGTCCCCGCCAGTAAGTTTGCACATCCAGTTTAACAAGGAAGACTAACAACAGAGTCACGGAACAAAGACAGCACGTCCATTATTTTCCACCAGTTGTACATGTAGACCTAATGCTAGACTTCTCTCTTTGCCCCTAGTATCTTCTAGCAAAGTCATAGTTCTTCTAGCCATACCCTCAACTGGTTCATTAAAAGCCAATTCTGACCTAAAATCATATTATTTGGTCCACTGGGAGCTCTGCAGGAAGAAATAAGGCTCAACCTCTCAGCCATGTTTAACTCGCACTGTTATTTAAAGTACTGGTCCACATATTTTAAATGGAATCACAGTATCGAATATTAGGACTTAATCCAATATTCCTATATTCCCATGTCAAACCCTGTGCTATACCAAACAACCAATTTAGAAAAAACAGAAATTTCTTCAATTATCAAAAGATATGTTATATTGACCAACATTATTCAGAAATATACACAATGAAAAATTACACCACTTGGAGCATATAGTGTCATGTTATTACGTGATCCCAATATACATAGTTACTGTAGACATAAGATTTCATTATGATGTTTTCAAAATCCAGAAGCACAACAATGGAAACAGCAATGTTTTGTAAAAATCTATAGAATTTTTACAGAAGGTTGCAAATTTTTTTTTGTTACATGCTTGGTCTTCCTGCACACTGCATAAAATACCTTTTCTCAAGGGCACACAACCATCCTCATAACCTTTCATTCATTGAAATTTAACAAAGCATGCAATACTGTTTTGCTGGTGTTTGAATTCCAGTTTTGTAGGAGCATATACATTCATATCTAAGGGTTCGACAAGTCACAACTGAAGGCAGAAGAATCATATTCAGTGTATGCAAGTGTAGGCAGAGATCATGTTTCTTTTTCGTAAAAGGAGCTTTACATACAGGAAAATAAAATAATTCCGATAGTGAAATAATGGTTTTTGTTTGTCCAAATCAGTATGACTGAAAGCAAAGATACCTATTCTCAGTATGCAATGAAATAGAATTAAAATTTTAATAAAACTGTCAAAGTTAAACTTAATGGATATACTTCACAACCACAATATCAGTCCTTATTGTTCATTTCCCTCTATGCAGATGGGGCCTCAGTCAAATGCTTACCTTAACTACTATTTGTGTGAGCCAAGCACTCAAAAGAAAATAAGTTCTGTAGTGAAATTACTTCCATGTCATAACAAAAAAGTCCATCAATTTTTGTTGCTTTGAGGATACTAAGCAAGATCCAGTGGGATAATGGGAAGGGATTATGTTACCATAAGACACTTGCGATAGATTAGGCTTCTTCTCCTTCTGTCTAGAAAAGATGTAGACCATCTACCTTCAGAAATACAAAGGAGTGTTAAACACTGTAAAGGAAGAAGTTCAGCACAGATGTGAAGGAAGGTTAACATTCCAGAATTGAAAGGATTAAATACATACTTTTGGTTGCTTTTCCCTCACCCGCATTAAGATTTTGAATAAACAAGCCCAAAAATTCTGACTGCAAACATATGACATTGCAAGATGTTGCTATCTTTAGTTTGATGCTCCACTGGCTGAACCAACATACACTATGAAACAGGACTGAATTATGAAAGAGGATAAGGGACTGGCAGGAAAAAAAAATACCACCACCACCGAAAACAAAAAACAACCAAGAGATATGGAAAAGAATCTTTTGGTAATATATGAACAGCTGACATTTGAAGGAAGAACAGACAAAACTCAAAAGTTTCAGTTAATTCAGGGGACACCAGGGGAAAGGTGCTAAAAACCATATATTCAATACATGATACACATTTTCTACAGCAGTCTTAAAGACACACAGAGAAAAAGTAGGAAAAAGGCAAACTGTCACCACAGAAACCATGTAACCTAGATTTCACTTTGCTACTCAAGAAATATATTGTTTGGTTATTGGCCTACTTGTTATAACTATACAACTAAAGAAAAAGTTCAAAGGATGAAATTTCATTAACGAGCATGGCTATAATCAAACTGTTGAGGCCTGCAAAGCAGCACCCTCTCAGGGCTGGATGTCTGCCTATGCACAGGCTATCTATATATCTACATCTACCTACAGATATAGATAAAAAACATTTTATAAAGCCTGAATGCAAATTTACAGTTATTTAAGGTGTAGTATGTATGCATACACTTTTATACAAACATCAAGTACTTCCAAATATCTTTTCAATGAACAAGAAAATAGTAGAATACCAGATTTATATGAGAAAGAGCAGTGAAATTTTATGCTCTGAACCAGCTATTTGGGCACTTTCCATTTCACCAACCTGTCACATTGGATAACTTCCATCTCCCTGTAAGCACTCAAGCATTTCTTCAAGAGAAATTTCTCAGTTTTAAGTACACTTATCTCTGCAAACTAACATTTCCAAAAAAAAAAAAAAAAAAAAAAGAAAGGAAAAAAAAAAAAGAAAAAAGCCTATGCTATATATGTAGGAAGGAATTTATTCACTAGCAGAAAAATGCATTGTTTCTTATCTCCTCACAGTAAACCTTGAATTAACAACCCCTAATGCATGCTCCAAAAGAAATCTTGAGATAGAAACTGTTTTTTATAATCCATGAAGCCTTTTCTTCTAAAACAGCCAATAGGATGTATCATGTATTTATCAAAGGACGTGGTTGAACTTTTGTTTTTATTTAAGTAGAATATAGGAATTTCAAGTGGCATAGTTCTGAAAATTATCTTCAGAAATAAACTAAGATCCTCATGATTTTATCTTTCAGTGCATCTTCAACACTTCACGCAGATGGCATTGCATCATCTCAAGCATAGCCATACCACGCACAATTTTCATTCCTAAAACTTGCCCAGCTAAGGCCCTATTTTGCTATAGTAAATACCACAGTACCTCCTCTACTCAGTCTCACCAACCTAAAGTAATTTTCAAATCTTGCTGTTTCTCAGACAAAATCTTATAATCTCGTCCATTGCTGAAATCTTTTCTTTTAGAAGTTAGAAGATAACATCCTACCGTGTATTATTGATCCGTGTTAGATCCTCCTCTCCTTTCACCTTCATCCCACCTTCAGGTGGTTCACAAAACCTGCTAGCAGGATTTGTATATAAAAAAAAAGTTCATGACCTCTTCTTAAGTGCTTAAGCAAGGTTCACTCAGCATTACCAAAAAACACTGCAGCAGGGAACATTTGAGCAGATACAGGAACACAAACATAGACAGAAATCTTCTGTGGCAATGCTCACAATCAGAACAGGATATTCTATGTACTGGCCAATGAGAAAAAATAATAAAAGAATACTACCCAAGACAGCCCATGCACTGGAGAAATCTCCAGATAGCAAACTATGCAACACAAGTTATTCCACCTCTCACAAAAATGAATGCATTTACTTTCATAAACAGTATTTTGCTTTATTCTGTGGGACTCAAAGCAGTAAGACTCCTTGTTGACTGATGATCAGCCCTGTACACATAGAGGTCATTTAAAAGATTTCTCTCAGCAGCTTCATGTTTCCTTCTTTCTGTCAGCTTTTTTTTTTTTTTTTTTTCCTGGTATCATTACAGTCTGCAAATTTGCACTTTTGGGGAACTGTTTTAAATTTGTAGGCTCTGCATCTTTCATACATTTTCAGCTGAAAATATTTCCTTCACAAGCCTGCTTGCAGCTCATCTGTACTTTCAGTACGTCTTCATCCATGCCCATATGCAAGAAACTATGTAAAATACTTGCTAAAACTTCTTCCTTCTATTACTATTTTTTTCCTCTATCAAGACAAAACTTCTATTATTTCAAGAGAATACTTCTATTTTGGTACCAATGAGACACTGGAAGCAAATCTTGTGAAAACATCAAGATTTGCATAGCAAGTCACACACTGCATGACAGACTGTCCTTGCCATATCTGTTTTTTTGCCAGCAACAAATACTTGTTTGCCATATGTTATCTTTGAACATTAATGTCATGAAGGGAGGAACTTCAGTCTCACTTGGGTCTCTGACATCCTCAGCAACTTTTGGACATTTGCAAGTTGAAGAAAAAAATTGTGATTGGAAAATAATGAGATGAGGATATTTCAATGTTAACATTAGAGCATAAAGGTGGTGATCACCTCTTTTCAATATATGCTGAAGGAACTTTTTAAATAGGTACTGCTTATTTTGTATGTTCATAAGGCAGTGAAAAAGCAATACATATTATCACAGTGCCTAGCTAAGCTATCAAAATGATACTATACAAGTCTCCTGAACAGTAAAAACTTGTCATTTCAGAATTTTGCAATTTTGGAATTAAGTCTAAAGCTCAAACTGAATGCCCACCTTATTGAATATTAAATTAATTGAGATATTGTGAATAAAATCACTACAGAAACATAAAACTTGAGTGCTATATTTAGAGAGGCCACATCAAGGAAAACAAAGCTGCTTTTGGTTGGATTTTGCAGGGTTTGGGATGGGGGGTGCAGTGTGGGTGGATTATTTTTCCTTTTTCTGAAAAAGCTGATGTAATGTCTTTTTATGCATAATTTCCAAAAGTGAAGCTTTCAAGCAGAGCAACACAAAAGGAGGCCAAAATTGTTCTCTCTGACTTTGCCTGATATTCCTTTTCATACTCCCTTCACATTTTTTAAAAGCTCCAGGAAACTCACCCAGTTTGTTAGAGACACCTCCTGACAACAGAGCTTTTTCCACCATTCCCTCTGTCTTTGTGACCAGAGAGAAATAAATTCAACTCAGTAGAAGTCTGTGGCTGCATCTGCAGCCTGGACCCTCAATCACCCAGAGGCAGCTCACCATAGCTTCCTCTTTGTCCAGGTGCCAGGCATAAAACCAGGGTACACAGATGAAAAGAAAAGACTGAGATTGTGTCAAAATTTTGGCCAGTAATGTAGAGGATGTTTGGCAGCATATATGTAAATAGTGAAATAAAAGACAAATTAAAAGCCAATTAGCTAAAGTAGTCTCAAAATAATCTGTTCTTACAGCAACATTATTAACAGAGCAAGTAATACACAATTCAACTTTAACAGTTAATTCTGAGAAGCAAAACAAAGCATATCATAGAAACTGTTGTACTTCAGCAACGTCATCATGAATAAAATAAAAAACAAGATCCTGAAAGAGAAAAGAAATGAGACATCTAAGGCATTTTCAAGACAGTTCTTTGGAGACCCTGATAAAAACTTGGGAGCCGAAGTTCAGTTTGCTGGTCACAAGACACAGATGATAATTTTTATACTGTTTTGATGACAGAGACTTGACATGAAATGATCTTTTCTGGATTTTATGATAAAAGGAGCTGTGAAAAACTGGAGCAACCAAAACCAATGTGCCATTGAAAGTATAAATTAAAAAACAAGGCAAAACAAAATATAAATATTGTTATATCAAACATAGTTTGGCTAAAGGACAACAGATGGGAAATGCTTGAAAGCTATGAGTACTTTAAAGAGAGAAACCCCCAAAAGTTAGTATTATGCAAAACAAAAAACACGCAAGAATGACATGAAAGACCAGTGTGACAGTCAAGTATTCTAGGACTTCAGGAAAGAATAAATCTCCCTAAGGAATTCATGAAGAAGATTCATATTAAGACCCTCTTTATTCTATGCAATTTCCTTCTGTCAATATTCAACAATAAGTAAGCTGTTTTGGATCAGCCTAACTTCTAAGATTAAAATGTGTTAAAAGTGCCTGTAAGTAGCCTTCTGATCTTGCAAACAAATTGTCCTATTACAGAATGAAGTCAGGTGTTTGTTTAAACAACATAAAGCTAGAAGATCCTTGAAGCACCTGAAAGCATCACTGAAGTCTGTCAGAAGATCAAAATAATGAAAAGAAGGAACCAAAGATGCCCCTATCTGGAAAGTATTGCTCAGCAATGTGATATTACCAAGAATTTCACTGCAGAATGAGAACAGATTAAAGCAGCTGAAATTTACAATATATTAGACTTAACTATGACCATTAACTTTAATAACTATTAAATGTAGTTTGACTGTTAATTATACCTTTGTCGTAAGGAATATAACTGGTGTAACCAGTAACTGCAAAGTGTGATATATTTTTGTCTGTACTTTGTCACAAACCTTTTTTGAAAACCAGTAAAAAATCTTCTCAGATATGACAGAAACTGTCTAATAGTAACTTCTCAGCAAATTCTGGAGTAAAGCTTTCCAACAGAATTGTTATACTGGACCTGAACAGCACCCTGTGTAGCTCAGTGGCTAATAGCATATATCTGAAAAGATATATTTCAGCTCGACTACTGGACCAAAGTCCATGAAATGTCATTTAGGAAAAAAATCATATTAGTTTAAATTACTAAGATGTGTTTCATTCATTAGTAGCAAGAAGTCCCAATCAATTTACATACCCTTACAGTATGTTGTGTGCAAATTAGGGTACTGCTCTTTGCCTAAAAAGATCAAAACCTGCTATTTGATTATAATCATCATGTAAGCTGTACAATGCAATCAGTTGTATATAAAACATATAATTATTTTTTCCCCGCATACTTTTCCCTGAAGTAAAAGCACTGCATTTTTAATGAAAATCAGTATTGTCACGTAGTTGCAGCTGCAGGTTGTCACCAGTATCCGAATACAACAGGGTCAATCAAATATTAACAAGTCCCTTATATAAAGTGCTCTAGAGAAAAGATTACCTTTGTGAGTTTATACACTTTCAAAAAGTTTTAGTATTCGGGTTGGTACATTTTACACAAAATGTGTAAAATATGTGCAACTATGACGTGCCAGGCCAGTTCTGGTCCGAGGGCTACATGGAATAACTGGATGGATATATCTCCTTTTTAAACCCTAAACAGGTCTAAGTGGAACCTGCTATGAGGCACTTAACTGAGCCAACAGGTTCCTTCACCAAGCCATGTGCAAGCCACAGCTCCAGCTGCATATACACAAGAACTTTTATGACATTTAGCAAATAAGCAAATCTGTAAGTGCTTTGTGAAAACACTATCTCCTCAAACCCTATGCAATGCCCCTTTAAAAGATGATGAGACTTAATCAGGAAGAGCGATGAAAATTAACACGTCAAGCCTAAGCTGAGCCACATTTCTCGTATTCCCAGAACGCATGTGGTGCAAGGAGGGGTGCTCCAAACATGGAAAAATATCAAAAGTGTTAGTATTTGAGTGCTTATACCAGAGACTGAGATAAATGAAATCACAGTTCTTTGTGGCTACAAAATCTTGTATCATCCATAATAGGGAAAAATTACACTTAAATATCTGATGTCAGATGTCAGTGTCTATTTTCAAACTGACTTTTTTTTTTCTTCTTTTTTTCACTATGCTTTTCAGAGAATGATACAAGATGCCTACCTAATGGCTTTCTATTATTCTATTCCAGACTCTCAAAATCCCCTGGTAACCTGATCTTACCATAAAAGAGCCTGCTATAAACTTGAAGGCTACCTTAAATTAAAGGTGAAACTATTAAAAATAATTCTGCAGCCCACTGGACTGTGACGAATTTGTTTCTGGCCTTACTGAACATAAAAATGCTATAAAAAACAGGACTAAAAACCCCATTGGGGTTTCTTACATTATAAAAATTTAAGTTGTTCATTAAAAATCATCCTAAAATGACTTACTACAATCGTTGTTTTAGATGTTACCTTTGAGAGAATACTGAACAGAGAAAAAATTGAACAACAACAGTAAGAACTTGGAAAGTTAAATAACCATTAAATTACGTTATACTTTTAGATTTTAAAGATTACTTCCACTTTGGATAGAGTATTTTTCATGCAGCCTTAAGTTTTACATTTCAAAATGAAAAACATGTAGCAAACTGTCTTATATTTTTTGCCAACATACATTTTTTAAGACTTATGCTGCACTGAAAAGAAGAAAGTAGAACATCTAAACATGACTCAGCTCTAAAGAAGGGGTGGAGAACAAAGTCAACTTCTCACCACTGTTTACAATTAGGCTTGGTGATGAGGGGAAGCCAGTGCAGTTCAGCTTAGGATATATTATTATGACAAAAGGGCAGTAAAAGAGGAGAGAATTTTTAGCATTATCCAACTCCAATGGTTTTAAGTCCATCTCTAGCTCCTCATGCTGTCTGGTGATTTGTGTTTCACCTTAGTCTGCAGAGATTTCAGAAGTATTATCTGTCATCATGATTTTGGAGAAAAAGGCAAACAGCAGGTTTATGAAAAAAAATAGAAATTTAAACAGCTTGGCCAATATCTGTTGAAGTTCACAACAGAGATAGAAACTGAGCATGAAGCCAACTGACATCCAAACCAATCTGCAAAAATCATGAATTCATACTCAAAGAAAAATGTTCCATTTCAGACACTGATTTTTCTTTTTGAAAGGAAAAAAACAAAGTGGCTTTCTTCCAGGATACAGAACTGCGATAAAGTCAGTGCTAGATTATTTTTTCAAAATTTCATGTGATGAAATACAGCATTAGCATATTTAGAATTATGGACAAGTTTTGTTATGATTAGTAAAATTAGTCATCTAAATTCTCTCTAATCACTTTTAAGCTCTTCATTATTTTCAGAAATCTCAAAGGCATAAGAAAGCTGCATATGGAATGAGTCCTCCATACTGTTGAGTCCTCAGCCCAGCTATTAACAATCACACTGTTCAGAACTGGCCAAAACACAAGCAGCGCCTTATTCAGCAAATAGCTTGGGAATGCAGGAAAGATTTGCAACATTTGGAACATGATTATTATACAACACAAACAATAAAGTAAATAAATCAAGATTAATCTTTAAAACAAACATATCCATCTAGTTGCATATTATAGAAAACAGGTATTATGCAGGATATAAAAAACAAGTCAGACATGACAAAGCTACCTAGTCCGAATATATTATCTTACAGCCCTTACAGCTCTACCAACTATCATTGCATCTATGATGCTTAAATTCATCTTTTTTTCAAATTTTGGTAGATAGATCATCTCAAAGTGACAAAAAAATAAATAAATAAATAAAAAGGGTGAATAAGGAAGTTTACAGTGCTGATGCTCAAAATGACAAGGTAAATTACACTGACCATCTTCCTGCTGAAAGCCCTCACAAAATGCTTTTAGCCTAGTGATTTGCTTATTTCTTAAGAGTGCCTATCCAGATCTGTTTTCCAAGAAACACTGGCTTTAACAAGTGCATAAAAGAAACGCAGAATACTACATCACACTGTCACTACAAAGAAAAAAATGTTTATAATGCAGACTAGTAAAATGGGACATCAACATGTCAAACTACAACCAAATGGATTTGAAAACCAGATCAAATATTTAACTTTTTCATCAAACTGCAGCTGCACCTCAGTCAGAAGAGGTGCAGAACCACCAAGATACCCCTGCACTCCTGCAGAATTGCCACTGTCCTTCACTGAGCTTTTTCAATTCATGCAGTTTCCTCCAATCTCCACTCATCCTTAACAACTGCATATCTCTACACATAGCTTCAGTCATTAAATTAAAATACAAACCAAAACATGTGTTAGACTCTTTTGAAGGGAGGGAGGACAGGAAAGGTGGAAGAATAATTATAACTATTCTCGTGGTCATTCTCTGCCTGGCTGGCTAACTAAACTGTCTGTGCACTTCTAAATACTCAGAAACATTTTCAAGATTAGAAAAGTAGTTCCATTGCTGTTTGAGGTCGCAGTCTTCACACCTTAAGTCTTTTCCAGGCAATTAACTTTTTACACTCTGGAATACAATTATACTGGAGATTAACTATCACTATTCACAAGTACGTGCGCAAAGCATGTACAGACTTTAAAAATCAGGATTCACTTTAACAGTATAAAATGACCATAAAAGAAAAAAAGTAATGATATCAGTCAGATTTACATACTCGAGTCATGAGGAGCATGAAATATCCACATTATTAGCAACAGTGTTTAATAATAAGCATTAACTCTCAAACACTTAGTAGGTCACTTGCTTCAGAAACCAGTGAATGAAGAGATTGGAACAAATCCACTGTGCTAATTAAGCAAAACAACCAAGGCACAAGGCTTTTCCTGAGGATTGATGAGCAGCCCAAGGAAGGGGAAGGGCAAGGGAAGGGCAAGGGAAGGGCAAGGAAGAGGAAAAGGCTGGATAGCTGGATGCAAGGTCATGGAACCTTGGCAGACACTCAGCTCAAGTAAATTTCTCCTACCAAAACTGTTACTATTATTACAACAGATAAATTTAAGACTGACATATGTTTTGTTATGAGTGACATAAGTTAAATTAATACATTAAAGGAATTTCTATAAAATAGATCATTATAATTCTTCATACTCCAGTCAATGCAAAATGATGAGCAAAGCAAGACCCATAAATTTTTGTACCAGAAAACTACGAGGAATTATATGCTGGGTTTGGGACAATGTTATTTAAACATGGTAATTGGCAATGTTACATTGATTTAGAAGACAAAGACACCTATAACTTATTGAAGTTCACAAGTTTGGGTTTTAAACCCAAATATTTGATCATTGCTATCTATATATATTTTTATTTCAGCTTGATTTAATACAAATAACAGCATTGAAACTCTCATTACAGCAATTCATATGAACACCAGATCAGTGGATGCAAAAAAAAACATACAGAATTAAATTTGCAATTTGCAGATTAAGAAAGCAATAATCCAGCTCACGTGCCATGCCTTCTATAGCCAAAGTAGAGAGCTTTTCTAAAAATCTTAAAGGCTTTCTACTTGTATTTAAAGCATGAAGGATGAGATTTCTATGGCTCCTGTCTGAATTTAATTGGGCAAGTATAACTTTAAAGTAGTCCTTCTGCCTGGAGCATAGCAGCTGTGATGGGAAATGGGGAATGCTACTGCAATATTTGGATAAATTCTCAAACAAAATTGTAAAAAGCCTCCAGTAATTAGTGGACCGTATAAGAATTCAGAACTTGGCACTGGAACTTTATTTGCAAAAACTACTTAACTTGTTTATTGTGTGCACTTGCTTACAGTGAACAAGCAGTACAGTGATTTAAGCTACTTGATGTTAGTATATCGTGAAAGTATAATTAATGTATTTGTTTCCTCTTATCTTATGCAACATTTGTCTCTGCATTGAAGTCATCTGATATTCTCATTTTCTTCTAAAGCTTAATAATAGAATATCATATTATTACTTTGGTTACATTATGTTGCCTGAAAGTTATGAGGCTACGTAAGTTTGCTATATCCTGTAATAAAATATCTTTCCTACTACACCCATCTCATCAATTCCTCTAAATTAAATACATTAAAGTTTGTGCAATGCTTAAAAAAAAAAAAAAAAGGTACATTAAGATAATAAAAGCAATAATAGTAATTAAACCTTCAGTTGAACACTAACTTAAGTTAAGATCATGCTGGGAATTTAGCCCCGATTGTAAGAATCTCTACAATCATAAAAGCAACTCTTATTGGATTATTTCAAATCCTACGTATATTTCCCATAGTTTGCACAAATTTCTCCTCTTAACCCTGTTCTATTCCAGCAGCTAGTTTTAGATTTCGCAGTCCAGCACTATTTGTTGCATATTCTGAATGTGGGCCCAAACTACTTTGGAGTGAGTTAGGTAGGAGAAATCACATTTGAAAGTCTATAACACACATTATTTGGCTGGGAAACAGCAACTACATCTGGAGTGAAAAAGTCCTGGCTAAAACACATGCAAGTTAAATGTACATAATTTGAACAAAACTGTATATGGTATATACTCACCTATATGTTCTAACTCAGAAAGTCATCACGAGTCTACATTTGTAACAAGGGTTGCCAACAAAATTCTAACAAAGTAACTTAAATTTTAAGATGAGAATATTAAAGTAACAAGATTATTCTTCGCCTATATGGTTCCTAATTATATGTGAAGCTATTTTTTGTTTTTAAACTATCAGTGCCTTAATATTTTCTTACTTCAGCTCTAATAAATCATATGTTAATTAGCAATGCATTGTTACATGCCTTTCCCATACCATGTTGTGCCACATATCAGTCAGCTGCTCATGGGTTCATATTCCTAGAAGAAGTAAACAGTACTGTGCAACCCTTCAGTTAGTGAAACATGTCATTGATCAGCCTGGTACAGGGTGGCTGCCTAGGTTAAAGGAATCAACTATGTTACACTTGAGCACAAACTTATGAAAAACTGCAGGAGATTTGGCCATAATCTGCATTTGGAGCAACAATTCAGTAGGACTTCAAGTTTCACTAATAATACTGTTTTTATGTAATAAATACATTGAACTTGAAAGTAGTAAGTGCTCACTACACCTTAACCTATGAATAATGTGTCTTTGTGGCACACTAAGCCTCATAATTGAAATGGCAGCTGTGACAGTTGGGTCAAAGCTTTATTTTGTGCGCACAGAAAAGATTGGTGGTTATACTACAACTGAAGAAGACTAAAATATTTGCAAGTAAACTTTTGATAACAGTTGGCTCATAATAAAATGTTCTACTTGACTTCTGTGCTTCCTAATTCTATTTTGTATACAATACATGGTCATTATGACTATCTAATTGATCTTATTGTTTCTCAGAAGCAGAAGTCTTAATGGTCACTCAAAATGTTTAATGTTTGCTTTACAAGCTCTGGACCAGAAGTGACAAACCACAGTTTTAGAGTCCTGTTTCTTGCATGCAAATTGAGTAAAATGCTTTATATGCCTGTGCAGCCAATTTGAGTCCTGATCACCAAGTATTTGACACTGTGCGAGAAAGATTTCATGTCCCCACAGAAGGTTCCCTTTGTATTAATCACATTTTAAAAGATCAGAGGTTTATTTTTATTATTTCCCATAATCAAGAATTGTGCTTAAATCTGAACATACGAAATGGGCAACTAAAAAAAAAAAATTAGAAATTCTGAGTTTGAATCTTAACTTGACCCAAATTAAGCACTCATTTTTATTTTGCAGTTTTTGTATATTTCATCCATAACAAGACTTAATTTCACATCTGAAACAAGACCTAAGTCTTAAGATCCATATTTGGCCCCAAATTCAAACCTGCATATGAGTACTGATCACAACAAAGAAAGAAATTACTACTCTGAATGTTTTGTATCCATTTTTCGTTGTTTTATAACACTTCATATGAGGAACACTTTAGGTGCTCTGAAATTTATACAACAAAAAGTCAGTTTCTATACAAGTACCTTACTGCCAAAGTTACAAAACCACAGGAGATTAAGAGTTTTTAGAGATAGTAGAAGAAAATTACAACATTTGGTAGTTCGTTCATCTACAACTGTTGTCTTTTCACTTTCAGGAAACATTTCGTGTAACCATCTGCATTTGCTGGTTATTCACACTGGACCACTCTTCTGATGTCAAAGTATTTACAGAACTTGCTCAATGACACAGTTGGCCTCATACTTGCATGAACTGAACAACTACACATGATAACATCTCTCAGTGAACCCTGCTGGATGTTGTTTTTGCCTGGTCAGAAGTGTTTACATTTTACTTAACTATTTGGGAAGATTAGTTTAATCTGCAACATTAAAAACACAGCTGAAGAAAAACTCTTTCTAAACAAAGCAATTCAGTTTGGTATTAATGGATATAATTCCATCAGTAAGACTATGCATCAGAAATGAAAGTTTTCCTAAAAGTTATAAAGCCTGTTGTTTAGATAATATGCATATAAGACATAAGTGACTGATCCGTCATAAAAATCTGCATCACTAATGGAGAGCTGACTGCCAAATGAGAGCCATCAGGAAAGCCATAGACTCGACTTTACCTTTAAATTAGTTAACTATAAGCATAACACTCTGCTGCAATTTTGTAATTTGAAGAATCATGGTTGCTTCACAACACAAGCATTTTTTTATTCTCCATCTACAAGAAATCCTTCCTTAAATTTGATATTTAATATCTTTTTCTAGTGTTTGGTTTGATCAGAGATTAAACTTGAAAGAGTATCCCTAAGGAGAACATGTCAGCTGAATGTATACATAATAGCAACAAGAAGAATGAAAGGCTTAACTTCTTCATTAGTAAGGTATTCATTTCCATCTAAGGCACACAATCATAAGACAGAGCTCAAATGACTAATGAAATGGGTCGCAAAGAAACACATTACTTGCAGACTTTAAACTGTGATTCTGTGGCCCAGCAAAACATGAAAATGCGCCCAGTGCTACTGAAGAGGAACAGTCTGGATTCAGCTGATTTTATGAGACAGCCACACCACCGCAGAAGCAAATCTCAGCAAGTTCGTTTCAAGGATGATGGTATGAATACAAAGACAGCAGGGGTCGCTGAACTGGATTCTAATCCTGCCCAAGATATTGCATTAATGACCAGAAATACAGAAATATCTAGGCATCACCATTTTTTGCTACAATCTCCATCTTTTCCAAAGGCTCAGAAGGGGCTTCGGAATATTGCCATACAAACATCGCCTAGCCTCAGGAAACACCTCCCTGTTTTTAGAAGAAAAAAGCTGGCAGTAAGCAAATCATTAACAGAAATGCCAACTGAGCCTGCAAATTGCATCCAAGTAAACGGCAATCTTTCTGAACAAGACATCATGTCTTCAGACCTCTGTTATTTAAGAATGAGTGATTTAGAAGATGGATTTAGGAACAGTAAGGTGGACAGCCAGTTAAGTCAAAGCCCATCAGAAGCACAAAGAAATGGACCTATCCATTCAGATGATTTCTCAGTAACGGAAAAGACAACTGTTTCTACACAGGTGCCTGAATACATTCATGTGAATTTTCCACAAAACAGCAATACTTCCATGGATGCACCAGACGCAACTGTGAATTTAAGTAATTTATTGCATTCTTCTACTATCATAAATAATAATGAAAACAATGAAAACAGCATGCTGTCATCTAATTCTGAAAAAATATACCCTTGCCTAAGCAATTGCGCTAACTACAGTGAATGTAATCCTCATTCTGACTTTTGTGAAGCAGATAAAAGTGATTCTGAGTTGCTTGTAGTCAGCACAGATGCAAGCAGTAAGGAAACTACTCCATTATCACTTCCATCAAATCACAGTGTAACTCCCTGTTTCCTCAGAGACTGCCAAGAGGCAGGAGAGCACAAAGGAGATTCCAGCTGTGTGACACTAACAAATGATGATCACACGATAATGTCATTGACCAGCAGTAATGCATCAAAATCTATTTCTTCATGTAATACTGAAATTGAGAAAAATTCTACCCCGTCTGATGTTTCCCAGTGTAACAGCTGTTTAGAAGGATTTCACATAAAGTCTTATATGCCAAGGAATGAAATAAAACCACAAGCCAACAAAGAGATTACTGAAATAAATCAAATTCATTTGGCACATGGTGAACTATGTGCCCTACAAGGCAGGCTACAGTCTGTAGAGGAATCCTTGCTGTCGAACCAGGAGAAGATTAAAGTCCTTTTGAATGTAATTCAAGACCTTGAAAAATCCAGAGCCCTCAGTGAAGGGTATGGTACATTTTAATATCTGTAATTCATCAAAAATCTGAAGTAGATTTTATCAC
Organism: Anseranas semipalmata; assembly: GCA_013399115.1. Classification (NCBI taxonomy): domain Eukaryota; kingdom Metazoa; phylum Chordata; class Aves; order Anseriformes; family Anseranatidae; genus Anseranas; species Anseranas semipalmata. Next base: position 755,600 of record VXAA01001421.1, read on the forward strand.
TTTTTAAACCTTTTCTACTGAAAAATCTTTCCCTGAAATATTCAAAGATGAGTTTACAAAAATGATCTCACTCACTTTTTCAGATATTTGGGCCTCTACAAGCGAGTCTCATTACAGCTTGGCTTTAATTAACACTGCCTTTACTGAACCCAGTGTGAGGCACAGGTTATTAACTCTCTTTGTTATTTAGATTTATGGTGTCAGATACAATGCCACTAACACATGAGAGCTGGCAGCTTCCATCTAGCTAAAATCTCTATGCAATTGAACAAAACCCAGCAGTCTAATGTACTAATGTAATATAACAAATCTATGGCAAGCCAGCTTTCTGTATCAAGGTCAGATACACATTTAGTGCCAAAACAGTCCTATTGCTGAAATAGTTCATATCAGCAAAAACATGTTTCTGTTCAACAAATTAGCCCTGCCTTCATGAGCAAGCAAACAGATCTGCAGACTTTTGTTGTTGGGGACTACATTGTCGGTTACACTTCATGATACCACAGACAACCTAGCTGCTTAAGGGGAATGCCTTTACAATAGGAAAAGGCATGATGCCAGGTTAATTTCAAGACCTTCAGCGTTCCAGGAAAATTTTGCAGGAGGTGGAGATTGGTACTTAAAAGGGGTTAAAACTATGAACATACAGCATATAAAGATTGTAAGCAAGGAATCTGAGACACTAGAATGAGCGCTTTCTGCACTGTCATTAAGAATGCATGATCTGTATTTATTTTTAGTAAATAGTTTCATGTCTATTAGCCAAAGCTGAATGATTATTTATGTAACTTATTTATGCACTATAAATAATAATCGTATTACCTGTGCAATTCACATCAAAAGACTGAAGAACTGAACACCTTTATATGACAAAGTAGAATTTTAGATATTTCTATGCTCAAAAAAGATAATGAAATATCCTAATAATGCTTTCCAAACCATTAACAGCAGTTTCAACTTATAATAAATGTGCGTAGGATACATTTTGAAGTTATCTTTTATGATAATGTAGTATTTCCATCAAACAATTTTAATCTTCAGAAAAAACAGCAAATAAATCTTTCAAAGAATCAAGAAATCAGGAATTCCTTTAAAAATAAATAAAACAACTTGAAGTGTAGGTTATCACACATTTACATATTTTCAAACACAGCACAACTGGCTGAGTGTACTAGGTCTGGCTGGAATGGTGTTTACTTGCCCCACAGCAGCCCCTATACTGCACAAACTACAACATGTAGGCACCCAGACCTATGCACAATTGGCTTGTGCATAAAACTGGATCCTTCGTTTTATCATCAGATCATGTGCATCAATACTATTTACTGACTAAAATTAAGGAATACACCTGATAATCTTCCAAGTTTCCACTAAGTCTGCAAACATGGTGAAAAGCCCCAACTGAGATTTCTGAGTAGGTTCAATCACACAGAATAGCACAGAACACGACAATGACTTGCTCATGTGACTCAAATCCAGGTCTTTACACATATTCCTATATGGATAGAAAAGGTTTGCATGGTTGTGCAAAAACTTATCAGGATATAAATGACTGAAGTGATCATCATATATGTCAAAATTTTTCTACAACTTCTGAAGAAGAAAAGAATTACTTGCATTTTATCTTGAAGATTTCTTGCTTTCTGGAAATATTTTATCTGTAATCTGAAATTACATCTTTGCATTTCTAATGAATAATTATCCAATTCACAGCCCAAACATGAATTTGCACTCATTTAAAAAAAATACGACCATAAATCAAGTTAGCATATTATTTACTCTGTACAGATTACCTCTTTAATCTGAAAATATTAAAAAGTAATGTCCATCCGTTTGCTAGCATGAAAATACTTCTGTTAGTTTCCACTGTGCCACTGTAAACTTTTATCCCCTGTAAGATTTTTCCTATATAATCCAGTTCCAACTACCCTGTCTGTTATTCTTACTCATTTTTCTTTCTTAAAAGCCCACTCCATTTTCTTGCACCAAGTTTGTAATAGACTAGACACAACAGACAGAATCCACATACAAACTGATAACAAAAATGCAAAAAACAATGAAGTATAAAAACTTTACTTTAGAAGATCCACAAAGTGGTGAAAAAAAAATCCAAGTAGGTATCAAGTTCAAGCAGTCTAGTTTAAGCAGTCTAGACCATTTTTTAATACAACTGCCACCCAAATATAGGTCTTCAGAGAATTACAAAAGAAAATACCAATTCCATCCCACATTTATGTAGATATGTATGACAGAGTGGACAAGGTTCAATTAAGTTCGCATGTCTGACCATTAAAAAGAACAACCTGCACTAAAGCACACTCAGATCATTCGGCAATATTTGCAGTCTGTTTCTGTACAGTTACCACATGGCTGAAAACAAAATTTCTGCTAAGTATCTTGAAGTTTCATGTTTAGATTCAATGATAAACTTCCGTCCATTTTGCTAGAATCATCTAGCAACTACAGCAGTAAAACTCAACATCGCAAGTGCTTCTGCAGGTAGCACAACCACCCATGCGAACATTCTCCCCTTTAATTACAAGAGGAACCAGAAAATGATCTTGGTACCACCTGATTTCCTTTAATTCAAATAAAATTTATTTAACATAAATGTTACTGCATCCTTCAGGTGTAAGGAACCACCAAACTCAGCCTGTTTCTAACACAAATCTCCCCATCAGAAAAATAATTCAACTCTAGTCACTGTTAAGTCACTTGTTTCCTGAATGCTCTCGGTTTGTTAACTATTAATGTTAAAAATCTGAGCTGTTTATACTCAAGTGAGAAAACATGAAAAGGGGAAAGACTGGAAAGCATGAGGGTAGAGATCAAATTAATTCACTAAAAGCATAGATATTCAAATACTTTAAAGTGTGTTTATAAGAAGCAGTAGTACGATTAAGTGTGGGGTTTAGGTTTTATAAAGTGACCTTGAATTACATCATTTGGCACTGGAATTTTTAGTAAGGATAATTGAAGTGATGAACAGAATTATCTTTCTTCATGAGAGAATCACAGAAGCATGTTAGTATATTTACAAGCACACGTTACATGAACTACTGTCTATTACAGGCGCAACTTCTATCACACTGGTCAAGACCTCAACAACTGCAGCACCTGTCAGAACACCGCATGCATCATTTACAGGTACCGCACTCCTTTGCACAATTTCATATTGCCTGTATTATCTCTCACGAATGTACAATACAATGTTCTGCTCACAGCTATAAAAAGTCTGTTATCATTAACAGAGTTTATAACAAAAGACCAGGGGGAATATGTGAAGTGGTTTGTTGTTTTAACCATTGTTTTTGCCCCCAAGTACAGAACAATTAGAATTGCTGTTACCTGAAGAAATACAGTACTTCTGAGAACTCAAATAGAAACTTCCACCAATGTTTCACAGTGTTACTATTACCCCCAAAGGTTTTGAAAACCTTTGAAGCAGGTCCTGATGATGAAATTCCCTGTGTATGTTACATTTTTCAAGCTGAAATTTCTGTAATAGATTTGGATTTTGGAACAGATAAACACTCATTTCTACAAACACCAGTAAGCTACAGTTCATGTTTATGTGCAAAACACAACAATAACCACTCCCCACACTTCACACTTCAGCAAATGTTTATTTGTTATTATTTCGAGAGTGCAATTTGAGTCTAAGTTACTCCAAATTTAAACTGCAGTTTATGTTCAACTCCTATGACCAACAAACTTGGTAGTACTGTGTTCTGGGAGCTGTACCTGTTCCAAATGTTATGTCTGTACAAACACAAGTCTTCAGTTGGCTAGGAGTTACCAAAAAGCTGGAAGGTACAAAGCCCTCATTATTCAGCACAAAGAGCTTGACCACTCAGCAAGGGATTTTCTAGGACCTAAACCAAATTTTAAATGCACTATCCAGTCTATGTAGCCTCAATCAAGAGGCTGAAAATGAATATTAAGTTATTTGATTCCATAAGATCCACTGGGCTCTTCACCGAATATTGCACAAATGCGGCATAATCACATCGGGAGCTCACACTTCACCATTTTAGACTCTTTCCAGTACTGCCATACTCTGCAGACTTAAGAGAATGAAGCAGAAGATGGGTGCATACTCAAAATTTATCATATTATATATTAGGCCTCATTTGGAGAAGTAGAAAGTATTCAAGCCAAATTTAGTGGAAAAAAAAAAATACAATACTGCTATTTTAAAACCTGTCTTTTGGCATTACTTTTTATTGTGTAAGGGGCATCTTAAAGGACTTTGCAGCTGATCAGCTAATGAAAGAATGGCTGATTACCAAAATCACATGCTCATTTTCCTGCCTTTCTTCCTCCCTCACAATAGAAAAAAATTCTTTGCTATATCACGTTAACGAACAAACTTGATTTGAAAGATCTCTTGGAATTTTTTTTTATCTCTTCAAAGATATTAACATGTTCTAGAGACTTTACATACTTACAACTTTACATTTAGAAAAAAAAAAGGTAGGAGCCTTTCTCTTTTAGGTTGAAAATATTTTCTTTATTTCAAAGAGTATGGCCATTAAACTATTAGCTTTGCCATCTTGTAAACACTATGCCTTTAATTTAATTTTATTTTTTTTTATGGATATAAGCAATAGACTATATCCAGATGAACGTGCTTTTCATAACACGTTTTCTACATAAGCCAAATTTATTAAATAGCTTTGTGTGCTTGTTCTGTAAAGTCAGGGTTGGACACAGCGTTGGAAATTATTGCCCAACATATAACTCAATCAATTACTGATGTCCCAAACCTCTGTTAATGAATTTAATATTTATTCTTCTCAAAGTACATGACATATCACAAATTAAACAGCACAACTCCTCTGAGATAAAAATTGCTAGTCTTCTCCACAGTACACTAATTACTCCAAGAAGTTACATGAATTATCCAGTACCAAGGACTCAGTCCGTGTAAAAAGGGAGACCCGGAACAATAAAGATTTCCTTTATTTGGTCATTGCTTCTGAACAACCTCTGAGCCCATAGAAGACACCTTTTTATTGGACTCTACAGGAACAGAAGCCACTCTCTAGAATTTATATACAAATGACCTAGAATTTATATATAAACGATACCTTCTTGCTTCAGAAGAAGAAAGTGTGCTGCTTACCTGCCTTTTTAGTTTACCCAGTTCTAATACAGGAAAGATTGTGAGCAACGAGCACACGTATTTGAAATAAAAAACAGAGGAAATAGATAAACATTGATGTGCCTTTTGGTTTACTAGGTAGTTCTTAGTGTTAAGGTTGCCTAGAGGCTTAGAGTGCAATAGTTAATAGAATACATACAACAAGACCGTTCCTGCTCTGAAGAATTATTAGTGTTAAGAGACAAAACAGAAGACAGCAAGGAAACATAATCATTTCCACTCTTTCAGAGATGTCCCACAAGAGGCAGTTACAAAAAGATTTCTGAGTAACTAATATTTGAAGTTCATTACAGATTCATTAGAAAACATTCTGAAGTAATTGAGCTCATCAGTTTTTGTTCTAGACAAATCCATGTAATTCCTGCTTTATGTAGTCTGAAAGATCCATGCATGTATTTTTTTCTATTAATGTAGCATCACTGTTGTCATTATATATAGAACTGTTTCACCTTGCTCCCTCTTTTCCTGCTTTTCAAGAACCTAAGTCAGTATGGTTCAAGCACAGCAGAATGACGTGTTAGTGTCACTGAATCACCTTTATCATACACAGCCTGGGTCAATCAATATACTAATCTCATATCATTCTAAGTGTTGATTACACTGGTTGGTGAAGGAATAAAGAGTTTTTCAGTCTCACAGCAGGAGCAAATTCAGACCAGACTGTAAATTTACCTTTATCACCTCATCAGCAGGGTGAAATGAAGTGACTTGGGAATTTCGGTCTAGATCCTATGACACAAACATTTTTTGTATAATAAACAAGTACACATAGCAACTGAAAACAAGCAGTTATCTCAGAATACAAGGGACAAGTATTAAATGGAGTCTGAATTGATCTCTTGCCTTTAGAGACTAATCCCTCAAACATTAAATTTGAAACTTTGAAGAAGGGAAGAAAAAAGGAACATGAACAGAGGCTTTCCTTATGCACAAAAGGAGTATTTCCTTCTCCAGTGTTCCTGATTTGTGACTAGTGAAGAGTATTCAGTTGCAGTTTTAGCCCTAAGCTGATAAAATTGAAGACACATCAAATTTGTTGTTTAAGTCACTTTCTTCTACTTCTCTCATTTATTATGTACTACTCCCTGTCTAGAGATCCCTTCCCAGTTCTGCTAAATTAGAATAATCCTATTGCTTTTTTTGACAACTGAGTTCCTTTATTTCATTAAAAAAACGAAGATATTAATTATAAGAGAAACAAGCTTTTAGTTAAATTTAACATATCATTCAGCACTGTTTATGCATTTATATATACATACATACACCTACAATTGTTAGCGTGCTTTAAAACTATGCATGTTAACAAATGTTACAGATTTCTCATACTCAATACCCAAATTAGGCAGGGCCTAAATGTGACATTTTCCTCCTAAATGTGATGTTTTTTTTCTCCCAAAATGCTTGTATTATGGAGAAAAAAAACCAACAAAACAGTTCCTTTCTGCTCTACATTCCTAATGCAAAAACCTCCACTGATACATAGCTGATAGAAATCCCGTTCCCCTGATGAGAAAAGGTGGATGAAATAAAGGAAAACCATACAGCATTGGTTCTTTGTTTTGTTTGGTTTTGTTTAACTGTACTGGTTGCAGACTCCTCATTTTCCACATTGATTCTTTTGAATCTTACCTTTATTTCTGTGCACATAGTTGCTGTTATCATCTTGGCTCTCATATGACATCAGAAATAATTATGGGCTTCCATACAGAAATTTAGTGTTGCCTTCTAATTCCTACTTTCCCCGTTAACTCATACCACTTATCTCAAAGACTTATATATTTGCTTAATTTCGTATGTATTTTGGTCCCAGGAGGAGATAATCTTTTCATATTTAACAAGTTCATTATATTAGAGTTTTGAATTCATGCCACATATATGACTGAATTAGATTACAGAATCAAAGTCTGACCATTGAATAAAATGCATTGAAAGGTCATCCAAGTACATTTTCATTTTTCTCCCTTGATTTTTGTCCCTTTTTTTTGGACAATGCTGGAGTTCTTACCTCACATAAAGAAATGGGATTCCCTCAGAAAAGATTAATATATCAACTTCTTTTCAAGGCAGCAGCTTACATTGCCTTTTAACCAGGCTCTGATATTGAATAATACCAAGTTATTCTAATGATGTAAGCATCTTTTCCACATGTTTTTTAAAGAGGGAATTTCTCACTTACTAGCTTAATTCTCTTCATTTTCCTATAGTGTAGAATATGACTTCAGACAACAAGAAGGAAGATTTCATCAGATTTTGAAAAGGCTGGAACATGCAGAGCAAAATCCAGCTTCAGCTTCACCTCAGAAGCTATCATCTGAGCATCCAGTTCCCGAGAAAAAGGAATCAAGAAGAAAAACAAAAAAGGTGAAAAAAAAATGCTTCTGGTGGATTTGACTTTCTTATAGATCTTAAACAGAAACACAATTTTTACATTTCTTAAGACACTAGAACAGAAAGAGGTTTGAGAGAGCACACCCGAAACTATGCCATTAGAAAATCTCAGAACTAAAGAATGGTTAAGTGAGTATCTGATAAATCAGAAGAATTGAATTTACTTAGATCATCTCACTGAATAACAACACGTGAAGAGACTATTTTTGAAAAGGAATTGTAAGTTTTTTCTCTTTTTTCCAATGACTTTCATATTCTTTATAAAGACATGTTTTTTTCAAGTTTAAAAAAAAAAATAATGAGGTTTAAATCTTTACTTTAAAAAGACAAAGTTAGTCAAACCTACAGTCTTCATTTCCTATTTATAAGCAACATAGACTAAAGGGAAAGAACTTCACTGATCTTTAACCAAACTGCATAATCAAGAACAAGTCCAGGGGAATCTACATTGTTCAAAAAAAAAAAAAAAAAAACAACCATCTCCCCAGAGGAGATAATTATAGTTATTTTACATCCTCACTGAAATGTATTTATTGTTGTCATCTAAGATTTAACCACAAGGAAAAATTTCATGTTGAAGTTTTATTCCGTCCTTTTATTGGTTCAATTTAAAGAGCAATCATTTAGAAGTTTGTCATTTAATACACTTCTCTGAAAAGAATCTTAAAGATATAAACCAAGAGAATACCTCAGTAATTCTAGTCTTAATTCTCTTCTCAAAGAAGGTCCAATTAGATGCATTTGAGTTTCAAGCATCTCCAAAGACAAAGAATATAAAACACCCAAGGGCAACCTTCTACAAAATTTGACCACCTCCACAGTGAAAGTTTTGCCTAACATCTAATTTGAATTTCCTGTGTTCTGACTTGTATTCGTTGCATCTTGCCCTATCCCAACGCATCTTACATTCAGCAAGAATTAGACAGACCATAAGACCTCTCTCCTAAGCCTTCACTTCCTGAAGACTGAACAAATCTAATTTTCACAGCCTCTCTTCACATGTCGTACACTGCAGCCCCCAGTCATCTTGGTGGCCTCCCTCTGGCTCCAGTCTGTTCACGTTACATCTACTTGGAAGCCCAAAACTGGACACAATGCTGCAGATGTCATCAAGCCGTTGCTGAATAGAGGGGAATAACTGCTTTGGCTACTGTATTGCTAAACCACTTGCCCAGTTTGTCCACCCTGTACCACTACACATTTAACACCTGTATCACTATATCAAAATACCCTAATTTTTTTTTTTTTTTTGCCTTAAGAATACTAAATGAGTTCACACAGGTCTACGTAATACAAAACTGATTATAAAAATTAATATTTAAATAAAATTATCTGTACTGCAGAAGTTTTATTAAAAGTGACTATGGTTAATTAGTTTAAAAGGTGCCATGGTATTCAATAGATTAACTCCTACATGCTCATTTTTTAAAACATACTGTATTAGTTTTACAATATTAGTTTAAAGTTACCAATTCTTAGGGTTAACTAGATATTTGAAGACATCTTAAAACCAATTTTGCACAGATGTCAGACAAGACCAGTGATGACAAAAAATGGTCTTCACTTACAAGTATGCTATGTCAGTAGACTTAATTTACCAAGAATTCTAAAGGGCAACAGTTTTAAAAACCATGTTAAGTACAGTCGGTATGGAAACGACAGAGGCTTTTCAGAAGGAAAGCCATATGTGAAATTTTACTATCAAAAAGTATGCCTTTAGTGAGCCAGAAAAGCTCTACAATAACAATTTATGAATACAATAGAGATTAGAATTAAATTATTACATAAGAGCATGTCATTACTTCACACTCAAATACACATACTGCTTATGCTGGCATTCCAACAGCATTCTTATTTTGCATTAATGTAATTGATATACTGAAGGATCTATTAGTGTGCAAAGGTTTCTTGTGTATTAAAATATCATTTTAAGATGAATATTCTTCTGGGGCACAGGTATAATAAGTAATACCAACAAGAGTAATACTAGCAAAACCAGTATGTTTTTTTTCTGTAGTGAGCTGATTTTCAATAATCAGTTATTATATGAAAGCTATCCTTTTGTCTTTCTCCCTGTCAAATAACAAGCACAAAAAGGCTCATTTTAAGCTGCCTGATTTTTTTATTTTTTTATTTTTTGCATGCGTAAATATGATGCCTTCACTAATGGCATCAAGTGATCCAAATTGCTGAATTTAAACAAGTCACAATATTCTGGTTTGCCACATAGCACTGATCAATTCCTGTAGTTAGTAAAACTATACAGTAACAAAAATATCTTATTTACTTAAGAATTAAGTCCATCCAAAAGGAGTTGTAAAATATCCTAATTACTTAAGAAAGTCCATCCAAAAAGAGTTGTAAGTGAGGCTCTAAGTCTTTTTTATGACCTGAACAAACATCAATACTTCTGAAAAACTGAAATATACTGATTTAAATGGTTACTGGTTTTTATATTTTAGTGTCTGATCTTGGAATTTGGAACTGTACACAATTTTTAATCCTTAATCTCCCTGTGAAAATTAGCCTTTTTTTCCCCCATTTTCTTACTCAGTTATTTGTTTTCCGATTCTCTCTCTCAAAAAAATTATGGTTTATGAATATATGGATATGAAATTCTCTTTGTAACATATGCACAGACAGCAGCACATAGCAAAACACTTAAGCTACCTAGGCCAGCTGACTGTGAGCTCTCAGTGTTGCAACTTAGGAACATTAACATGTCTTTCAGCCAACCCTCTGTCCAGTGTTTTCAAATTACGGAATCACAGAATCACAGAATCCTTAAGGTTGGAAGAGACCTTCAAGATCACCTAGTCCAACCTATGACCTAACACTAACAAGCCCTCCTTCATGATATCTATTTTCACAGAAAATAGACAAACAAACAAACAAACAAACAACAACAACAACAACAAAAAAACACAAGAAGGACAGTGTAAGAACAAGGATAACAAAAGAAACCATTTGCTAAATGAGTCAGCAGTAGCCACTTAAATAGTTTTCTAGAAGTAGCAACAGTCAGATACGTTCTGAAACACATGTTTAAGATCCAAATGAAAAAGAACAGGGACAGAACTCTCCATCATCTGGCTTGCAGAGGCTCTGAGTAAAACTATGCCAGAAGTAAGTTATTCATACAAAAGAATAAGCATTATAGTATCACAATAAAACCACACATACCAAATGCAAGAGATTATTATAGCCAGTCTTCTCCACAGTATGTCACACACAACAGGCTTTCTACATAAAATTTAAGACACCATTGGAGCAAAAGGCTATTTGTTACATTAAAAAGTAGCAGTGGGAAGACACCAGCCACAGTTAGCATCAGCCACTGTAAGAGGGTAAGATTGCTTAGCTGCTATATGTTTTGTTTATATTTATACATGGAAATATGTACATCCTAGGAACATAAAATACCTAAAAATTTATATCTTCATAACACATAGTTGGAGCACCTAAACAATGTGAAAATGTAATGTGCAAATGTTGATTTTTTATTAATATTTTAAAAATATTTTAATAATGAATTATAAATTGATACAGTTAATGAAAATTACTGCATACACGCTATACAATTGAATGATGTCAGGATTGGGAAAGCAATGGAAATGGATAGATAAGCAAATAATAGTACTGGCTAAAAGAATTTTTCTGTTTTAGAAAATTATGTTGCAATGCCTGAAACCAGCTCCCAGAGTGCGAATTAAATGTTAAAAATGCAGACAAACACTCCTAAAAACAGAACAAAAAACCCACCACAGCTACTTGATAGCTCTAGCATACAAAATATTGCAGGCTTTTCTGTAAAACATGTATTTGACAACTACAATGTGCTATTTATAAAATATTGTACAGCACATAGCATATTCTAAAATTACTTTGAAATTACTGTTTTATGGAGTCAACCTAACTTTCTTTAAAAATACAAAGTATATGAGAAGAAAAACGATTGCTCTCTGTCATGTATCAGCAGGTTATGCAGGGTTCTTTGTAGTTTCATACACTGTAGCTCTTCTGAAAAAGTCACAATACTTAGTAATTATGCTATCTTAGATGCAGAACACCTGCCTAATGAAATGTATTATCAGATGTATATTTTGTAAATTTTTAGGTTCTTTAAATGGGATGTCATCTTTTGCAATAAAATGAGATTTTTTGTTAGGTTTCAGGAGTTGATTAATAACAAACAATATTTAGATTACAATGGAAGTGAATAGCTGTTCTTTGGAAAGGAAAAATAAATAGGAAATGAATAAATGGTTCTTTCATGAAACCATTCTGCAGGTTTTTTTTTTTTTTTGGTAGAGAAAGTGGCTCAATCTGAAAACTGAATAAATTTTTTTTAGCCTGTCCATTTGAATATATTGTATTTTCCAACCACGTCCACTTCACCAAATGGTTTCTCTTGTCATTATTTCCCCAAAGAGTATTGTTTTTGCAAGACTATCCTATCTAGAGTAGCTCTGGTTAACAGAGCACAGGCTTTTCACTTTTTTTTTTTTTTTTTTTAACTGGGAATTCCCTTAAAATGTGAGTTGTCATATACATCCAGAAACCTTACTTTTATTCTTGCCTATAGCTGAAAAATAATAAATAAGAATCTCTACCTGGTTTCTTTACAGCAAAGTCCTGATTTGTACAATACCTTATACTAATATTGTCAAACAACTTTTCTGTGTAGCATAACTGGATCCTCTTGACCATGTTAAACTGACAATGTGAACAAAACCCAGTTTGGGAGCACCAAAGGAGACCTTTAAAAAGCGTATTGTGCGTTTACAATATTTTTGTTTACATAAACAATCTGATACAGAAAACAGGTACTTCCCTATTCTACATACTTCAATACATTTTACTTCTATAATTACAGAAGTAGGACTTGACTCAACCACTATGCCCTTTAACTAAAAGTCTAAATTCATGTAGAGACTCAGAGAATGAAGAGCTAATGTCACAAAAATAAACTCGTTCTTCCTTATTACAAGTTTAGAAGCACTTCAAGAACAAACACTCACTGTTTTTGTTTTTCTTTTAACTAGTGGAAATAACCAAGTTGCTTTTAAAGCCTTTAACTGCCTAAACATCAAAATGAAGCCTTCAGTGGCATTTAGTAAGTCTTCTCTGCAGTAGCTGCAGAGAGCCAAATTACTTTACCATTCCCACCAACTTCTCCTGAAGAGCTCATGTCCCTCTTAGTCTGACCCTTTCCAGTAATTACATGAACAAAGCTCACAGCACGTTGTTAGCAGCTGAGCACAAGGCAGAGCCTTCCCCTAGGTCCAAATGGCATTGTTGCAAGCAAAGATCAAGGTAACTGTAAACCAAAAATCCTTAACTCCCTCTCTGCTAGCAACCTGGAAGATTATGAAAATCTCCTCATCCCTGCCAGAAGGCAGAACACTCAGGCAAATAAAATCCAGTACCGTAATCAGCTGCAAAACATTTAAACTTCCAAGGAATTCCAGGTCTCATAAACTGTAACCGTTGTTTTCAATATTAGTAAGATAGTATTAGCATTGCTTTTCACACAATAAGTACCATTTTCAGCTTCTGGAAAATTACACAGCAGAAAATAAAAACACTTGCAATATTCAGAAACACAGCAACAGATCAAAGAACCTAGAGCAACCTTCTGTTCTCTTAGAGTTGTAGTCCAATTTGAAATGTCACTCTTATCCATACATCGGGTAAAAGTTAACACTAAAACCAAGAGTCTGATTGGAGCTATTCCATGTCCCACCTGTATTTGCAGAGCTCATCATAATTTTAGCAACTTTAGCTCACCTAGGAATTCTACAGAAAGCCACACTTCCTGTTTAATTTTTTAAAGATTAATCATTCAGGTTTTCAAGAAGATTTGCCTTTTCAAGACCTTTTAAATCTAATATGCAAATTAAGAGACTGCACTAAAGGTAGTACACAGCACATGAAAAGAGATTGTTTTGCTTGTTTTGGCTTCTGAATAACAATTAAGATGCTTATTGCAGGATTATGAGAGTTTTATTTCGCTTTTTCATTTACTATTCACAGTATCCAGTAACACTTCTTAGTAGATTGGTTACGTCATCCATAAAACTCTTACGACACTTTCTTTCTAAGTACAGAAAACAGTTTCAAAGACTGTAGAGAACTGACAGGTTCATTGTGTTTTCGTTATGACCACACATACACATGTGTATGTGTGTGAGTTGCACACACACCAGACCAGAATTCTGATGCACAGGTGATAACAAGATTTCTGAAACTTGCAGATCTACCACTAGGGTATTTCAAACAAACATTGGCAAATATCTCCTCTGAACAACTCAGTTATTAGGAGGCTGATTATTAGGAGATAATCGTGCTCTGATTGGCTCAAAACCCGTTATTTTGATTTTCCAGAACAAGGAAGTACAGTACCCTTTCAAAGACATGCAACATGCCTCTTGTGGTACAATCAAGTAAATGCTGTTCATGATTTTGCAGAATAATGCAGTTCTCTAAGACTGAAAAATAATATACATCTTCTCTTAAGTGCATAGTCTGAAGGACAAGTTCCGTAGCTCCTGCTGAACGCAAATGGCTTGCGTTCTCAGAAACAGTCGAAGGCAAGAGAAGTACTTATGAGATATGTACTTAAATCTGAATATATTGCAGAACCTGTCCTTGAATATAACTTTTAAACCACAGAATATCCACAAAAATCTTGGGCATGTGCTCTCTTCAAGCACATGCCCAGACATTTTCTCTGTGTGCATGAGGCATCAACTTCCTCCAACAGAAACAGCCAGGAATAACAACTGTTCCACAAGCAACTCATGCTCACCAAAAAGTAAACCATGTGGAAATACTGGAAGAAACAGAGCAACCAATTAAATTATTTATGTAAGACAGCAATTAACTTTAGATGTAGGGGTTTTTGTTTGCTTGCTTTTTGTTTGTGTATTTTGCTGTTGTTGTTTTATAAAGCACAAATTTCACTTGCAGAGTTCAACTAAACATTGAAAGACACTACAGTGGCACAGCTGAATGAAAAAAGAGTAAAGCTCTAGACCTTTAATTCTAAATATAAAAAGGTGAACAAACAAGCTCTCTGCAAATATTGTATTTGCATTTTTACAGGATAACTATAAAATTAGTTTCAAAGGATTAAAAATACTTTAAAATATTACTCACAATTAAGGGATCATCTCGTCTCATTGTAATAACAGTTCTGTTCACTGTGCGTAATAACTGTACCATTATTTCTTGAATATGGTGATACGTTGATGCCTGTAAATGAAAAAAGTAGTTTTTGTATTAAATGCATATCTCTTGTAAGAGACAAAAACAATTATTTCCACATTGATAGTTGTTTAATTTAACCACCCTATTGAAAGAACAATATTCATTCTTCTTGCTCACACTGTTCATCTGTTCCAGCAGTTTCAGCAGAATACTCATTTCAATTGGCACACACCAATTTTAGCCCTATCCGGCCCATACCTGTTTTCTGTTTCAAATTGACACTTCCCATCTCTCAGTCAAGAAACTCATGTGTTTTCCCAATGAGTAGCCTGTAACTTACTAGCAACACCCTGGCAGCAGATGATAGAGGTGAATTGTATCACCGCTCTCCACATCTGTCACTGATCCTCAGCATTGTTTGGACCTCAATAATATTCTTAGCTTGCAGTTACAAAGTATATAATTATTAATAGAAAATGTTATCTTCATTTCACTTCGCAGCTCTGTGAGGACACAAACTGAAAGTGGTCTGCTCTTTGTCCCCACTGTCAAATTACTGGTCAGTCGGGTCTACTGAGACTACATTAGAGACCCACCACATGTCAGCACCATGTTTTGAGTCATCTTTGCAGACCAATGACAAATATTCACTGAGTTGCATCAAATGATAGATACCCCTGGCACGTTGCCTGGAAAAGGATATTATATGATTTATTTAAAAACACTAAGTGTGGGAGTACAACCTTATATTTACTAACTTCACTGAGCTTACTCTGATCACTACACAACTTTAGAAATTAGCATGCAACATAACTGAGGAAAGAAAAACTCTAAAGAAATTACTGTTCCAAAAAACAACAACAACAACAACAAAAAAAGTTAGCATACACCAAACAAAGCACCTCTTTTAACATCACATGTAGTCTGGATGGACAGCCACAGAAGCCATGGGGATATCTCAACAATATGTTAGGTGGCTGAGCTCCAATACCACCCCAGGAGAAGTTGCTTCTGAATCCATGCAACATGGACTTTCCTCATATCTAGCCATATATTTACAGTCACCATTAAGTCCTATTGTGCCCTTTCACTATGACACATTCAAGCCTGTCACAGCATTTTAAAAGTTACTATGTACTATAAATGAACAATGTATTCACAGTTTTTTTTTTTTTTTTCCTCTTATTAAACATTCCTGGTACAGTCCCAGATTTATAGAAAGACTACACCTGACAGCTGCTGCACAGAAGGTGCATTTGTTGTAGTGCATTCACAAAGCCACTTTCTTTTCCACCTCCTCTCCTTCCCAATATCCATACTGTGAGCTTTAAGGTTGTCCTGGTTTCAGCTGGGCTAGAGATTTTCCTCCCAGTAGCTGGAATGCTGCTGTGTTTTGGATTCAGGATGAGAACAACGCTGATAACACACCGATGTTTTAGTAGTTGCAGAGCAGTGCTTACACAGAGCCAAGGACTTTCCAGCTTCCCATACTGCCCTGCCAGCGAGTAGGCTGGGGGTGCACAAGGAGCTGGAAGGGGACAGAACCAGGACAGCTGGCCCAAACTGGCCAAAGGGATATTCCATACCATATGATGGCATGCTGAACAATTAATATGGGGTGGCTGGCTGGGGTGGGGGGGCTGCTGCTCAGGGACAGGCTGGGCATTGGTCAGCGGGTGGTGAGCAATTGTATTGCGCATCATTTGCTTTGTACATACCATTATTATTATCATCATCATTGTTATTATTATTTTTCTTCCTTTTCTGTCCTATTAAACTGTCTTTATCTCAATCCATGAGCTTTTACTTTTTTTTTTTTTTCCTTCCCAATTTTCCCCCCCATCCCACTGAGGGGGGGAGTGAGCGAAAGGCTATGTGGTGCTTAGCTGCCTCCTGGGCTAAACCACAACAAAGGTTTATGCCAATCAAATAATAAATATTAAAGCCATACTTTATTATTTAATATAAATATAATAATATATAATAAATAATACATTTCAATATTTAATAAATATTAAAGTCAAAGTATGTTGGGTCTTTGCATTTTAAAAACATTGGAAATAGCAGAGTCAAATTAAAAATAAAAACCTACAGTGCATTTCTCCCCAAATCAACTTTAAAAATTAACCAAACATTGTTCTTGTCTCTATTGGCTTTTTTTTTCTTTTTATTTACCTGAAAAAACTCTGAGATAAAATTGCACTTTTGTCCAGTAACGCAAACCTGTTTTGTTAGAAAAAATCAACCAAAATCTTTTGTCCTCTATGTTGCACAAAAATGGTCATGGTCAGACCATCTCAGAGTCAACATCTTGAGCTCATGAGTAAATGGACACTAGCAGGTATAAAAACAAGTTATTCACAGATTATCTAACGTGAAACCACCTTCCTTTCCTGTAAGTTCTCACACTGAGCTGTGCCACGCTGCTCTCCCATAGCTATGTATCACATACACTAAAATAGGAACCAGCGTATGTCAACAGGTTTTGAAGAGTAAGTAGGAGGATGCTAGGAGCCACACTATTATCTCAAGACAAGCATCTACAACACGCAGTGATGCTGAGCTCAGAGTTCAGTGAAGCAGCATAGCTTAGTCCTCCTGATGAATGTATCAGCACAGTTGATCTCTAAATAGCAAAAGGAAAATCCAGCCTTGCAGGTGGATTGTTGAAGAGTTGGCAGCCCTTGGAATCAGAGTATCTTCACTTTTTGGATTTACTTTTTTTTGTACGGTTAGAAAGCAATTTGAAACATACTTTGTATAACAGTATAAATTTTGTCAGACTAACAGGCCACACAAGCTACTCTTACCATCTCAAGTATTCCTCTTTCTCAAGACTGTATTACTGCATTACAAATGCAGTTAACTGGATCACAAATTCTTCACTATTGTTCCACATTATGACCATGAAACTGAGAACACAGGGCAGAGCATAAAAGGCAAGAAATACAGAGAGGGATGTCAACTCACAAGAAGCTGGAAAAAGGAAAACAAGCAGACAGACCGTAACAAGCGTGAGGAAGAGGGGAAACCACGGCAAAGAAAAATGCCACCAAGGCGCATGAAATAACAATTTCTTGGACTGGAAAACGTATAGATAAGTTTGACCTTATCCACTGCCTTCAGAGCCTAAAAACAACACCTTTTCAGATCCTATTCTTCCACTGAAAACACTAATGAAAACTACTGAAAAAAAATACTCTATTCCATTCAAGTATTGTCTTGATCAGAATTTATACATTTTTTACTTAACAAATACAACTTCCACATAGTGAAAAATGGAGGAAATCAGTGACTAATGGAGGAAACAGTCAACTGGAGTACACAGACACTGAAGTGTTGTTAGCCGTGCAGTGAAAACCATCTGCCTGCTACAGACACTTGCTGTTTTCAGCAACATTTTGTGTTTGCGTGAAAGGCATTCTGTTTATTCTTTGAAATTGAATGCTTTCCATATTCACCACCGTCGTTGTGATATCAAATGTAACTTCCAGGAAATAATTAAGTTTTGTTTTAACTACACTCTGGGTAAGTTTCTGATGCATTGTCAAAGCATACACTTGATGAATGCTGTTTTATTTATAGAGGTTTAAACTGCTTTTCTGTTTTGTTTTCAAAACTTTTTTGTATATTTTTCTTGAAGTCTGGCAATAATAATAGATTTTCTGTGTACATCTGTCCAAAATCAATTTGGCAACTCTTATTTCAGTATTGCATCTATTAAATAATTTCAAGGTTTGCTTTGAAGTGTAGAACATTTGTTACCCTTGTACATGGGGGTACCAGTCACAAGTTAGCCTAGTGTTTCAAACAAATGTTCTCAACAGTTGAAAGAAGGCATCCTAAGACAGCAGGGGGCCTATGGCACATCACCTGTCACAGAATATGTAATTGTATCAGGCTACCAGTTAATACAGAAGTAGAAGTAAGGTGAAGAAACCTGGAGTACAACACAGGTTTATACAATTATACACCCTGCCCCTGCATTTTTCATTTCTTTCTTAAATCAGTTGGAAAATACAAGTATCAAATTGAGAACCTGCATTATTTGCATAACTTCTTCCCCATAATTACAAAAATGAAATACTGCAATTACGTATTCCTTTACCATAAATAAAAACCAAGGCCCTTAAAGTTATGCAGCTGTGTCTTTTATCACCAACTTGGTTCAGAACAATTTTGAGGCATATCCCTAGATTAGTTCTTTTATCATTTCCTGCTTCTGTTCTGAGTGGTTTTGTTGCACACAAACTAGATTACTTCCAAACAGAGGTAAACTATAAGCTCCTTGATGCAGCTACAATTGAAGACATTAAGTTCTTAATCAACATTTGGGCCACAGCAATAGCAGGTTTCCCAGCATGTTTCTAATATTGTTTACCTTCAGAAAGTTGTGAACCACTTGCATAATGATGTTTGAAACACAGTACCAGACCATATCTAACTCAACATGAAGTCCTCAAGTCCTGTACAACAGAGTTGTCAGGAGCCCCACGGTGACCTACATCAATCTAGTGGCTCACTCCTCTCGTGAAGCATTCCTTGCTAATGCAGACATCAACCTAACATCCCACGCAGTCAAGGAAAAAAAAAAAAAAAAAAAAAAGAAAGCACCATTCAAAAGAAGGCAATTTTAAATGAAGTAAATGTGGTATAGAGATTTGTTTGCTGATACTTATTAATATTCACTTTGAAGTATGGAAATCTACCTGTTGTAACAGGGGTTACCTTCAGACAATCATCTCTAAAAGCACTAAAATTCACAGCATACAATTTGCAGAACATATGTCCTTTTCACCCAGAAAAGGATACTGGGTCTCACTGTGGGAACTACAACATTTAAATAGCTTCTTGGTTAGAGCTCTGTCCCTGCAGCAACCAAATGTGGAGGTCAAAACCGGCAATTCAGCTGAAATTGTTATTTACAGTGCTGCAAGAAATATTCTATGATTTGGCCTCTGTTCCAATTCAAGATTAATGCATTACTCATAGCTATCCTTATAATATTACCAGTATATAAAAAAAAATTGCAGGCTTGTAAAAAGCCTCACTTGAACCACAGCACCTTTTCATGCAAAAAATTACAGCTTCAAATTTAAAGAACTTTAGAACAAATAAAGTATTATAATGACTGTAGAAAGTCAAGAAAATACAAAAATGCTTGGATGTTTTAATGAACAACCCCTTAATCAATACTACAGTTTTTAGTAGATCTATTTTTTCTTTTATTTCTTTATTTTTACATAGAGTTGTTAAACATCTTCCTTCACATCTTTCTAATATGCTTTCTATTTCTTTAATAGAATTCCTTAGGATGCTTTAAACCTTCTCTTCTGGAGACATCTGAACTGATTTCCCAACCCAGTTTAGTAACTTTCATTAAATTAGTTGGGCTTGAGTACATGTCACTATTTTCCAACTGTACCAACAGCTCCATCAAATTTCAGTATTGCTTAATAGCTTGTCATGTTTGTCCTATATAAAAATAAATTCAGTTTACTTTACTGTGCCTTGAGGAAAAAAATACATGATTTCTAGTAATTTCTAAATAGCTTGTGATATACGTGTGATACATTATTTTCCTACTATATTTATGATGTATCCATGCCTTTTGTCATCATTCGTTCCTAGGCTCAATTGCAATTTCCTTTACTTTCTAGAAGTTCCTATGTTTTTCTTCTTTGATTCCTTACATTAAACAAAATAGCACCTTTGTTGAAATATTAACAATGTACAGTTTCTCAAGTCCCTGTCTAACAGCACCTTATATAGTTTCATCTGAACCACACACCTCACTGCATATAGAAATTACCTTACCTTCGTTGATTAAATTGAAAGGACTTGTACATTACCATTTCATTTTTCAAAGAACACCATAAAGCTGTTATATCAACTCTATAGTCTATGTAAGCCAAGGTTGTTGTATATAGGAATAGTTTTACTTTTGGTATGGGTAATTAACTCTATATGGAAACCAGAACACTGGCAGGGCAACAGTAGGACAAATGTTTCATAGAGATACTTTTAAATCAATTCAGCAGAGTTGAAATCTAGAAGGAAGAAGTAACATTTGATATATTTCTAAGTGTATTTAGAGTATCCTACACATATACAAAAGAATCAACAGCCCCACATTGTAAATTATGTACCAGCATTTTGCACACTTTCCTTAGGCACAGGGAAGGCATTTGTTCACCAGTTTGCTTTTTTTTTTTTTTTAATTCAATCCAAAAATGAAGGATTTTATAATCTAGCTTCGCTTTCTTCCACATTTCAGTACATGCTGTACCATTATTATTAATAATAATTCAGAACATTACATAACGGTTTTAACATTTAGCCATGACTCCATTGTTAAAGATGAGTTCTATTCTGAATTCACAAGCAGCGAATAATATATCTTTCCTGGAAAAAAATATGACATATGCTCAAGCATGCAAAAGTCTTTGAATTTTCAGAGAAATGTTAGGACATGAATTAAAACAGTTTCTTTATGAAACAGTACGCCTTTCTTCTTGATCATCTAAGAAATAATTATGCATTCAATACCGGCATTTCACATATTGCCTATGCACAAGATTTCAGCTTTTATTTTAACTAACAATTTCTGGTTTCAGAAGACAGTCTAGCGACCCACTACAGGTAACACGCATTTCCATAGACCAGATTTCACTTCACATAGACGACATATGTTCTTAGGGAAACCTGGAAAACCCACCATTTGACTGAAGTCCATTTGGTTAAACAAGATTTTTTCAGAAGCCAAATTAATGAACTTGTACCATACATAAATGCTCCCTTGGAAAATATGAATTGTATTATTCCATTTAATGGTCGAAAACATGCTTGTCTTCAGTGTTGAAAAGGATTTGCTGTGTGACCAGGGAATTAAACAATCAGAGTTCATTCAGGTTATCCAGGTCAGCAGCAGGAAGTTCTCTCACAGAACTCTGTTCAGATCCATTGATGGGAGGGGTGATGGTACACTCAAGTTAGTTAATAGAAAATCCAAACCAAACCAAACCTCACTCTCTAAAAATATCTGTGCAGGGTAATAGCAGTTATTGCTTCGTTTAGCTTTCATGTTCTACTTAAGCTTACTACTTAAAGAGTAAAAAGACTCTACTTAAAGACTCCACTTAAGAGTTGGGACAAAAATTAGAACATTTCTGTTGTCTCAGAGTCAACTATGCACTTTAGAGTGTGATAGAGAGTCTCGGTTATTTGGACAGTGACAACTTTGTACTGAGCAACTCCTTCAGAATTATAAAACTACACAATCTCTGTTTGAGATATCCACTTGAGATCTCTCTTTGGTCACTTTGTTTCAGCTGTACCAGCTGTGTCCCCTCCCAAACTCTTGCCCAACCCTAACCCACTCTCACTTAGAGTAATGAGAAACAGAGAAGGCCTTGACACAGTGCAAGCACTATGCAGCAAAAACACAAATGAAAATTTTAATTACCAATACTGTTTTGATATCAAATCTAAAACATAGCAAAGCATATGAGCTGCCATGAGGAAAATGAACTCTATCCCAACCAGATCCTACATAATCTCTTAAGCATCCAGTTCTATAACTTCTATACAATCCTAAAATGTTTCCAGACTTGTTTGCTAATATAATCAACAGCTTAAAACGCAGCTCCCGCCAATTACTGACTTTGTGCATAAAATAGGAAAAGATTATACATCTTGCTTTGACCTGTAGCCTCAACCACGATTTTACTTCAGACTCCAAGAGAAAGTTTACCATTACATTTAATCACTATAAACAAAAAATTTGTTCTGATGCAGTAAACATTAAACTATAGGATAAATGTCAGATTAGACACAAAGTCATCTTCTGAAAGACTGTCAGACTGCATTCATTGAAGTTGTTGGAAAGGGAGAAAATAGAATGTTTTTAATTAAAATAGAACCAAAAAGTCACTGATTTCACCATGATCTTCATCAATGGTCAATGTCTTGCAGTTGAGCCATAACTGTATTTTACAGGTGCTGAAAGCACAAACACACACACAAGCTATGAAGCTAATTTTAGATGACTCAGTCAAAACAATATCATTTATGTCCAAAAGCTGTTTTCTATAGAAGCAATTTAAAACCAAATGTAAGTATCTCACCCAGATCCCTAACACTAACTGTCTATTCAGAAAAATATAGACCTTACCATAAACCAATGTTCTTAAAAATATGCTTGCTACCTGCAAAAGCCAGCAGCTAGACAGCAGCTGAAGAGAACAGTGTTTGAAGATAAGGACCTGACAATTCAAACTTTCACACACCCCTAACTATGTAGGGCAAACCAGGAAAGCAGAGCTGCTAATGTCACAGTGCCTTTGACAATAGAAAATACATGTTTAAAAACTCAAAACTCGAAAGATCACCATATACATTCTGACTACACAAAACAGAACAACTACTGTGGCTTCTTTGAGCATCTTCTACTGGTAACTTTCACATAATAAATGCAATGCAAAAATCTATCTCAAAGCTCAGTTTTAAAAAAAGTTTTAAATACTAATCCAAAACAACATTTCTCTATTCAGATGAAAAAACAAAATAAATATGAACAAGAAGTTGGTGTTTTGAAGGCAGAGTTAAGCTTATGATCAACATCAGTGTTGCACTCGGGAGAGAAAACTGCACCATCAGTTAAATTACTGTCTGATGCTTTTGATACTGCTGTATTGAAGATGTTCTTTTCCTTGGTCCCCCGCCCNAAAAAAAATCATGATCTGTGGGTTCTCTGTCAAGTAAAGGAAAAACTACTACTAATAGTCACCCATTTGCTGTCATAGTTACAAAAACCAGTCTTATATTTATTGACAGTTACCTAAACTCATTCTAACATCCTTACTGTCTCTGATCAGTAACTATATTGCCAGAAGACAAGCCAGGGTATGTGTTTTCCTCAAAAGACGAATCTGTTTGATGTCCCAACTGTTTGACAATATTTCTTATAGTCTTGAATACAATTCATCCAGAGGTGTTGTCATATGCTGATTCTACTATTAGATTTAAACACATTCCAAGAGCCTTTTCTCCTTATATTAGAAATTCAGCATTATTTATTGCAAAGCCAGTCTGTAGATAGCTGCCCCCAAACATCTCATAGAGAATCTCCAGTTATACATGCTACCTTCCTTAAAAGAAGCTATTGAAGAAATGCCACTTTTGTTTTAAACAAGTGTAAATGTATTTATTTTAAAGGTACGTGCTTTAAATTCTCAGCTATTATCGTGACAAAACTGGTTACGTGTTGCCTAGAAAGCCATTGTTTATCGAAATGCAAAAAGCATGGTTACCTCCTTCAATAGAAATAAAAGGACAGAACACATAATGTGCTTTTAAACAAGATCATTCTATACAAATAATTACATAATTTTAGTCAGATTGTTAAAAGACTGAAGTCCAAACTTGTGAAGAGTACAATTACTGACAAAACCTCTGGTCTCCAGCTGTGGTTAAACATATATGAGCTTTTACAAGTTCTTAGCAGCATCACACTAACCAAGTAGTTTTTAACTAAAATGATCCCAAACAAAAGCTAAATATTTGTCTAATTATTATTTTTTTAAAATTCTTGAGGCATATGCTGATTAACTCATTCACAGAACTTTCACAAACCAGCAGTAACAAACCTCTCAAACACATAATTTACTAAAACAGTGTCTTCTGTTCAATCATCTTTGCACTTCATTTACAACTTATTTCTATACCAATGGACACGGGAAATATACCAGTTCAGATGTAGGACATCTTCCATTCCTTAAATTCTATGATTTTACTATTACTGAGGAAGTATATCTACATTTTAAAACATTTTTTTCCTAAGATGGAAACTTACAAACATATCCAAACATTATTATTAGCAAGCATTCTACTAACTGGCTTTGTGCCAACAGCAACAAACTCAACACAATATGAACAAGACAGAGGTTGAAGGGGTGTTTTTCCTTAGAAACAGAAATTTCATGAACTAATAAAATGAGATGCCTTATAAAAAGCCTACATTTTCAAATGCTTCCACTGTGGAAAACAGAGGATCATATTTCTACGTCATTCAGGATATCTCAATTCCTACTCTTGGAAATTAATCTTCCAAATGTGCTCGACTACACACATGCATACTAAGCAACCAGAGTTTGACGACTTCACACTGTTCCTCACACAGCAATTATTGCTCACTCAAGTGAACGTGAGCTACAACCCATACTTTGAGTAGTCTTTGACATGTCAGCTGCTTTTACTATGGACGTATGAAAATAAACTTAATGTATGTGGTACGCGTGCAGTGAGTATTAATCTCTCTCACTTTATGGCTGTGTTTCACCTTTTAAAGTATAAGGTAAGTAACCGGTTTACTCTATGTTATAGCCCCATGAACTTAAAAATTCACTCTCTGCCCTATCACGCTTTCACCGTTTCTCATGAATTCCATTTGAAATCCCAGCTTTCCAACACTTCTCAAGTATCACCTTGTACCAGTCCCTCCTACAGTGCTTAAAGGAAAAAAAAAAAAAAAAAAAAAAAAAAAACCACTTCATAATGTACACTAAAAGATTTCTTTGTGCAGATCGCCCTGTGCAGACAGTCAAGCCTCTTCAGTTGTGAATACCCCCAAATTTTATGAAATCACAGAGCATGCTGTGATGATTTCATTACTAGAAAATGACCCAAGGATCCATAGTGAAAACCAGACTAAAATAACATCTTGCCTTTATCCAAAGCCTGAAAAGTTTGAAGAAATGCATCAGAAAAGTATAGCTCAGGGTAAAATGAGCACCTGTTCATGGGAGAAACTACAGCTTTCCTAATACAATGATGAGCTCTTCCTAGAAAAAAAATCCTCAAATGATGGTGAAACATGATTGAATAACCTACTATTCATTAAAAGGTAGGAGTCTAAAAAGTCAATTAGATATTCTCTCAAATGAGTAAAGTAACCACCCAGACCACAATTTCTGAACTGCTCGAAATTACAGAAGCCCAAGTGATAAATGACATTCTCAAAATGTGTATAGTAGAATCATATTCTATACACACATTGCTGAAAGCAGAAAGCATAAGCTACAGCATTTGTGTAATGAAGAACATCTCTTTGAGAAACTACGAAGATTTTTATAAAGGGAAACAACATTAAATTTGAAAATTATTCCAAATACATAGAATCATATTCTAATTCATTTCAGTAGTTACACCATTGAACTTTGGCAGTCAAAACTAGCCAGAAACTCTGCTAGGATAAAATCAATGCCACCTCACTGCTTTTAATAATACTATGGTGATTTACAGCAGCTGGCTATCTAAGGAACATAAAATTGAGAAATAAAAGACACAGAACAGATTTCAGCATTTCACCTTTAATACATCAACTGCTCTAACTTAAGTTTATGAAAAAATAGGAAAAAAGTTCACTTTGACACTGATTTGTATTAAAAATTTAAATGAGATTCATCAGCATCAATAATTTACCACTTAATCAGCTTACTACAGACTTGGGCCATCTACATCATCATCAATACTTACAGGGTCTTGACAGCTCAGAACCTCCAAGATGCTATTGAGTAATTCAACACAGTACTTCTTCTCTTGGACCTGCTGATCATCTTTCTGTTCCAGTAATTCCTTCAGCTCTTTGGTAATCACAGGAAGCAGAATGTCCCTACATTCTGAAGGAAAGAAAAAAAATTGTCTTAAGAGCAAATATAAATCACACACTATTTGCAAATATATCCTCCTTCAAACAGTGAAACACAATACCCTTTATAACAACTACAGTCTCTTCCAATGTGGAATTGTTGATTTTGCAATCATGCCTCAGGGATAATTTTAAGACTTGTGTGATATTTTTTTTAAGTCAACAGTATTTCTCATCTATTAAAAAAACAAACAAACAAAAAAACAAACAAACAAACAAACAAAAAAAACCAACTCCCTGAACAAAATAAATTGTTTTGGCTAAATACTGAATGCTGTTTAATTTGTCCCAAACACCTAGGGAAAAACTATTCAGTTTACACACAAAGCACCTAGAAATATTTTGCTTAAATAGTGAAAGGATTTTAATGTAAGAAAAATACTTTTAAAATCATCCTTTCTGAAAATAAGATGCAAACAACAGAATTGTTCTATGTGCATCGTTTTGAAACATACCTTCTAAAAACATATACAAGAATGCAGACAGCAAAAGGGCTGTAATGAAAGGTTTTTCAAGCCTAACAAGAGTGAGAGCTGCGCATACATCCATTCTTGATTGAATCTAAGGAGGGTGACAGAAATTGTAAATAAGTTACATTGCAGTCTCACATACACATTGATGTTTTGAGATAGAGGTGCTTATTGAAATGTTGCAGGGACAAGATGCACAAATTTGAAATAACTTCAGTGAAGGCACTAACCAGGAATAAAAGGTCCAAAAGTTTTTTCTTGTAATTTATTGACACACCACAGATGATTTAAGTAGTAACTTATTTGTACAATGCTATGTAATTAAACAGAGTACAGCACAACAGTGTGAATAATGCTGAGCACATGCTTCGAAGACTTGCTATATTTATTTAAATAACCCGGGAAGAAAACAGAGCTAAAGGTAGATTCAAAGGTTCCATCTTGGAATAAAAGAAATTTGCAGCAGCATATAATACTAGAGAAACATTCTAATAACTGGCAGAGAGCTGAAGTTCTTACTCATTTCACTTGAGTGAGTTCTTACTGCTTAAAATCGTCTGCCTGCTTAAAGCATCAATTCTTTGGAAAAATATTTATATCATCAATTGGATACTATTTTCTATCAATAACAGATATCACAGATTCTTAAAAAATAATGCAACATAACTAGAAAACTTCTCAATTGCTACAAGCAAAAATGAAAATGTGAGTTTTATTTTTCTTTTAAGACTGATTTAGAAAACCTATACACAGATATACAATATTCTGACTCACTGATAAACAAACCCAGCGTGAGCCACAGCAAAACTATACAATGTGATTTAAAACCAAGCTAGGGGCTAGGAATCCCCCAAATAAGAGTGCTAATACAGTAGGGGAAGAAAGTAAAGGATGAGAAGAATGGGAAGATTATAAATTCCTGAATCTTGCAGATGAAGCAAGAGAGGCCATCAGTGCAGATTACTTTTATTTCAAGTAACAGATCCTAGTCATATAAGCCAGCAGCTTTTAATCATGCTATGGGGCAGAATCATTTCTTCCTCAGAAAGTACCTCTACTCTTGGTAATGCCACAACCTGAATAAAATGTTACTGATCTGATTTTTTTTTTTTTTAATAACACTTCTTCCAACCTGCAAGAGACATCTTATTCAGTTAAATTACAAACCCAGTAGTAAAACAATAATTACAGAACACATACCAACACCGTAGTTCCTGTTCAGGGAGCAACATAGAAAGGAATTTTCACACAGCTTACAGGTTGTGCATGTACAAAAAAACAACTTTCCTGCACTTAACCGAGGCCACAGGCTAGCCATCGCTGACTCAGAAAGAAAATAGCTGCATTTATAAAGCACTTAGTAGGGCATACTGCAGAGCATGCTAACATTCCTAAAGCACTTCAGTATGGATTTGCAACCATGGAGACAAAGAAAACTCCTCTCCAAAAGTTACCAATACTGATAACATAACCACCCGCTGTAGACATCAAACATTATACAGTTATCTCAAAGAGATTTAATATGAAAATTAGCAAATTCATTCCTTATTCATCCAATACTACATTTTTCTGGACAAATAATATCCAGCTCAACTTTTAAACCATTGAAATTACCCTTGAAAAGACTGACAGTTTTGAATATAAAAATTGCCTTTGGATAGTTTTTAAAGTTACAGGAAGCAACTTTATAATAAACTATAATAAAAATCTATACTTAATTAACTTTATTTCAAAAGTAAAGAGACTGCATAAAGTCATGTATTTTAATTAATGTACATTTTCAGTTTGTAATTATATAGAAATAGTCAGGACTGCAAGGTAGGTATTAAGTATATACTAATCAGTAAGTACACCTCCCTTCACATCCCAGTGACATCCATTTGACCAATAACTGGAAGTAGAGAGGAGATCATGCACTGGGGGGACAGGTGAGGCAGAAGGTATAATTGATTTCCTGCAGTTTCAAAAGCTCATTTATCTGCAAGCTTCATAATTTATCTGCAAGCTTCTCCCAGCTGCATTTTCATAATAAATGAAAATAGTCCATAGTTGATACATATGGAATCTATTAAAAGGACTTAACATATGCAGCTGATCAATTATTTACTGTGAATTTTCAGATGTGAACAAAGTTGAAGTGTTGACCTATAAGGAAATTCAAAGGTTGTTGAACTAGCCTTAGCTATATTATTTCAATTTTTTTAAAAAACCTGCAGTTGTAATTCATGCAAAAATTATTCAATATATTTTTATAAATGAATTGTATGGATTGTGCTAATTATTTTTGCTTAGGTTAAGACTTCTATTTTGTGACTGGTTCCTAGATAAATTTGGCTTGTTATTTAAGGCAATACAGGAGAATTACTTCACTTTCTGTGCAGGAAACAACCAAGACAATATACTTTTAGGGTAGTATTTAGAAACAAAAGACGATATTATTTGAAAAATAATTCAGTTTTGTAAGAGCCTTACAAGTTGAAGTCATCCCATATGAGGATGCAATTCCAAGACACCCATATAATTGAAATAACTGAAAAAGGCTAGTATTTGTAGCAAATGACCTCCCAAAAGGTCAAAAGAAATACTGCTCTACATATTGATCAGCCCCAAATTCCAACACATTTCTCAGAAAGAAGTGATCTGGTAATAGCTTCATGAATAAGGTCAGGTAGATTCATTCTGGTAAAAGATTAAGCATAGCTGCATGTAATTGTGTAACTCTTCTATTCATCTTACTCTTGTTTAGAAGATATCTAATTATTTCTTCTGTACCAGGTAAGTGAAATTCAAACTTTAAGTCATTAATGCAATAATGTCATTAGAAAAGACATTTGGGTCTCCTTCAGCAAAAATCACAGATGTGCTTCATTCCTGACCGCCTCATATGTGCAGCCAAAACAGTAATAAAGATTTAACACCACTTTTGTCTCCCTTAGGAAACACTATTCTTGATTACCTGGCAAGACTGTAGTCATAGCCATCTGTTAGGATGGTTTCATGCCCACTTGAACTGGCATGCCAAATTAATAAGGACATAGGTGTCATCTGAATACAGATTTAGAGCAAAGCCTTAAAAATAAAATCGGTGAACAATATCCTTCCAACAAGGAGAGACTTCTGATGGCAGTCGGTGCACAATTACAGTGCCATGCTTCTTCACAAAGGACATCTGTTCACCACAGCAGGCATCTTTCTTCCCTCTCCATTATTTGCCATGTAAGTCTTTGTTGGGAGCACAAGTGTCATGAAGTTAAAATCCTATATATTTTTTTATTGGTAAATCTAAATTTCCTGGCTTGGATGAGAGCCAAAGAATGGAGAGGTACTGTAATTAACCTACAGACTGACAGCACTGTAAGCAGCAAATTCTTTGCGTCCTGGAATCCAATACTGACATCGGAAGTCAGCACACATCACTGTAGCTGACCATTCAAGACAAGTGTCAGCCAGTAAGGTTAGATGTCAGAATAGGTACAGGCTTAGTGGTCACAGCACACCACCAACACCAAGCATCAAACACTGCAGAATGCATCCACTTCCCAACTTCAGGGGTTATCTTCAAGTTTCTCCAACTCCTCATGGGAGCTGAGTTATGTGACTTATTGGAAGGCAGCCAGAGCAACTTCTAACACTACCGCTGCTATAGTCAAAACAGCACTGAGCTTTCAGTGCATTTTCCAACTTGTAGTTATCAACACAGTGCAGGAAAACAATCACAGAAAATTAAAAACAAATCTTCAGCTTAAGTACTCATATCAGTAAGAATACAACTTATTATGAAAATAGTTTTTTTTAATCTGTAACTCAATTCTCACTAATAAAATTGAAAGATGCTTAATCAAATTACTAGTGTTCATTCTACTTTTTTTTTCAACTTAGTTCTTAACAGTTCTTAAGGCAAAAACAAAACACTGTTTTCTACATTGTTGGGTGACAGCAGAGAGAAAACATGATTCTAATTATGCTTCATCATTTTAACTCTAATATTTCCCTTAGTAAACCCTTAATTGCACTTAGCTGAAATCACAACATTGACTTCCAGATGGATATTTAAAAGAAAAAAAGATCAGAAGTTATATTCCTTGTGCAAGTTAGGCATTATACAATGTAAACTTGCATTTTGTAATAGATCGTAGTCCATGTAGCAAATTCAAATCCTGAGAAAGAAGGATTCCAAAGAACATGTAAGTAAAAGTTATCATCTTCCTGTTTGCTCTAACACAAAGTTTTATTTCAGTATCTAGCAAGAAAATCTTAGATCGCTGAGGCCCTACTGTACAAAAACAACACTACCAAACCCACTGGCATTCACTTTGTACATATTACACATAGCAATGTCTTCTCCCGATACCTGCCAAGAACACTAACAAGTTGTCACTAGTTTATTATTAAAAGTCATGAAAACGTTTCAATTTCTGGACAAGCTTTACAGTGCATACATTTCTTGGCTTGAATTTCACAGCTCAAACACTTTCACTTACTACAGGAATATATGTATATATTGGACAAAATTTTCTGTTAGGCAAATTTGTTAGTTACGGTATGTTATGGTTTGCTGTTAATAATTGCAAGAATCTTTCGTACTATACAAAGAAACAAACTGACCAGGTGCAGTTCTAACAAACATATGTGATTCTAACAAATGTGCCAGTGGGTATTCATTACACAGAAGGAAGTGTGTATAGCCCATAAGATGACACAGGACTTAATGCTTCTGCCAATAGTATTATATATGAATCAGCTGTTGCATCATTTATTGTGTTAATCCCCATTAAGAAGTCACAATGACTTTTTATTAGTGGTAATGTAACTTTTAATATCTCAGATCTACTGAGCTATATTAAATCCAGTCCCCAGTTTCTTTATTCTCAGTTACTTTGAAAAAAAAATGCTGACCAACAGCTACTGAAGCATAACTTCAAATTAAACAAAAATATAAATCAATATATACTGTGTATTCGATATATGCATAATTTATGGTTCTGGATGCCAATTAAAATTTGTGCTACCTGCTACAGATTTCACAGATTACCTATTTTACTTCAGTGTGACTGATCAAATTTAATGTTACAGAATTTAAGATCATACCACAATTAAAAAGACGTCAGTTTAACCTGCAATAAAACACAACATTCGCAGCATAGGTCCAAGCAACTGTCAATAGGCAGTTTCATTCAGCTACATATAGGACACATTTATATGTGCATTACTTACTAAGCGATAAATCTCAGATCTGACTTAAATGTTCGCTTTTCTAGATGACCAACACATGAACTACTAATACTTTTCAAGCAGTGAAATTAAAGAATCAGAATATTCCACAGATACCAGAAGATGGTAACATATACATGAATATTGGGAAACTAGTCTAATTGCAGACATATGCAAATAAGCATTTTAAATAAAATGTACAGTAAAAAGAGTTCTTCCGTTGGAAAAACAACTACTAGAGTTTCAGCTTTTCTTCTGGCATTTGGCAAATTTACCCCTACTGCTAACATATGTCTCTTGATGCTGCTCTTCCAGAAATCAGCAAGTGGTTTGCATATGCAGAACATGCAGTAGGTCTCTCTGCAGCTAGTGATCAGAGGCTCTGGATTTTGAGCCAAGAGACTGAAGCTCTATTCCCACCCCTGCCAATGACCATCTGTGTGACCTACTTGTAGCTTATATTCTTTGGAGCAGATCTCAGTGTTTTGCTACAGCACAAACTCCCAGTCAGGAGTGGACCTCTAGAGAACACAAAGTCAAAAGCAGCAGTGTGAAAACATACACTTTTTATTTTTTTTTATACCTCTAAGCACTTGATATTCATTTCACACCAATAAAAAACAATTTACCAAAGGCTGATTTACAAATTTCAGCATAACGTCAGTGTATATTCCACAGTCAGCTTAGAATAAAAATTTATTCCAAATACTATAAGCTTAGAAACACTAAGAGCAGCAAAAATTGCATGCAATTTGTGAACAACTACATCTAGAAATGGTGGTCTTTCAAAATCAGAGAGATAGTCAGGGAATTTTGGCAATAGGTTTCCTAAAAACTAAGGACGCATCAAAGGCAGCTTTATACAGAAATTAAGAAATTTGAACAAAACTTTTCTTCAGCAGAATTTCCAGAGAGAGAGGGAGAGAGAGAGAGAGAAGATTCCATTAAATACGGCTATACAAAGTTAAAAAAAAAAACCTTTCCTTAAATCAAATGAGACTTTGAAATCCCATTAGGGGTGCTTATGCAGGACAAGACAACCATTTCTTTCCCTCATATATTTTTAAATAATGAATCATCGACAGATCTAAATGGAAAATGTCAAAATTAAGTTTAAGGTTTCTTGTCTTTTGATGAAGGACACAATAGTGTCTGAAGACAAAGACTGGATAAGTATCTGTGCACGTGCTTACACAGCACATAAGAATATTCCTAAACTTTATGGTTAAAGTGCACAAGCAGTTGCAAATCTTTGTACATTCAGGCACTGAAACACCTGAACCACAATACCCGTCTCTAAACAGTAATATAGAGCAGGAACAAGCAATTGATAGCTCAGCAAAAAATGTGTCAGTGTACAATCTAAAAGCTTGTAAAAGTGTGGTTTGCACTGTAGGGCTTTTGAAGATCAGTTATGGTAGCACTCCTTAGGACAACACATCCTATCTGACAAGAACACTATTCTGTGACCAACTACAGTGAAAACTTCTGAAAACCTGGAATTACATACAGGTAAATTCAGCTTAACCTCAAGGATTCCAGCTTCAGGTTCATGTGTAATTTAATAAAACCAAGATTCACAGGCTTTTTATTTATTATTTTTTGAAAACACATTTTCCTGTTTTCCCAATTCTACTTCCATAGAAAATGCTGTGAACTTCAATGGGTAAAGGAAGAGAAATACCAGTACATGAAATCTAATTAAATTATAAGAGCTATAGACAATACCATAGGGTAAATGAACTTACTATTGGGTAAATAAACTTAACTGGAACTCTAATGAGCTACGTAGAAAGAGAGTAAGTGCTAAAGCCTGGAGGAAAAATGGTTAATCTGAAAAATGCAAATTAATAGACTTCATTGTAATTGGCAACTTAGTTAAGTATATTCCATATTCACAACAGGAAAAAAAAAATAACACACTACCTCTTCTAGATAAACGTGAACTTCAGTTAATAATACCGTTAATTATCATGCTGCATAGTATTTTGTAATATACTACATATGCTTCCATTCTTGTTAATTACCTTCCACCTCATTGTTTCAAGTAATGAAGCAGGCATTGTCCACACCCTAGAAACATGATGCTAAACATGATGAATTTAGAATCAATTGTATTTGATGTAGAGCACTAAAAGCTGGGTTTTGGAGTTTTATTTCTATTTTAAACCATGGTAACGTACAAGGAGAAGGACTTGTTTGCTCTTTACTGTGCACAGTATTAAAACAGCACAGTACAGAAATGTTTTTTCATACCACTATAATATCAGTCAGGTAGTTATTTGGTCCTTTCACGTTTTACAGTGCCAGCAATTAAACATGTTTTGGGCTTTCCCCTGTGGTACTTAAAACTTGCAGGTTAAATCCAAACAATATGAAAGCACAACATAAATGCCAATAATCTTAAAATATCAGTTACGAATAAAAACACCCTGTGGTTATTGCAAGACTGATTTTCTGCCATGATTAACGTAGAGGTAGTTTAGGTGAAAGGAAAATTATAAGATTTTCACCCAAAAGACAAGCTTTATGATTAAATGACATTAATAGATATTTAGGTAATACTATTGAAGCAAAGTAACTTTGTTAGTTAGCCTCTGACACTTGTCAGAGATATGACAACTTCTTCATAGAGTAGTCTCATGAAAAGGAAAACATACTCGGAAGAGTCTATTTGACCCTCACTGGGTTGCACTGATAATAGCAAAAAAGGTATGTCCCTTCCACACCACCAAACAAAATGCATCCCAGAGAAGGGAAATTGTCTAGTGCAGATATTTATAAATTTAAAACTCTAAAANCCCAAAAAAAAAAAAAAAAAAAAAAAAAGACATTATTCTCTCACTTTCTCAAAACATTGAAGTATGAAATCTTTCAGTGAATATTCTCTTGTTAGCACAAATATTCTCCGATTAGCAAGATAATGACTTAAACAGTGAACATGTTAGCTTTATTTTAAAAGGACATCTGCCTGATTTCACTGTTTTGGGAAACTGCCTGTTCAGAGGATCAACTTTAATTTTAAACTAATAATTAAAAGCTGGTATTTCCCCAGGCTCCTCTAAAAATATTATGATCTCAGTATTGTTATATGGTTATATATTACATATCGCAGGTCAAGGGAGGGGATTGTCCCCCTCTACTCTGCCCTCGTGAGGCCCCACCTGGAGTGCTGCATCCAGGTGTGGGGCCCCCATCACAAGATGTGGCCCTGTTAGAGCGGGTCCGGAAGAGGCCACAAAGATGATCAGAGAGCTGGAGCACCTCTCCTATGAAGAAAGGCTGAGAGAGCTGGGGATGAACAGCCTGGAGAAGAGAAGGCTCTGGGGAGACCTCATTGCGGCCTTTATACTTAAAGGGGTCTTATAAAAAAGATGGAGAGGGACTCTTTACTTAGGTAGATAATGACAGGACAAGGGAGAATGGTTTTAAACTGAAAGAGGATAGATTTAGACTAGATGTTAGGAGCAAATTCTTCACTGTGAGGGTGGTGAGGCACTGGAACAGGTTGCCCAGAGAAGCTGTGGGTGCCCCATCCCTGGAGGTGTTCAAGGCCAGGTTGGATGGGGTCCTGACCAACCTGATCTAGTGGGTGGCATCCCTGCCCATGGCAGGGGGGTTGGAACCAGATGATCTTTAAGGTCCCTTCCAATCCAAGCCATTCTATGATCCTATAATTAGTAAAATCATCTTCCAGTAGATCTTGCATATATAACGACCATACACATATAAACACACTGCACTGTACATTACATTACTGTACATTACACAGCACATTGTACTGCACTGTACATTATTTGTACACATTAAAAAATGCACAGACTTTCACTCTCAATTACTAGAGCAAGATTGGATCACAATGACCTATTCAGATATGCAGGATTTTAATAACCAGTGTAAGGCAGCTAGGCTGGCAAATGTTTTAAATAAGTATTATATGCTGCATTTACAGTCTTCACTGCCTGGTTTTGCTGTCAAGTGTTTGATATAAGCAAAAATTGCACAATGAGGTTTTGTACACTTTTTAAATTTATAACTAAGATTAAATGAATCTACTAACTATTCATCTGGGAAAAATTAAAATGTGCTGATTATTTGGTCAGCAGTACACAAAAGCACCATTTATTGTTTTTATAAAAGCTCCTCAGAATTAGAAATCCTTTTAACGAAACTTCTTATTCATTATTACCCTAAAAACTTCAAAATGGAAAATATATACCCCTTTTATAACTTGCAACATAATCTGAGGTAGACATTTTCTATGATATACCAGCTATGTATTTCAAGACCAGACAAGCTGCAGCAATCTATTACTATTATTTATCTGCAAGCAGTAAAAGCGTTACAGAGCATTACGCATTAACAGACTGCAGCTAAAGCAAAGGCCTGTTAAACTAATGAAAGAAAAAACATGCTAAACAGACTATAATGGTAACTGGTTTTGAATCTCACTAACTGTTGATTAATAACCACTGAAGAAAGACAACCTTAAGACCTGGGACAAGACAGTTTTTGCTTCCGGAAAAGTTGCAGCAAATTAACAAGAAAAAGTGCCAAAAACAGACAAGCATCAAATTAAGGTAATTGCCATGTCATAGAAAAGTAAACCCCTGCCTTCTCTTTAGGACCTAACATTAGAGAATGTAAGTTGACTGGAAACCAAACCATCTTACACAAAAGTAAGTTCCAAATTTGGAGCTGGCGGGGAGGAAACCACAAATACAGCTTGGTAAAGGAAAATTCTCCCCCATGTTAGGGGGAGAATTGAGGAGATCAAGAGCAAAGTCACACACTTCAGTACAGACAACATTGTTTAAGAGCTCTTGGCAACTAGAACCCTCTGCTACATATGCAAAATCAGCTTTGTTGTATTACATACAGCTCCTTTATGGACAGTTATGGATTGTTTGAATATATGACAATAATGGTTAACCACCTGCAAAAACAAACCATTTGCCTGAAGCATGTTGTTAAACATCAGACCGGTAAATATGTGTTTTTAAGCTTAAGGCCAACCTAAGTTACAAGTGTAAATACTCCCATCACAGTAATTTCTAACCAATATAAATATACATACACATATTCATTTGCAACAAGACATTACCACTGCTTCATTATCATCTGCAGAAGCCTTCTTAAAGTGACCTGATTTTCAGCTAATGTGATGACTTCATACTGTGGACAGTTGCCAAACGACATTTTATACAGACTTTAAACTAAATTCTGAAGAGATACTTAAAATGAGACGATGTTCATGTAGCTGTCAAATAAATATATCCAAAGTAGGCATAGTAAATACGGGAAAAATTTAATGTAGCTTAGATAAAACTAGAAGGAAAAAAGACCTGCCAATCTCTATTCACTTCACCTACCAGCAATTAGTTCAATAGTTAAGCCACAAATAATTCTACAGTAGCTGCCCAAGACAGAATAAATATAGAAATGACATTTCATTTATTATTAGAATATCACCTAGGGTGAATGACTCGCTTAACATGGAAAAAAAAAATAATTAATGTTTGCAGAATGGCTAGATTCCCCAGAGAAACACATTTCCCACATATGAACATATTCTTCAGTAGAGAGCTAAGAAAAAGAAATATATCCTTCAACACAATCCGGTAAAAGTTACAGGTTCTTTACAGTGGGATACCATTTCACAACTACGTAATACATCTAAGAAAGAAAGGCAAGTGCATCCTAGGACAAACTGCAGATTTGGAGGGAGGACAAAGAAGTAGCACACCGACTGATGATAGAAGCATAATATAAACAAAGTAAGTAACAACAAGAATTGCCAAGGATGGCTGAAACACCAAAGGCTCATATCTAGAAAAAGAACTGTAAATTGCCCTAAGCATTGATTAAGGGAGATGTTTGCCATTATGTACTGCAACAAATAAGGCCAAAAGTCTGGTTTTGTTTAGACACAATTCTGTTTTCCTCTGTAAAAATCCTATTTTCCTCTTCTTATCTCCCTTACCTTCTACTTCCCTTTTCCCCCCTCCAGCAGATGACCACTGTCTGAGCACAGGATTTAGACATGCACTTGTGCACTGATTCTACAGTTTATGTCTTGTTTAAATCCCATTTTACCAAACCAATTCGGGCAAAAAAATGCCATATACCTGGTGGATCCCAGACTCAAGGCTTGTTGGCATTAAATTGTATCTGAAAACAAGGAAGTTCCTTATTACTTCGAAAAAGTATTTTTTCAGCTTTTTCAGCTATGTCTAAGGTAAAACTCTGGTTGACAACAAGCAACCAAATGCTTTGAAAGCATTAAGTATAGGGCCTTTAATAGGAAAAAAATGCTACATATATATGTCGACATTACCACATTCAAGACCACATTTTGATGCATTTCATCATTATTATACACATGCTTATTATCTGACTTAAATGCTCCACCATAAAAGCATGAATTTGCTCCTCCGAGACCCACCTGTTCCTTGTTCTATGCTAGCAACTATGCTTTGCACAACAGCAATTAGAAAAATCTTAATCCTCTCCAGAGGTCAGACTTCTGGAATTCACACTCTCTCAGTATTAGTTCTCAATTTCAAACATGAATTGCACAAAACAGAAGTCAGTCAACCTTTTCACACTTATTTTATTTTAAGCCTTAAAGGCATTTTATATTTACCTTGTTTTTTAAAAATGTTGCTGCGTACTATTTCCTTCATGGACTGCACTTTCTGTTTCTGTAGTTTCACTGGTGGAATGCAAGTGTAAAATTCATATAGCAGTTGGCTGCATGTAAAAGAAAAGTGTCATAAACAGAGTACAGATGAATTCATCACGTTAATATGAAAGACAGCAAAAGCAAAATACTTAAGTTCAAAACATTTATTTCTTTTTAAGATTTAGATTTATTTCCCATACCATAAGCACTGAGAAGAGATCAGTAACAGGTTATAAAGCTAATTTTCAAGAGAAAGAAGATGAGGATGAACTAGATGTTGGCCATGTTTATATGTTTACAGATGTTTATTTATTTATTTATTTTATTTCAATGCAATAAAGATATATTTGTATGTGGTGAAGCAATTCATCTTTGACAAATAAAGATACTTATTTCAAACTGTGAAAATCAGATTTGTTTTTTCTGAATAGCACTTACCCAAGGGGAAAAAAAACTGATACATTGTTCACTTGCTCATTTCATTCATTGAGTTACTGCTTCAGAATTGAGCCTCAATATTCAATTCTGTCATTATACAAGTCAGATGAGAACAACACATATCCAGATTTCTACCACTGTCTTGATCAGCAGAAACTACCATAGCTTTGTTGACTTAAACCAATTAATAATAATTAATTCCAGGCAAGAATTAGTTTTACGTTGTATACACCATGTGATACATCTACTAAATGTTCAAAATCAGCTCACCTCAGTAATTTGGCATCAAAGACCATTTCAACATCATGAAGAACTGATGGTATGTACTTCAAAGCAGCAACCTGAATTGAAATACAGATTGTGTTAATTTTGTACATTTATCTGTGCATACATCATACAAACACAACACAGACCATTGAATGCAAACACTGAAACAGGCACACACAAAACAAAGTCAAAAATTTGGACTTCATCTCTCAGACTAAAATTTACATGACATTTTAATACAATTTCATCACAGGGTAGCACTTACACAAGGGCTTTTATGCTGAAGATATGCAGAGGAACTTAAATACAATAGCATGAAGTGGACCATATTCCCCTTGTAGACCACTGGCACTAAGACTGTGTTTATCATGCAAATATGTGAACTAAGCACTGATCAATGCAGGAGCAATTTGATCATACCCTGTATCATTCTGTTCCACATATGTGCCATGGGCAGAAGGAATAACACTCATCTAATCACCTCAAAGGCTACTCTTTCTGTAGAAGATGAAATAGAGCACTATCTCCTTAACCAACTGTCTGCAGCTAAACCATCTGATGTTATATTTTTTCCTACCTGTTTCTAAGATATATTTTGATAACGTTGTGGAATCATCAAACCTTAAAAGATGACAAGTATCATGGACAGCAATACTCAAGCAGGTAATCCTCAAATTCAAAATAATCACTAACATTTAACGCAAACATCCTCAAAGACTAGCTTGCACTACTCAGCGTAATAAAATTCCTTTGGAGTTGAGAGTTTTTAGCCTTTATAATACCTTTTGAAAATGAACATAGTGAAAAAGCTTGCAATAAAAAGCAAAAATGTGGTCAAATATGGTCAAAAATGGTCAAATATTTATCTTCTTATGCTTTAGATATTAAGAACCGCCTACAAGGATTTTTACATTCACAAAATGACACAAGATTCATCTTTCCACTAACAAGCTTGTATTTCTCAATACTTTACGTATCTAAAAGGGTACACCATATTTCTTGGCTGACAGCTGTAATAAATTCCAAGTAAAAAAACACTTTGTGGATTTAAAAATATTTTTGGTAAAGTCCTGCCTAATTTCTCAAAAAGGAGAATCTGTACACGTTGATATAGGTCTGGAGCAGGACATCAGTTTTTCTTCACTCCCGTCCTTCTATTTCAGTAAAGGCCACATACAGTAAGTACTTTTCATGGAAGTTCAAATCTACATATAGATGTAATCACTGGTTGCCTAGAAAAACATCTAGAGATATCTATTTCTCTAAAACAAATTAGCTGTCTTCTCTCTTCTTTCAGGTGAAAACTGGAATGTCTTCTTGACATATACTTTTGTGACTATCTAAAAATATGACCACACTATCAATTTTTTGTTACTGGGCAAAAGCTATAGTTAATCTGTGCTGCCATTATGAACTTGCAACTGAAGAAAATACTTGCAACTTATCAATTACATATGTATGCTGCTATAAATCCAACTATAGTAAAGAGAATAAAACATATTTCATAACAATACATATGTATTGTTGAAGGTACTGTACACTAGCATCTTCTGAATTTTGTCTTACACAATTCATAATTGCTCTGAAAAATGTTTGATAAAGGATACTTCACACGCACCAGTGGCCACAAAATAATTCAAGCAATACTCCAAAGACACTTTATTGTGCTGCCTTCCCACATACATATGAGGAGGGAAAAGGGAAGGATGTAGCTGCCATTTTATGCAGATCTGTAGTACCAACTGAAGTACAACAGCAAGTATATTCCCTGCATTCTTTTAAACTCCTAAGTTTCATTTGCAGTAATTGCTTT
This sequence comes from Anseranas semipalmata, assembly GCA_013399115.1. Taxonomy (NCBI): domain Eukaryota; kingdom Metazoa; phylum Chordata; class Aves; order Anseriformes; family Anseranatidae; genus Anseranas; species Anseranas semipalmata. The sequence continues at coordinate 796,958 of VXAA01001421.1, forward strand.
AAATGGTGCACTATGGACACAACTGAGCACTGCCCTTAATGAAGTCATAAAAATCTCCTAGTAAGCAGTACAAAATGTTCTGCGTTCTTCAGACCTTAGAGATTAATTTTTAAACAAGATACAGAAACTCCACAGCGTTGTAGAGAATTATTTCATACATATACAATATACTGTTAAATTTATTTTAACCTTTACTCCTGACCAAGCTTAGTTTGTTAGTTGCCCTTTTTTGCAACATTACATTATACATATTCAAGAAATTCAAGTACCCATGAGCTGAATAGAACATTTTAAGAAGCCACTGGTCCTCTGCTTCTTAGTCTAATTCTATTTGCTATCAAGGCAACTTTAACAGTTTACTATGCCATCGCCTATTGTACACCACAACCCAAGCATCACTGTCAGCACCTTTCTGGCCCTATTTTGTAATGAACAGTCTACGCATCTCTGTATCATTTCAAACTCTTAAAATGTACTGCAGCATCATTCAAGCAGCAGTATAGATGGGTCAAAAATGTGTGCAAAAGAATGAGAATAAGAAGGTAGCATCTTCATACTACATCGTTTTCATGCTGTTCAGTGCCATAGGGTTTTACTTTTGATTAGAAACTTTTTTCTTCCAAAGTTTTCTGATTCTGATGCTGTGTCTTTCAAATGTATAAAGTATTACCAGGAATGTCTCTACAGAATTGTCAAATAACCACAGAGTACCTGAATTGTTTTCAAATGCTTTTAAAGCATTACTATAATCATGGTATTATACGATTAAAGTAGTATTTATGTTTAGCTCCTTTGCAGGCATGCATCATTCCAGGCAAAGTGTCAAAGAACACAAATCTCAAGAAGATCAGTCACCTGGGAACATTTACTCAAGGCAGAAAATTTTTCCACTGCCCTCTACTTCTAGTAAAAAGGCAAAAGGAATCAAAACACAGAATCAAAGGAAAACTCAAGCCCAATAAAAAAATAAGTTCATAGTGAAGAATGTATGAAGCATCAATATTGTAATCAATCAATATACAGTAAAGTCTTCTGCTTCCTACTTTAAGTGCACAGCCCTGAGAAGTTTCTATTTGAATACAGAACTACATATCAATTATTTGATAGTAATGGTCATAATAGCTTCCCCTTTTCTAGGTTTTTTTTTTTTGTTTGTTTGTTTGTTTTTTTTTAAAGCACAGGAACCTAAAATGTAAAAATAACTAACATTGACATGAATGGGAAACACTAATCCTATTTTCAGTTAAGTAACGTACCTCCAAAATGCTGATACTATAAAGTTTACTTTTCAAACTAAGATGGTAAAATCCCTGTTTAGCACTACCTTAAGAAACTCAAGAATTAAATGCTCAGCTCTCATTGGAGGATTCACTTCCCTAGATTCCTTGAGAAATTTTAGCATCCATGTATTAGTTCTTTCACTCACTCATTGCATGCTTAAAATGATATAAATGTATCTTCTCCTGACCTTTTCTACTTCAACTTTACTAAGCAGGTGGTCTTCCGTAAAGAAAGGTTACAGAAGAGAAACAAAAGATAAATTAGCAAAGAGTGTCTTACCCTCAGTTACAAAAAAAAAAAAAAAAAAAAAAAAAAAAAAAAAAAAAAAAAACCACAAAAAANCAAAACCACAAAAAAGACAAGGAACAAAACCCCATACAAGAACAATTTAAAAACAAAAAACAAAAAAACCAAGCAACAACAACAAACAAAAAACAAAATATTGTTTCCAAGCACACACCAACCTGCAACAAAATGGTAGTTTTATGTTGGCTTTTCATCAGGTTGTTGATGGATTCAAAGAGTCTCCTCATAGATTCTTCAAATTCTGTTTGCTCTTTGCCTTCATATAATCTGTTAGGATATGCACTGGGCTATCATTTCAGAATCAGAAAATTTCATTGTTCTAAATGTACCAAGATTCAAAATTAACTTAAAAATACATTTCAGAAGTTGGTCCAATATTACATACATACATATTTCACCGATGGGTTATATCTGTTATTCACTGTAGTAAGTATTCTTCAGCTTGAACACAACATAAAATTTTCAAAAAAAATTTTTTTTTTTGAAAAAGCCTCTAAAAAATGAAACCTCCCAGATTTGAAGTTACCAAAAAAAAATTAATTCAAAACATTCGTCTCTGAGAAGGCTATTCTAAACCTTTGAAAATTAATCCTAAATCCTAACTTTTTTCAGGGGAAGAAAATACATCAATCCATTTTTTTTCCATATTTCCTTCTTTTTCATAGACCAGTCTGACAGTCTTGACTGTGAAAAGTTAGATCACAACAGCCCAAGATGAATATCCAGTATCAGACAATACTGTTCACTGTTTCCTTATTTTTGTCAGCAGCGACAGTTTTACAAGAGCAATTATTGTCTATAATAATAATTGTCCAACTGAATTTAGAATTTCAGACCTTTAGTTAAGGTTGTTAAAACAAAAACTAAACCAAATAGATTAAAAAAAAAAAAAAAAGGCTTCTCTGACCATTAGCCTTGCAACAAATTTTCCATAATCCTCTACACAATGTTTCCTTCACCAAGGCTCTCAATATCCCCTTTTGCCACGACACTTATTAAAAAAATTAAAACAAAGCTTTTGTACTACTAGCTATATTCTATTCCCATGAGCACCATCCCCTTTGGTTATACAACTTCTCACCTTGTTTGTCTGTATCCATCTATAAATAGCAAGTTCTTAGAGACAAGACTGTTTCTAAGGGACTATCTACCAGTAACCAATCACTTTTAAATCTACTCCTATTTCAGCCAGAATTTCATAATTTAACAAATACTCTTAATTTTACAAAACTATAAACCTACATGGATTTTTTGAAAAAACGAGCAGTGGAATAACAGAGAAAAGTTGTATTAGAGCTCCCACTGACCAAAAGGCGGATAAAAACAAAACACTTCCCTGGTTCTGTTGGCTGTCAACCACAAGCATTACAGCCAACCACTGGGTGTACCCAGAGACCTGAATTTGCCACTACATATCTTCTGGCACTGCATTTCTTCAAGCAAGTATCAGGGGGATAACAGAGCAAGTATTATGGGAGAAACAGCTGAGGATAAATGGAAAGAGACAGCAGGAATGAAGGGAGAAAAGAGGATGTGGATGGGATTGGCAGGATATGGTAAGAATTCTTAAGGGCCACTGGAGGAAGCGAGGACCACAGTTACTGCAGTATAGTTTTCCTCCTTCCAACTTTCAACTCCTCCTTTCTCCTCCTCTCCCTTTTCCCTATACCTGAATACCACTCATAAACATTATGCCTCATCTGTTTGGCTGAGATATACATAGCCAGTCCTTTTAGTATTTCCTATAAACTCCTTAAGTGCATGTCTGAAACTCTAAATTCAGTTGGACAATGATTGCTGAAAATTACCTTGTTCTATGCACAGTCTGAGCTGCTGAACACAGCTATCTCAAGGACAAGCACACATCTTCAAGCCATCTGTCACAATGTTTGGCCATCCAACGGTCTTAGGCCAAGCCATCTGATACAAGAAATAGCCATCCTTTGAAATTGGTTGCTATTACTAAATACAACTCTAGAACCAACACTGTAAGTCAGATAGCAATTATCTGAGGATTCCCTCTCCAAAAAATGTTATCTCAGTGAACTTTGTATTTTAGGCCAGTTGCAGCATAAGAAAGTTTTTGTATTTTATTTACAAAAATGAAAAACACAGTTCTGTTCTGGAATCAACTTCTTCTGTTTCACAGGTCTACTACTCTTTGTGATATTGCACTGCTAGTTAAACGACAATAGCATGAGCACTTACTGCGAAAATAATGTCCTTGATCTAACTATGAACTTGAAAACATATTCCAGCGCCTTCAGAGTTCTTAGGATAGGTTCACACTGCTCCCCTCGGCTGGAGATATCCAAGTAAGTCTTCAGAACACTCATTAATTTCCTGTAGTTAAAAAAAAAAAACATTTTTAAAATAACCTTTTTTTAAAATTAATTTCTCTAACTCATTTGACCACTCTAAGTAAATATTTATGCTTAATCAAGCTTTCACACAACAAAACATACAGCATTTATTTTTGTGTTAATTCACACAGATTCTGTCAGAATGAAAGAAATGAGCAAATTCTCAACTGCACAAAACAAGAAACCAATCTGAAATCTCAAACCAGCAGCATAATTTCACACAATCCTGGAAGCATTTTCAAAAATGTTTATAATATATATGTACAAGGTAACACAAAATGTTATTTCTGCCTACCTACATTAAGCAGCAATCCAGTGATTAAACCGCACTACATGCTTTAAATTAACTGACTAAGTGGTTTAATCTCCCAGTACACTGCAATATCTGCTTAAGGTATGTATTTTATTTAAATACCTCCTGGCTTTGTATCCAAAGGCATATTTTGCTAAACTAACACACAGCCCGTTATCAAAGTGCAAAAGCTCATCTATAAATAAAAGTCCCTACATTTATAGTTTTAGTTTTATCTTAAATGATTAAACTAATATTAATGATGTAATCTTAATCCTAATGTAGCCATAAGAAGAGCTGAAGTGTGTTTGTTTTTTTTCCCCTGCAGATCAACACAAGGATGGGAACCTACCATCTCCTACCCTAAACAAACAAAAAAATCAAACTGGTGCTTACTTGTTGATGAAATTTAACAGTTCACCAGCTGGAATGATGAAGCATTATGAAGTGATTATTATGATTATTTGGGACTCACTCACATGCAAATAATAGCTCCAAGAAACCTCTAGCTACTGCGCAAAATATACATACATATGTATATATGTAACTGATTGACACACCCTCAGCCCCACAGCACCAGCCTAGCTCAGATTTTAGAACCAAAATACCATACTCTCAGCCTCTCAGCTTTCTGGGGCACTGCATCCATTTTGTTTTTCCATTTACTCCTTTGTGTCGCTTCTCTGAATTCACAGCTCTATAGTGAGTTGGAATAAAATTTATCTAACTTATGTGCAGTGTCAGTCCACTCAAGGTCCCTCAACTCTCAATGTTAAGTCCTCTCAGAACTCTATATAAGAACTAGGTACAAATGGATGACTAAACAGAAACTTAAGACCTCACTGTTTGACCAAAAGACCGTATCATCTAATGGAGTCAAAACATCTATTTAGGAATGACTTTCAACAAATCTTCCTTGCTTGGCTGAACTACAGATTCAATTGGCCTAATCAGTGGCAGCTGACAATAGGAATCTAGTCATCGGGTTCTAAGTACAGGCTATGACAAAACCCTTCACATTACACTGAAGCAAGTATAATTAGCAATGCATCATTGCTAGCATCAGAAAATGCCTCTAATACACAATGACAACTACTTCCGCAGGAAAGCTACTGACCAAAATTAATCTGCTGCTGACCTGGCAACATATTTCCATGTACAATAAATTACCATGCCTCACACCCAAATCTTTTCAGTATCTGCTCAAATCTCCAGATGCATAAGCCTCTATAAGAACTTGTGTTAGACACTGGGCATAAAGGATCAGTGAAGAAAATCTGTGACAAGGAGAGCTAATCTTTTGCTGATAACACCCAACATCAAGTGCTCCTATAAAGACCATCAGATCCATGTTCGCTCACGAAATAATTAGTTTAACATATCTTACTACTTTCTATCAAATGAGGGGAAAAAAATATTCTTCTTTTAACCTCTGACATGTCAGTGATATTGTTGTAAACACGACTCAGCAGAAGTGATGCATAGAACTCCAAGATCATCCTCCTATTCCACTGTCTGGCTCCAGGGAACTGCAGCCACCAAGTATGACAAAATATCAGAGATAAAAGCAGTGTTCTACAGTCAATTCTGCTTTCCCACAAATCTAGGGACACTTTCATGTAAAGGAAAAAGTGGTTGTAGTATGCCTGAGACACAGCATCTCCTTCCTAACTATGAATTAGGCCATATACGGTAATCTGTATTTCATAAATTATTCTTGAAACAGAATGTATATTCCATGATGTACTAAGAACCAATGGAGACAAGAAAACCCCAAGATTTTGAGAACAATCATAAACATTATTTCGCCTCTGCAGCTTTGACTAAATCATTAGAAAATGCCAGTGAGGTAAGTCTTAGAAAGACTTCAAACAAATTAGGCTGTCCTAAGAGGTTCCATACCCAACTTTCTCTACTTTCACAATACTAGAAAGCATTAAATTGCATGTGCTAATTAATTCTCCTTCATTCCATATGTAAAGACCATGTAGTTAGCTGCTTAAGCTTTCTGGGCCCAATAAAGCTGACATCAGTTTTCCTAGAACATGAGAAAGGATTGACTGTGCACTGTAAGCAAACTCATCTTCTAATGCAACAGCTGGGAGACATTTCCGGTTGAATTGGAACTGGCGCATATTCATCACAGAATGGTACAATATATTCTCAACTATTCCAAGCCTTCAGCTAAGGCCTTCTATCTATTATTCACATCTCCAATCAAAGTTTTGTTTCAACCGGTCACCCCATTGAACTGCCAGAACAAGACATCAGGTACTTCATCTACTTCAGGTAGATGAAATACATATATATATCCACCCTATTAGCACTTCCCAGAGATGAACAGAAATGGATAACATCATATTTCTTCAGAAGCCAAAGCAATTTTATCCTACCACAACCTCCAAAAGTATGTTTAGAATAAAGAACAAATCCAGGATTAAATTTACTGCATTGTGTGTCTCTACAGTTTTTGTTCTCTTCTGTTAATGCATGTCTTCCCATTTGGGCATTATCTGGAAGCTGAAAAAAAAAGTCTGCCTTCTCACTGACATGACGATGTAATAAATAGTAAGACTCCATTTCACAACAGACCATGTAACAAAATAAAAAATTCCACTTAAATGCACCTAAACCTTTCAGGTGCAGTATCAGATAGTGAACTGCATACAAAGATTTGACAGTTCCCAAATACTTTTTTTCACTCATGAGTTTGTTTGATGTAAGAGAATACGTGGAAACCTACATAAACGGGTTAAGGGCATCCTCAAGTCCCCACTTAAAGCATTTCAGATTAAGATCAGGAATGTAAAGGAAGAGGATTTATAGCAAAGCATCTTTTGACAAATTTGACAGGATACAGGTGAAGTGCTCAGACACAGCAGCATAATCCAGACAAGAGAAAAATGCATGTCAAAGAATCATTTAACCCCAAATCTGTAACTTTTTGTCGATTAACTCTACCTATGGTCATATCTATTTATCACAGGTAGGTCTGTTTCCAGATAAGCAAACAGCAGCATCAAAACAACTGTAATAATTACATCAGAAAATAACAAAACAGGATTTACTTTCTTTATTTTGACTGCAGAGGTTTTAGAATAAAGAAAAAGGGGGAAAAAGGAAAAAAAACTTACTTGTATGCCAAGGTTGCACTAAAATGCTGTTGGATGTATGCTTCCAAAACAGTGTTAAAATGCTGAAACTTACGGTCTGCAATGAGTCCTATGATATATATCTAAACAGAGATGGACATAATTAGCATTTTTCATAAAGTCACACTTTAAATGAAAACATTAGTCTCCTGAAACATTTATTATAAACCACTATTTTGAAAGTTTTTTTTTTAAATAGCTTTTCAAATAGTAGTATTCCATCTCTTCTGTAGAGATTTTGAGCCTACTTCTTTGAGATAAACAATTTGATAGTTCATTCACATTCATAGGGTTCTTTGCTTTGACAGGTTAAATCATTCATTGCCCACTTACCAGTGCATCGAAGACAAGGATATCATACTCGTTACTGTGAGAATGTTCCATCATGATGTTAAACAGTGCATCCAGCGTATCTTGGAGAAACTATACAAAAACATTAAATGACAAACTGACAACTAATTCAGCTTGAAAACCACATAACTCAGTTTTCAGGTAGGAAACTGCTTCCTTCAAATTGGGATTTTTATAGGCCTTTACTGAAGTATCAGCCAAATTCAGAACACCCTTCTGAGGATTTAAGCTCTAGTTTCTTTATGTTTCTAAATCCTCAGATATGAGCAATCAATAACATACACTTAGCTCAAAACCTATAGAATTAAGCTAAAAAATATTACATAAACTACAGATAATTATCTAAAACTGCATTCCTAGTTCCCTAGTGATACAGATTATAGTTGCTATTGTTACCTATATAAGATAATTAAAAACACGCTTCCTACTTCTGTGGTGTTATTCAAAGCCCTTTAAATCAAAGGAAAGTTCCTCAGTGCCTTGGTGTCTGTTTTCTTTTTGTGTGTTTTTCTTATTTGTTTGGTTTTGTTTGTTTGTTTTAAATAAGTTCTCCCTCCTCCAAAAGAAACACAAGAAATGTGTCTACTACTTTTATTTAAAAAATAACGCAAATGTAAGGGACTCCTAATTTGAATATTGGAGTCATACTTCGATTAAATCTAACAGCAAGTACAACTTATTTGTTCTTTCCTCATTTCAGACTTGAGAGCAAAATACTCCTTTCAAACTTATCTTATAATTAATTTTGGTCATTTTGGAGACTATTATTTCTTTTTCTTCCTGCATCAAAATAGAGAATCTATCTTAAATAGGCTTACAAACTCTTACTGCAGAAAAAGATCTTCCAACATATTTAACATGTTTCACAACACAATACAAATAAAGAACTCTCATACAAAGTTTAGTCTAGTCGACAACCCATAACAAATGAATCAACCAAATTCTGAAGAACAAGACAAAGTGGAAAGCCTGTTCCCCAGGTAGAATCAGCCACTTTTACCTGAGAAGGAAAAAGTATAGTTCTAGAGCATAAGAGGTGTGCTTGCTTCATTAATTTCAAGATCAGTTCTGTGCATGCCTGTCCTTATCAGCATTATTTTAAGCTTGTGATTATGTGTATTTCTACATCCACATATAGCGCATAAAATGTTATGACAAAGTAGAAAGCTGATAAAAGAATCCAGAAAGGAATCCAGTATTGCATTGTTACCCACTATTTACAAAATACCAACAACAAAATATATACTTTCACAACTTCCTCTCCATCCACAATCTTCAATTTTTCCAGGTTTTCCTGTAGCAGCTCTGGCTTCATACGCCACTTCAAGAGACCCAGTAAGCCCACTAATAGAAAATAAATGGACAGACAAAAATTAAAATTTAATATGCAACTTATAATTTGTGAAGAAATCTTCTAAAACATCTACCTGTTTAGAAGACACATACCATTCTGAGTTAACTTTGTAGAACAAACCAGAGTTGAAATATAAAACGCATCTCGTGAGCTTACTGAAAGCCCGCCTACAATACTTGAGTTCCTGCCTATGGTTGCTCCTTTATTTTCTATGTGTTGACGTGTAGAAGGTAATGTCAAATATGCACTAGCATCCTCCATTTTTTTACTGTCACCCTGAAAAATAACATATTTATCATTTAACACATACTTCACAACACTGGATTTAAAGTAAACTTACTTTGTATTTTGTGCAAAAGTAAACAAAAAGCTATGTTTCTATGGACTTAAAGGAATGCAATAAATAATAAAGAAAACACAAGTCCTAGCAATAAAGGAACTTCACAAGGCTGCAATGAACATACTGGAAAAATATTACATTGAATAAAGGTATGTGTTTCAAATGTGCAGTGAGGAATTATGATGGATGATATCACTGGCAGAATAAAAGCAAGATCAGAATTCTCATTAACATGTGACTAGCTGTGAAAGACTATTGAGCATCACCGTGAAGACTGTACACAAGATATATATGATAAAGTATGATGTCTGCACACAACTTAAGAATAGAAAACTGGACTGATAGGGTAAGAAGAACAGCTCTATTTTGGTATGCCTATTACAGTTTGATACCTGGACCTTCAACATAAAATTCAGGACAGACCAGGACATAATGAGATTGTATTTTAAGTTAGACAATATGCTGTAGTGAATAAGTGACAGAAATTGCAGAATTTATGATTTTCAGTAGAGTGAACACCATAGAATAGAAAGCCAAGAGGTATCTCCTGCTCTACGTGCCCTCCCCCCCGACCCCACCATTTCATCAAGTTGCATGCCATAGGCCTCACAGAGATTTTTTACATCTAAACTTTTGATTTGTACTCAGGACTGGAAGGCAGTTTTTAGAAAAAGAAAATGAAAATTGTATTCCTAACTGTTTAGACAATATCATTTTTCTTTAACAAATTTGGTCAAGGAAGTTTCCCTCATGCATTTATGAGTTCTGCCACTTGAAGCCTCAACACCTCAACAGATTTGATTCAGTCAACTGCATCATACTCTTAGAGTACAATTACACATATACAAAGAGCTGCAAAAAAAAAAAAAAAATCCAGAATGATTTTCTAATATTTTGGTTTGTATCTGCTTCAATGACTATAGTATAAGGATATATAAAATGACAAAATGAATAATCCTTAAGAAGCAAAAATAAAAATAATTGTATCAATCTTGCCAAATAATTACTTCTCAGAATTTCTGGAACCAGAAGAGAATTCTGGCTTCCCTTTTTTTGAGACAAGTTAGACAGACATGGTGAAAAGACTTGAAAATTTGATCCGCAAATCTCTCAGAAAGATTTCATGCCTGAAGGCAGTGAAAATAAAGTACACTGTTTAAACTTTGCAGTTTTCAAATGACTCATTTTGAAAGGCCACATGTATGACTGTTTAAAAACACAGTTTACAATTGTTTTATTTAATTCTAGAATAAGCAAACATATGTCAGAAAATGTGTCTATTTCTCCCAAACATAAACTGTCAACTCAGTTTAGTATTTCTCAGTTATGCCATCACTTAATGAAAAATTGTTGCAGGGTTGATGTAAGAATGAATTAGATGGAGTTTCATAACCAACATTAACCAGTCATACAACATGGTTACTCTGGTCCTTTGTTCTAAATTATTTATCAATGTAGGTTTCAATGAAGAACAGACAAATAACTATACACTCCCATTAATCTTTGTTGTACTACCTCAACAACTTGATTTGGTTATATGCATCTCACTTGCCATTTGTTATGGCAAATTAGTTTACTGAAAAGAACACTAAGAAATAGAAAAAAAAATAAGTAAATATTCTAGTATATTTGCACTGATTCCTGGTTCTTAGTTCCTGCTTGTTCTCCAACATAAAAAAGAATAATACAAACAAAGCAAAAAACAATCTCAAGACATCTGTTCCCTGCTTCAGTTCACAAAGTCAGAAATGCTATCTGTGTTCAATCAGGGTTAGTTAAAACAATGTTCTTTGTGTCCAAAATCAAATTCCTGGAACTTTCAGTTTGGTATCTAAGGACCTACAGAAATGGAGCAGTTTCAAACAACAATTCCCTAAGATTACATTCCATGATCATTCATGTGACAAAGATTCTAAGCGAAAGAAACAACACTTTTCTTCCCTTCAGCCAGAATAACACTACATATCCCAGTACTAAGCTTTCGCATGACTTCCTTTGTAACAGGCAAAGTCAAAATCACAAACTCCAATAAAAACATGAGGGAGAGTAACTGTCTCCCATTGTTCTTCAATAGTCTCTCTGTAATTAAAATGTAGAGTAATGTTTACTGGCCATGGAAGAAGTTTTTCTCAGATTAAAAATATAATTTTTGTCTTCAATAGAATAATAAAATTCATTTAGCACAAAGATGGTAAACAATGCAGTCAAAGACAATAGTGTGAAACAAGTTCTCTTAGGGAGGAAGAAAAGAAAGAAATGGATCCAATACCTTTAGGACTAACAAATCATGGATACCATCTTGAAGAGTTGTTCCATCTTCCTTCATAAGCCTTATGTAGGCCATTGCAAAATTCTTTTCTCCTTTATCTTTAGCTGCAAAGTAAAATATTTGCAGTTAACTATCAATCAATGAATTAAAATTCACTAAAGTAAAAATTCCCTACTTACATTCTTGAGATGACCTGTGTCTGAACATGAAGCGCAGATGTACCCTTTGCATGTCTTCAATAGGGACTGCTACCTTTAGTAAAATTAGAAAATACGTGTATTTTTGTGATTGAATTAATTTTTATCCTTGAGTAGAATCCCAGAATGATGACTGCTTTATTCTTAAAGCAGTATACGTACTTATAACAAATATTCAACAAAAGACCAATTATTAAAAAAAAAAATAATAATAACATCAAGTTTGTAATTCTAAAATTTTAGGCTTGGACTCCATCAAGTTGACTCACAACTCAACTTTCCTTTTAAATTATCACTGCATAACACACTTCATATTGACTATACTTTTCAAAAGGATCTATTGTTAATGATTCTATAAAAATGATTCCATATAAAAACCTGAAATACAGACAAATTTTAAAAACAAACTAGTAAACACAGGACTGCTCAATGTTTTCGAAACAACAAATACATTTATTTCAAATGACACTTCTATTCCCCCTTGGTCCTGCCCTATCTCAGCAACAAACCACCGTACTGTAAGTGCAGGCTTGTCATACATGGCAATATCATCTTTAGTACAAGCCTTCTTAAAAAAAAAAGAAGACACTGTCAAGCCTAAGATATGCTTTCTAAGAACTACTTCTAGAAGCTCCTGGGTATTTTCCAATCGAAGTCATTAAAGCTAGATTTGATAATTATTAGTGTATATCTAAAGAAATGCAAGACAGCTTTTTCTTTCTAAAAGCGTATTTTTTATGTTTCATTTTGATCTTTTTTTTTTCTTCACATGCAATTGAAGCTCCTCATCCCTAATATTTCACAGCAATAAAACAAATGCAGTATTTCATTTCTGATGAAGCATATTAGGACATAAGGTTATCTAAGATGATCTCATTCGTTTTGCTCAATAAAGTATTAACATCATTTTTGTCGGCCAAATTTTAAGCTTCAGTAACCACATATCCCTAATAACCGATGTATGACTAAGACACTATCCTTCTAGTTTTATTCAGGGTGAAGGTATTTTATTTTATTTTGTAAAAACCTGATGCTGTGCAACTTTACGTGAGGTACCAACAAACTCAGAGTAAATAAAGCTAGTGAAAAGTATCTGCACCATACCTTTAAAGTTTCCATCCAGCGCGGCTGTTTGACCTGATAGTAGAGAACTGATCTATATTCGCTCACGGGTTTGTCCCCTGCTCCCAGGCAAACAGCGTTCTTACAAACAGGAGGAAAGAAACAGTTCTTAGCGGCTCGTTAACTTCTGTAAGTTTTTGCGACTTGTGCAAAACCCACCAACCATCCTACCTGCCGAGCGAGAGCTTCCCCCGCAATCCCGCCCCCGGCTGCGGGCAGCCGCTTTACCTCAGCGCAAGGCGGGACGGGCGCGAGACCGACCGACCGTTGGCCGCCCGGCGCGAGCTCACGCCCGCCCTCCACAGCGCGAGGCCGCGCTCGCTGCGGGACGAAGCCCCGGGGCCCGCAGCAACCCCTGCTGGGCCGCCCCCGGCTGAGAGAGAGCTTCCCGCCCTCAGCCTCGCAGCCGCGGCACCTTCGCAGCGGCGCGCGGAGCCGTGCTGAGGGCCCGGCGACGAGGGCAAGGTGAAGGAAGAGCCGCCGCCACGGCCCCGGGGCCCCGGCTCGGCCCCGGGAGCCTGGAGATGTAGTCCTTAAACGCTACAGATGCGGGAGTGGCAGGGATCATGGGCAGGAAAACCCCTCTTTAATAATGAAAGCACCAACAGAAAGGAAGCCCTGACAAGAGATGGTGTTTTCCAAGCCTCTGAACACAAGAAAAAATGAACATTTTCCATAATTATACTGGATCTACAAGTAGATGGCATTTTGCGTAGTTACAGAATGGGCTGTGAGAAAAGCTATGTAACCAGCAGAGACTTGCTTTCTTTTCCAACTGAGGAACTCGAGTAACGAAGGCATCACCTCAACTAATAGGAGAGAAACAGTGCAACAATTATCTAGCTTCATTATTCCATTGAATTCTCCCTTAACTTTAAAATATTCTAGCAGAATCTCAGAAGTATTGTTTTATGTACCAAAAGTCACTTCTGAACTAAATGGTGTAGATTCACCAGTAGCATGCTCTGCTGCCTTTTTTCCCCCCTATGTTTAGGATTTCCGATTTTTTCTTGTTTCTACATTTTCTGCCCTTTGTGCCAAGTTTAATCTCTAAGTTTCTTTTTTTCCAATAACCTGGTCTAGATCTATTTACCAACCATTTTAAAGACTTTTCCCCTCTGTGTTTTAACTTGCAACTCACTTAACCTGTTTCCCCATCAATTCTAGCTATTTATATGTCATTTGCTCACACTCCACAGCACAAGTTACTACACTGTAGTGACTGCCAGAACTAGTGCAGATCCAACTTAACTTTGGTCAAGTTAAAAACTGTTTTAACATAGGAATTCAGTTTCAGTGAATCTGGGAAGAGTCTTGGCCTACTTCCATCCTTCCTGGCTGACTGCCCTTGAGGTTTGTACATGCAGGATAACTACTAATGGTGATAACAGAGGAAGCAAAATCCCTAACACCTCACAAGGCATCAGATGGGAAGCTTCAGTGCACGAAAGCAGCAAATATACTAAATTCTCTACTGAAGGCACAGATGAAGCTAACCTCAGAGAAGCTGCACTAACTACAGCAAAGGTGAAACTTTCCTGTTAAAAATCCAGTGAAAGAGAAATCTTCTTCGAATCACAGAATATCCTGAGTTGGAAGGGACCCATAAGGATCATCGAGTCCAACTCCTGGCTCCACACAGGTCTACCCAAAAATCAGAATTCAGACGATGTGTCTGAAAGCACAGTCCAAATGCTTCTTAAACTCCGACAGGCTTGGTGCCGTGACTATGTTCCTGTAGAGCCTGTTCCAGTGTGCGACCACCCTCTCAGTGAAGAACCTTTTCCTGATATCCAACCTGAACCTCCCCTGTCGTAGCTTGACTCCATTCCCTCGGGCCCTATCACTGGTCACCAGAAAGAAGAGATCAGCGCCTGCCTCTCTGCTCCCCCTCGTGAGGAAGCTGTAGGCCGCCATGAGGCCTCCCCTCAGCCTCCTCTTTTGCAGGCTGAACAAACCAAGTAACCTGGTGTTCTTCAAACACCAGGAAGGACATCTGGTGCCAAGAAAGATGTGATGCTGATACCTGAAGATTTCTAAGGCCCAGTCTCTGTGGCTTCCTTACGGTAAGGTATGCCCCATCTACATGGAGTTATTTCAAGGTTTATGCACCAACATGTTTAAATACATTCTGTGACATTCACTTAGAACAAAAAGGCCTTTTACTTACAGCAAAATGTAGTGATAGCCCTTTCACCTGAAACTAGTTTGATACCTAAACAGAACCAGCAAGGTTCCATGTTTAAAAACAAACTTATATTCATTAATCTGAATTATAGGCAACAATAATTAGAAACATGGAAGTTTAAATAAATTCACAGGTTTGGAAGTTTACTGATATTCAATTATTTTTGAAGGCTAAAATGGAAAAACGGTTACTTTCGTTATTGATTTTCTTTGACAGTATTTCATTCAGCTCCTGAAAATTGTTGCTTAAACATGTGTAAGACATATTACCCCCTGAAAACAGGCATTATTTGAACATTTATGTCAGATTATAGACAAAGGCACAACTCCATTTTCTGCTAGTATTTGGATAAAAGATGCATCCATGGAACTGAACATATATAATATTGGAATGCAAGATTTAATGCATTACAATGGCTTCATTTCTTTAAAGAATACTTTGGCATATATTTTAAGCATATTATCTGTGACTGCTACCACCAACAGAGTAGAAGTTGCTTAAGTCTATTTCACAACAGTTATCTCTTTTACATGCAAGTTATATGGTTATGTGTTTTCTGATCAGGGTTACAATTTGTTGTGCAGACCCTAGGCATTATGTGGGTTTAAGATTTTCTTCATTCAAGCTTTATATCTACATTGTAGGTCAAATATTTAGTTGTACTTTATAAACACACTGACATTTCAGCAACTTATGAACCACAGTAAGTTTCTTCAGCTTTATTTTATCTCAACAGTTGTCTTAATGATTTCCCCCTCATGATCACAGTACAGATTTAGAGAACAGTATAAAGCTCAAAAAAGGAAAGGCCCCAAATCCCAAATCCCCCCTGAGTACTTAACTGGTGTTAAGTAGTCCTAAGGAAAAGACAAATATTTGTAAAAAACAGAAATAGACGAGCCAAAAGACACTGTAAATATTTGTTGTATATGTGCAGTGTCCACACTCCATTGTTTTCACTAATTTAGTTATTTGCTGTGTACTTTATTCAAGGAACAGACAGTCTTCCTGTCACAAATCAGAGGTTTGTTATGTGAAAGAAATGGTACTTCTCACATTTAAATGCACAAATGCATTCCTCTGGGAATTCCCACCAAAAAAAAAAAAAAAAAAAAAAGGTTTAAGAGTGTAATAATTGTCAGGAGCAGCATTTCATCTGTTTGTTCCTTAGTCACAGATAAAATAGGTCATTCAATGTCATTTCTCCTTTCCAGAGGTTTACAGTTCTATACAAGACATTTATAGGACTTGAATATGTCACAGTAAACATCATACAATTCATCTGTCAAAAGATGACACAAGTGAGGGAACAAAGTTTTTCCTATAATGTTATGTTATAAGAATTTGTAAAAATTTTAAGGCTTACTTCTGCAATGGACTTCATTTTTGTATGTCTGTCATACAGGAAAAAACAAAAACTTACTGGCATCGTTTTTCCTTCTTCATCACAAACACACATTATTACTTCCACATTTCTCTGAGTTGTTTTATTGTATTTATCAAAATCTCCATACAGCAGTGTAATATAAATGTCATTTCTTATATCTCCTAAAAAAGAAATGAAAAGGTTAACAATGAAGGAAAATTCTGTGAGAACATAGGGTCAGATGAACTTCACAAGAATTTTTCAGCAGTGAAACATATTAACACAGAAAACGTCTTATTTTCCATCTGAACTTAAATTTTCAGCTCTTTTACTCTTAGCTAAGACAGCACGATGAGATGTGAAACGAACCAAACAAGATTATCGAAAGCGACTGTAACCGATTCTCGTCCTGCACTGACACCTGCTGGTGAGGTGACAGCAGGATGCCATAACTGAATTTTTTCCAATTACACAGTGGTCTTTCTAGAAAGAACTTCCTATTTCAATTGTCTTGTGTGAACAAATTTAAAGTTCTCCTGTGAACAAAGTTTGAAAGTAATGAGATTTGAATTGAAGTTTTTTTTGTTTGTTTTTTTAAAACAAAGGACTGTAGACAGTGAATTTAATTGACATACATAATCATAAATCCAAAATCAAGAGAGAATGTAAGCACATTTGTTTATTATTATGATGATTAAAGGACAGTGATAAGTTACAACAAAAATAAGGTTAACAAAATTCAAGTAAGCATCCACTCATCTACTCAGCAAGCAAAAAAGCTATGTATAAGGAACTCAGATTATCCCTCACTGCATTGATTTTATTTTATTTTTTTTATTTTTTTTCCTTTTTAAGTACTGTATAATACTTTCCGAGGATTTCACTATTTTATATAAACCTGTAATTTTGGAACAAAGTTTAACATGGAGTGAATTCTAGATTCTCTGAGTTACCCGCTACAGAAATCAGTAGTTAAGGTCATAACTGATGCTCATTAACCCAGGAAATGATGAATAAAATTAACTAACTGCTATTAGAGAACAAAGTACCTCCTACCTGGCATGATTATTTCAGGAAATCCTAGCTTTCTAGCAACAACTGTTGTTCTGTCTACAAGATGTGGATAGTCCTTCCTAGTCTGAATCACATCTCCAACAAGCATTTTCACAGTTACCCAGAGACCTATTAAAAGGAGGAAGAAAAAGAAAAAAAAAGAAAAAGATCACATTTATGCTAAAGACAGAAAAAACACACAACAAAAAAACACCTCTCTCTTCAGATGATGCTCTCTTCTCCTGACCAAAATAATGGTAAGAATTCACAACTCCCACTTGCTTTAGCTGGAAATGAATGCTTATCATCCAAAACTTCAGCTACTAATTTAAATAGCCTCCTACATCCTGCAACAAAGTCTTAATTCTTCACTTCCAGCTTCAGAGTTCACCAATGTCCATGGTGGTGTTACAGGAATAACATAAAAGCCTTTCTCTAAAATGTAAACAATGTAAAATGAACTTCCACTGAAATCCCTCTGTACCCGATTTTAAAAAATAATGTACTTCACCTTGTCCACCACTGTCTCCTTTTGATGCTGTGATTTTGCTTAGGAGACTGTGTAAGAAGTCACTCTCTGCCACTACCCTGCAGAAGAAAAAACAATGACTACTAGGAATTAAGTGCTAAATATATCAAAAACCATTCAGAACATAGATGACAAACAGCCTCAGTTCTCTTTGCTGTACTTGACCTTATTATGATACATTCTGTAACTTCGTCATCTCTCACTCTGAGTTGCAGACCTTTCACACTAAGCCCACATGTAGACTGAAGTGAAAAACGATGAAATCAACAACTTAAGGAACTGCACCCTGTGACAGACTGACCACAGCATGAAAGCCTGTCATTTTGCAGCAAAGCACAACCTGAAAGCATTCAGCAACATGCCTGCCCAGTCCAGGTTTCCCTTTTGAACAGCCTGACAAATGAACTTGAATTTCAGCAACTTTTGAAATTATGACCAAATTCTCACAAAGCAAACAAGTTGGATCAAGTCATAAACAAGTGAAATAGGCCAAAAGTTTGACACACTGATCTGTTTCCCGAACTAATTCTCCATAGTACATAACAGTAGTGCTATGTAGAATGCACAAATATAGTTCCAGTGAACACTGACATCTATCCATCCATTTGATTTTTGAGTGTTGCATTTTTAAGCAGCTGGTCTGGTTGCCTAAAACCTCTAAACATTACTTTCAAGATGGTTAATGTGTGACAATTCATCTACTTTTAAACTGAAACCCAGTTCTTACTCAGATTTACTCAAGTTCAAAGCAGAATCAAGCACATCAATTACTAGTCATTCATACTTGTAAAGCTTATTGCATTGGCTATATAATGATTTACCTTGTTTTTTGTTAAACTGGGCATAGGACCAGCTGACTGAAGGAGAACATTTGTAGCCATATACATTTATTTATCATGGTCTGTAACACCTGTCAAGTCTTAAATGCCTTTTAAAGTGATACTTGAATAATTAACACTACCACAATATAATAGTATTAACAAAAAAAATTATTTTTTTTCTAGAAGCATTTCACAGATCATTTTGCAGCCAAAGAGATACAGAAATTTGTGTACAAAGATAGGATATTTATGACCGTCTTACGGATGGAAGGGGATGAAATGCTGCTTCTCTTCATCACTTTCAGCTTTTCCTTTTATGATATCTGTAATATCCATAACTACAAAAGTAAAAGAAAATTATTAAAACATATAATGGCACTGCTAAATATCTCTTCCTGTCCGTTAATACTGTACATTATATATTCTTGTTCCTCAAGGTAAACATAGATTTTTCATTAGCAAGCAGTGTAGCCCGATAGGGGTAAATTTTGGAGCAGAATATGTATTGCAATGAGCACACTACAAACATGAGGCTGTGTGAGGAAAGAGACTTCAGACCAGTTTTGGTCTGATCCTGTGAATAACATATCCACACATTAGCGGTGCTCTTGGCACATAATCAGTGGTTTTATTTCATCCACAAGGAATTCTGTTATTAATACTGTGGTACTGTGTTTTGGGTTGCACTTTGTAGTAGTAAGTGTGAATAATTAGGAAATTAAATTCAAAAGCACATTTCTGACATGAATAAAAATGCTAATGCAGGTGCAGTCTTTATGGACTTCAAACATTAAGTATGGAAGAGAGTTGATATGTCTATTTTACATTCTGGCACATCTTGGTGGAGATTCTACTGTCCAAGGCCGGCAATTATCACTTAACTCCTGCTTCAGATAGAGCACAGGAGAGACATCAGTTACCTGCCACTCCAAAAGGCCTCCTTAGTCCTTGTGTGTATTTCTTTGAGTTACTATCTTTGAGATCCATCCTTCCAACTCGGACTATTTGACAAACTAAATAAATTTTGTCTCTGCTAAGGTCTTTATTTCCAAGATCCTAAAATACAAAGAAAAGGAGATCTGAAGTATTATTTGGGGAAGAACTAGGTCATGAAATTTAAGCAGGCCCTCCAGTAATAAAATGAGCCTCAACAAGCAATGAAAAAAAAAAAAGTCCACAGAAAGTATGAAAAAGTCTAACACTTGAAAATTTGAAGAAAACTTAAGCTAAGATAAAAAGAGGAAAGTAGTAATCAGCAGATAAAATATCAAAGTCATCAGTAAACTGATGAGGCAGACATTAGAGAAGAGGTGCAAATTGATTTGAAGAAAGGACAAAGTCACTGCCATAAAGCACTCAGTGACTGGTCATCTTGCTCTGTTTCTAAGATGACTTAGAAACTTCCTTCCTCATCCTCAGGAATTCCGATAGTGAACACAGAAAAGAGAATCTGATTTGCAAATAAGATGTAAAGAAAACTGGAAAACACTTACTGTGAACACTACTTTCAGATTGTTGAGCATATCAATTTCCTTTGGAAAGCCTTTACTCCCCCATCTCACCAAGTAGTTCTCACTGTTTTGAAGATAAATTTCTTATTATTATCATGTGATTTAATAATTCTTCCACTTCACAGTACATTAAAAAAAAAACAGCGTGTAACAGATTGCATAACAGATGACAGTCTGTTTGAAGCTAATTTCAGACTAAAAGACAAGAGCGCTATACAAAACACCACCAGTAAACTTTGAAAAGTAACTTGCACATTAGACAGAATAGCATCTTTTTTGGTGAAAACATTAACATCATCGTAATCCAACAGGAATAGTCAGCAGAACCTTAATCTACCTATGAGTTTAGATGTTCCTCATATTATATCCCTCTCTCCGCCTTTTCAGCAGTTCATTCCAGATACCACAACACTCCCCATCAAGAAACTTATGTAGTCAATCCATGCATGACATTGAAAGTCATTCTTCCAGGCACCTGGTTTTGCCAGATGGCAATAATAAAAACTGTACAGATTACCTGGCAAAACAAATCAAGACTTCAGATTCAGGCCTGGAACTGACAGAAGATAGTTGCAATCTAGTCCTTCTTTCTCTTTATACAGCCAAGAAGGGTCATACTTGGAGAAATTAGAGTATTTGCAAAGTACACAGAGAGCTCGTTGAAACTCCATCCTTGATAATCAGACCATGACTGGACAAGGCCTTGAACAATCTGACCTAAGCCAGCCCTGCTTTGATAGGCAGGTTGGACTGGGTGGCCTCCACAGGTTGTGCCAGTCTAATTCATCCTACTTCATAATGCTATATAATAGGAAAGACAATGCTTAGTTTCTAGTTTTGTACTCTGGCACTCCGGTATACTCTTCCACGTAAATAAAGTAGTAAAGAAGCAGTCAAATCATAAAGAGTTTCCAAAAAAGAAGGATCTCCATCAATTTCTGAAGACAATCTCAAGGCTACTTTCAGATACCCAGCAAGAAGAGTTACCTCTGGAGTTTACATATTTGCCTCCTCCTGTTCTGCCTTTTAAAACCCATTTTAACAGCTGCCTCAATCTCTACCTAATGTGACTGAGTGCTTTTGGCTGGATTGGCAGTCTTATAAACCTCATCACATGATGTCTCAGTTGCTACAATTACCACATGAAGTTTCTTTCTCCTAAAGTCTGTAAAAGCTCTAAAGGAAAAGACAAACATATTGTCTTTATTTGAAATGCAAATCCATCCAATAGTACTATCATCATCTCCATCTCTAGCTTTGGAGTGGTCTCAGGATTCTCCAAAACTCTGAAATGCTCAGTCCAGAACTTATCTGTCAAAATATTTGGGATCCCTTTCCCAAAAGTCCTTTAGTAGCCAGCAACCAAATCTGTCCACACTTCCTTTTATTCTTGTTGTCTTCCTTTTTTTATATATTCTCTGCATTACCATCACGTTGGCAACTACTGTACTCCATTATGGCCAGCTCCCCTCACTATTTTTTTTTTTTCTTTAAAAAAAGCTTACCTTATAATTGTTAATTTCTGCGGATCATACAGTGACATAAAGAGTTCTGCATCCTCTCCAATTCGGCAAACAAAATTCCGCACAAAGACATATAGGCTATGGGTGGGGGATGAAGACATTCGGGAGTATGATGCATAATCTGGTTGATCCTTTGACTACTCAGAAGGAGAAAAATCATTAGCTAGATCCATGAATTAAAGTGGTAGGATACAAAAGTAATTTCAATTTTTTTTATATATAGCAGTTGATCTTGAAAAATCGGTACATTCTACTCACTTAAAGAACCATCAAACAGTAAGATTTGGATAAAAACATGCTTATTTTCTACCCAAAGTCATTGTCTTGTATATTACTCAGAGATATTGCTTAACAATTGAAAAATAACCAGCAAATAAGTTTGACACTTCCCAAGATTTCACCAGTGTATCAACATCCAGGTTTGTCAGAAAACGTGGAAGTGACATAGGTATGAAAGATCCCCCCTGCTTCCTCCCCAGAACCTTCAATGCATGTAAGAAGATGAAAAGCTCAGACTGGGTTCTTCAAAACACTGTACCCAGCCTAGGGAGCTACCTCAGTGTGCAAATATAATGAAAAAGCTGATGACAGAGATGCGTTAAATCCACCTTTTGCAGGCCTTATGCGACTTATCAGTATTATCAGTAAGAATTTATTTTGCATGGGATTCTAAGCATGTTATCCTTTCCAGGTAGGTGTCTTTTAGAAATGGAACAGGGACTACTGTATTTTACAAATATTTCCAAGGAACACAATCGTTATGCTGTTTCTCTTCCCTTCACCTCCAGAAATCTTCCTGTCTTGAAAATCTTATATTTAATTTCAGCCAGGTTAAGTTCTCCTCCTGTGTATCAATGTATTCAAAACCTTACCTACCGAGGAAATCAGACTGCTTCCAATGGAACCATTCTGAAGTCCTTTACTAAAATTTTGATAAAGAACCATGCCTAGATGATTTCAGAATATTTTTCCAGTGGTGTAAGAACAAACCCGTTTAGGAAAAGAGATTAACTTGACTTCCATACCTGAGGCCAGTTCTTTAGCCACAGAACAGTTATAATGAAGGGTGAAACATTATTGCCGCTTTTAAAGAACAGAAGAGAAAATATCAAGCTGTCACTATAGAGGCAAACCTACAAGTCTGCACAAGACGATTTTTGAACACAGTGATATATAGCAGAAGCCTGCTATCGGCATTGTACTGAGGTTTTGCTATGCCAGGAATATAAGCAAGAAAAATACAACTTTCTGAAAACAACAAAAAAGTGGTATATGCTGAGATCAGGACATATCTGAGCAGGACCACAATCTCAAAAATAGGCACCTAAATTCCACCCACATCTTATTTTAACCACCTAGCCAGTTAACAGATACGTCCTAAAGCTCTTCTTATCCATTGTTTTGCTCTATTTTTAAAAGAAAAGAATGTAGTCCGTTGCAGACAACTAAGTTTTATTTTCCTTGTATTGTCAGTTAATTACATGGTGATGTCTGGGAAGCAAGATTTATTTAGTGACACTGATGAGAACAACTCATAAGGTGTTTTCCAGCAATTAGTCGTGGGCTTTATTGATGTGTCATGATGGCACTTTTTTTTGTCAGATGTTTTACTTGCTTTATCACTATTTACTTTCTCATGAATGAAAAAAAGAACTCAAGTTCTCTGAATAGACTTAATATTGAAGAGATCGAGGAAGTATAGTCATTTGTTTTATATTTTAGAAGATGAAACTTACATGCCTTCATTAGCTTTGCTTAGATATGCTAACTATTGGTGCCCACAAGATTATTCTGAGTTCACCAAACTCCTTATTAGTAAGCTTAAATTCTTCAACTCCTTCAGATTAACTAACAAGCAGCAACATACAGCAACCACCGTTTTCACAAGATCCTCTAAAAAAGACCTTAGGTTAGTCACAGGGTGCAGCCTGAACTCCAGGACTAACTACTCACTACACAAGTCAGCCTATTGAGTAGCCCACAGGTGGATTTGGAAGACATTTTTCCATTTAGGAATCCAAGAATGGATTTAGAACCAGCTTTAAGGACAGGCTTTCAGCCTAGCCCATGTACTAAATCCAGTGCACAAATACAGCTAACTCAATTTGAGCCTCCCCCATATTTATAATACACGAATGTGAATCTACTCTTAGGTAAGTTAGAGGCAAATATTTCCACCAATTTTATGGTAGAAGGTTATGTCCTTCAAGCCTTGTACTGTTTGTTCATTTTGATTTTTAGCAAAGGAGGAGTTAAGTTTGGCCCATTATTCCTACCATTTCCTCTTTAATTCGCTCAGTGATTTTATTAGTTGCTTCTTCATGTGCATGGAATAGGCTGATGACACTGGTTTTATCTGGATCCAAGATATTTCCATCTTCATCTCTAACTATTAGATCTAGCTCAAGTATCCTGTGAAAACAGAAAAATCGATAAGGCAGTTTTATCAATTGTTTCCTTCTATAAAAATAAAGTGTAGAAATGCAATGCACAAGGATTTACTTGAAAGTTTAAAGCAGTAAAATAAGTTTAAATAAATATAACACTATTTCATTGAAGAAAAAAATAACCAAAACCTACCATTTTCTTTTCAAGCTCTTGTCCAATATTAACCCTTTTTAGGAATTTATGGTAATGTCAAATCATTTAAACGCTTAGCACATAAAATAGATTCACTATGTTCAATGAGTTCAAGCAGTCTTCGTCTTTTGAAGAAAACTCTCTTCATCTTTTTTTTTTTTAATGCAATCAAAATGCCTAGTTTTTTCCTGTTACTTTCTGCTCTTACTCACTTAGTCCTGTTACTTGACTAACAACTACACTCTTCTCCTCTGCTCTCATAAAAGTCATGCCTTTTTCTTTTCCTTCACCTTTCTTTTTTCTCAGGATTCATAACTTTTGAGTCTAACTTCCCTATGTCGTATGTATTCTTATCCACGGCACCACCTCAGCCATTAGATGTTTTTTTCTCATCTATCCAGTATCTTACTCCTCCATCCCCCTCTAAAATTGGTCTACTTCATGCCAGACTGTATTTATCAGTTTCTAAAATGTACTGTCTACCCTTATGGCACTGCTAATGTTATTTGAAGCAGTCTGTATCACCCCGTGACCCTCTTCATCTTACATTATTATCTTTCCACCACCTCTCCTGACTTGGTGTTCAACCTCCTTTTCCACAATGACCACTCAGCCTCCGTTCTCATTCTCTTTATTCCTTCTCCATGGTTTGGCCAGTTTTCTTCACATACTGCAATTCTTAACCCCACACTTTCAGCCACTTACAAGTGCTATCCACCTTGCACTCTTCCTCTATCCAGTCCCAAGCCATTTTTAACCATCCCCTCTACCTGTGCTCCTCTCAAGAAAACAACTTATCGCCTCAGTCTGACAACAAGAAAAAAAGTTAGCGTTCTCTT
The DNA here is from genome assembly GCA_013399115.1 of Anseranas semipalmata. NCBI lineage: Eukaryota > Metazoa > Chordata > Aves > Anseriformes > Anseranatidae > Anseranas > Anseranas semipalmata. The sequence continues at coordinate 822,395 of VXAA01001421.1, forward strand.
GAACAGAACAAAGATTCTTTGATTGGAGCATTTCAAAGTAAAAACGTGTCCTGGAATGACCATTCAGCTCCACATAGCATGGCAGGATATGTATATTCCCATAGAGTGTTCTGTAAATATACAATTTATCAGACATCTGTGGATCCAAATCACAGTGAATCAAGCTAAGAATTTCATAACATGTCAGGTCGTTGCTTATGTCTAAGCCACCAGTAGCTGCATATGGGCTTTCAGGCCACAATAACCACTGTCATTTGCAGCAGCTCAGCAGTTTATAAACAGATTCCACTGGCTATAAAATACCTACTATGAAATGGTATACCAAGCTTTCTCCCATCTTTATCAGATGGTGGATGCTCAACCCCACATAACAGAGCTTTTGCCGAAATTATGTTGTGCTACAATGACTTTTCATCTGCAAGTAACAGACAAGGCATTTTGTCAGGTCAACTATTCAATCTACAGCAGTTTCACTTCTATTACCAGAACCAGAATTCTGCCTGGAAATTCCCTAGCAAATCTGGGGAGAGTTGTTGCCTTTACCAAAGGCTCTGTACACTTCAGACTTCTGCTGTTTATACACCACTAAGGTCTCTCAACACCACTGCTCAAGGGGTAGCATAACACTAGCAGATGTATGCTGTGTTTGTGAAGGGATAGATGAGGTTTTGGGCCTGAGTACACTGATGTTGTATTGATATAAAGGTCAGTCATTTGACATCAAATGTTTACGATTGACAAGTTCCTATTTCTATAATTAAGAAATAAATTAATATTTTTAAAAAACATATCTGAGATGAGGAGCCTCAACATGATATTTATTATTACCACAGGAGTAACAGAAGTTTGAGAAGGACAATTTATTATATCCACATTCTCACATCAATGACCTGCAAAACTGCAACCAGAAAAAATTAATCATCATCATCTCTGTTGTACCTGGGTGCTTTAAAATAAGTCACGTTTTTCAAAAGCAATGTAGGCCACTTACTTGTTACCATAGTCAATTTTGGAAGTGACTTTCTGTTTGAGTTCTTTAAGCTCATCTTTTGGCAGAGTCCCAGACAGAAGCTGTGACCTCCACTCCATTAATTCATACATCATAGACTGTACCTGCTGGAACCGCTCTTTCTTATTTGTCTAGGGCATACAAGAAAACAATAGTTTTTGAGCTTTGTAGAAAGTTGAAGTGAAACATTGGCCTTGATAATTCAAAGATGTGTCATATTTAATGCTAAATGATCACAGAAGCAAGAATTAAAGTACCAAACTAGCCCAAGTCCTGTTTTGCATCTTTACGTCTGTCAATTCCTCCACAAATCCTCCCAGACAATCTAAAATTGCTCAGCCTGACTTCCTTCCTCCACATTTTTTTTTTAAGGACAGAACCTCCCATGTGACTGTAAAAAGAATGACTTGAAATTTAAGCAAGTTGTATGAGGATAGACACTTACATTATTTTGGTTTTATTTAATTACACTGTTTTGTGGACTGAAATTTGCTAAGTCTCATCAAGCGAAACCATTTGAGAAGCAATTTATTTCTGTATGTGACACTGACAAGAGCATGCTGGGAACAACATTGGACTGTGATATTAATACATTTAAGACAGAAGTGAGAATAAACATAGAAGTCACTAAAGCAGTTCCAATGTCATCCACTGAAGTGAGAAGTGCTTTATTTACTGACTTTAACAAGAGGAAGACTGGGAAGTGATTGGCTTCAGAAAATGAATATATTAATGAGGAAAAACTACGCAGTAGTTTTTTTTTTTTTGTTGCCCCGAAAGAGAAAAAGCAAAATCCAGCGGATGGATTAAAAAATTAAAAATAAAAAGAAAAAAAGCAGAAATTAATTTACTTCTACAGTTCTAGTATTGTTTTTTTCTCCTAAACAATACTTTTGTTGTTGTTGTAGTAACAGGGCGTTACAATATGGGCATTACAATTACATGCAAAAGACAATACTGATACAGTGGCTATTCTGACCTATTCCTCTGAAATCATTGCACTTTTTATGTATTGATCAAACTGTTCACAGGAAAAAATGGTTTTCTCCAAGCCAGAAAAAATAGGTCTTTACCTCTTTAAGAAATGCAAAATTAAGATATTGAAAGTGAGAGACTGACTTCTGGAAATTGCCAATTGTTAGTAGCTACACACTACCACTAGAGTTCTAGCACCCAACATGTTGAAGCTTTCTCAAATGCAACTTAGTTATGTATAATCCTCCTCTCCTGAATGTCCTGAAACTTGTCAACTCCTACAGAGAACAGCTATGGAAAATTCATCAGGTACATGACACTAAAGGTTGAAACTAAAGGCATGAAGTTACACCACTCCTCAGCATTAAGTGAAAGCCTTTTGAAATAAAGCCATTGAAGAAAATGGTAATGATCTATGCAGTGATGAAGTAGTCATTTCATAATCCTCCCAGATCCTGCCCTCAGTCTAAGAAAATACAGTACTTCGAAGAAGGCCTCAAAATACATGAACAGGACTAATTAACAGGTCACACACGACATGCAAAAATGTCATACCACGTAGAGCTGTTTCCATATGCTTCCCCATTCCCAGAGAGTAGTGGTAACTTCTTGAACTAAAGGAATTTCAGCAGGTACTACATTTTCTGTGTGTCTAGGAAAGGGAAGAAAATTTAACACAACGAAAAAAATTTCAGTTTCATGACTTCATATTATAGTTACTGTGTTTAAGGCATATAAAATGTTAAAACTCAAAACAGTTAAAACTTAAAACAGACAAGATGCTTAATGTAAAACAATAATTAAATTCAGTACCTCTTCTTTTCAACAGTAACTTCCTTAATGTGAATGAAAGATTTAGGAAATATTCCCTGTTGAGAGAGGAAAAAAATTGCAATCCACTTGGTTATCATTCTACAAGAACATTTAACAAATGAGAGCTTTCCAAAAGCCACTTCTACCAGCTTTTCTTCATAAAACCATAATCATGAACATAACCTTTAGTCTTCAAATTAACTGTTGTCTATTCAGTTTTCTGCACAGGTAGATGTATTTCTGTTTGACAGACAAATACTAGCAGTTTTGTCATATTCTTTTCTGCAAACACAGAATGCAAAGGAATACATTTTCTCATTAGGGACACCATCTTCCACCACACCCCTTCCCCATCTCCTGACAGAATCTTCTACTCTCCTAGAAAACAGTACATATACCGTAAAATACAGTAAAGAAACATTTTGTCTATGCATCAGCCGATACATTTTTCATTCTAGGGAAAAATGCAATCTAATTTAGATATCAGCCTGATCATCAAACCAAAGGAGAGATGCTGATATAGGATCAGCACATCTAGTGAAAGAAATATCGATAGATTGCAGAAATCACTCAGGACAAATAGCAAAATGCCCACTGACAGGAAGGTTAGTTAACTCAGACTCAAAGTTTACTTCAAAGCATAAGAGTCAAGATCATTCTGCATAACACTAATATTACCTCAAGGAAAAATAATAGTCTTCATTTGCAATGCACGAAGGGAGATACTTAAAAAAGCCATAAATGCTCGGCCCTCCTAGGCATATATGGCACCACTGCACTCCAGATCATGGGATCATTTTGTATTACCTAGGGCCATGCATTAAAATGCCCAGCAATATGTAGCAGGAAAGTATTCTCAAAATTGATTTGTAATTGACCTGTGTAGAAAACAGGTGACCAGAAAAAAATGATCTGACATGTCCTGGCTCTGTGGCAGCTGGAACATTTTAATTCATCCTAAAGGAAAGTTTGATCATCAATCCACATGTGCCAACCCCCATGTTAACTAGCAAATCTAGTCTTGGTAATTGAGCTAGCATTTTGTTAGATTTTACTCTACACAGTATCTGACATCCATATGTGGTACTTTACAGAGCCTGGAGTTGAATGTAGCCTTAAAGACCCTTAGGAAAAAAAAATGCAGAAACATTTTGCAGTAAATTAAGTTCAAAGAGTTATTTCAACTGATGCCTTGATCAGCCTGTTAACCTGAAAGCACAGCGATTATTTTTTCATCTCTTTCCTTCTCCCAGTGCTTCTAACATTTACCAACATTATCCAGAACAAATACTGTTCTATTCATCTTGAAAAGAAAGAGGATGGAGATGGCTGGCTTCAGTGATCAGAATAGAATCTGATAAGACATTCTAAAAAGAAGTCTCACTTCATCAGTTGATTCCTTAAAAACAGAGTCACATAGGAGTGAATAGTGTGATCTTACCTCTGATCCTTTATGTCTTACTAGATATCCCTTGTACCAATCTAAAAGTAAGGAAGAAAGAGTGCACTCAGTATGATAGAACATGTAATTTAAGAAACATACGAAGTTTGTTTTTTTTGTTTTGTTTTTTTTTTTTTTTTTTCCTTTCTCTACCCTCCATATAAGAACTATCTGGCATAGGATGTTTAAAAAAAAAAGTTCAAAAAATACATAGATTAAAGCCAAGTGTGTAGCGGGAAATGGTTAGTATGACTTATACATTGGCAAGTATGATCGTATGATCTGTTTTCAAGTCTTGCATAGTAAGAACAGATGATCTAAGGCAGAATATAACACTCCCACGCTTGTACAAACAAGATAAGGGTAAGCTGTTTTATTGCCTTATATATACATATCAACTAAGATCACTCACAATACTGGAAAGCCTGTGAAGCTCTTCTGATTGTATTCTAAGGGTACTATTAAAACACTACAGTACATGGCTCTTAGACATCCAATTTCCCAATGTAAGAAGAGGAAGCCATCTCTCCGCCATGAGAAACTATAGCTTTTGGATTCAAGTCAAATAAGCAGCTTCCTACTGTAAAGTTCAGGTAGAACCTCAAAAAATAAATGAAGGGCTATTGTGGGGCTCCTGCTCCATTCATCAACTATAAACCCCTTCTGAAAGAAAAAAAATATTCAGTATTGCAACAGTGCTAATTAGGACACTAATTCAGGCTTTGTTCCTTCTGTGCCGCAGTTAAATTGCAATAAAATTCTACGAAGACCATAATATCAAGAGTTCAACCTTTCTAAATTAAAACAGAAGCTATGCACAATGTACACACATTCCATCATCATGAAACATCGCCTACACAGAAGCATTACTACACTCTGTATTGGATTCTATTTCATCCCCAAAGAAGCAATTTATAACTAAAAGCTTACTTTCTCTGACTGTAATTTCATGGAGAGACATTATGCATTCTCTCACCATTTCTAAAACAGCATGGGTATTTCAGCCATGCAACTAAAGCATTAAAAAAAAGCCAAAAGTCAACAAACAGAATTGTGAGAAGACAAAATTAAAAGACTCGGGGAAATCATTGACCTCAAAGAAAGACTCCGGATAGATTTTTTTTTTCCTGTTTTCCTAACACTAGGATTTTCTTTTTTCCAGTATCTTAACAAGAAGAGTTCCAAATCACTTCTAAAGCTGAATGATTTTCACATAATCTGCAATTTACAAGAAAAATGCGTAAAATCTATTTCATCTTACTTGCTGTGACTACACACACAAGTTCTGCATGCATATTTTGCACATGCAAAACAAACAAAAATAGCACAAACTGTGCACAGAGAAACTGTTATTCTTGGTTACTCTTCAGCTGCAGCTGGCAGCATCTTTTTAAGGTATCTGATAGAAAATTACTTCCTCATGTGCACAACATGGAAGATGGCACTTCTTCATTGACAAACTTATTTCATAAAAACAAGCTATGACATGGCATAAGGGCGGAGGATTCAGAACAGACTTTTAGATAAGAAATAACCCCATAAGATCACCACTTCACTTGCCAGGCTGTGCTGACAACTTGACTACAAACTTAGCGTTTCAGGTTTCTGACCTGAAATGTTCTGATTGCTTCTGCAGTTAATGGAGGCAATGCAGGGATGAGGAGGTTTCTGATTTGCGAGTGTACTTTTTCCCCCTCAGCAAAAATATTGGAAGTGGAGGCTTAAAGAATTATGCTGACTTTTTTTTTTATTATTATTATTTTTTAAAGGAGAGGACGTTAATTGATACTTATGGCTTTGAAAGATGCATCTGTTGACTAGTAGACTGACATCCGTTTTTTCAGTGATGCTTATAGATAGTGAATTTCTCTTACAAATACAAAAAATGCTTTTGTGCTCCAAAACATTGGAGATGTGGTTTCTCACGCTCTTTTCTTAAAAACCTTTCTGCTTCCAAACAGCTTAGAGATCTGTGCAGTGGAATGGACTGGGCTCAGCTAGCCTCGGATTCCTTGCAGTCTTATGACCAAAGTGGCTTGCAGCACTGAACTGTCTCTGAGTGCACAATGCAGCAATTCCCCTCTAACATAGCTGTATTTAATAAGATGCAACTGACAGACAATAGAAATAGGATGAAGATAATTTGATAAATGTTTTGTGAAGTTTGAAGCACTTCATAATTTTAAAAACAATTTTTTGAACTTCAACCTGGTTAACTATATCTCTGCAGATTGTAAAAAAAAGTTACTATTACAGTGACTTTTGCAAAGACACCCAACTGTTGAGTTAGCAGTAATAATTGCAACATCATTGCTTTATACTAATAAAAACTTCAGTAGCTTTGGTGGACTTGGGAGATAATTCAGTAAAAATATGAAGGTATACATCAATAAGGAGGAATACCCTATCACAGTACAGTATCAACAATGAATTCAGATTCACAAATCTACAACATTTTATGTTCTTTTATTCTCCTGCTGCTTGTATTTATTTTACATTTATGCCAGTTGATCAGGTATCTCCACATATCAACTCCACATACCCAAGCTCAGGTCAGCATATTAAGTATTTATCATGCATGACCTGACTTGGACTTCTGCTATTGAGTACATTCAACACGTCAGATGGTTTTCAGAAGTGTGTTTATCATGCTAATCTAGAAAATACTTTAAACAACAGTCAATTTCCTTCTTGTATTATAGGAATACTATGGTGCTGAATAGCAACAAATATTTAGCAGCACTAACAAATATCTAGCAACAAGTTTACAGGCAAAAACATACTCCATTAAGGCTTGCATCAAATCTAATCTTCCACCAGGTACAGTACAATCTGGCATCAATGTCACAAACTGCATTTACCTTGATGACTTCCTCATTTGTTAATGGCTTCCCAAGAAAACCACATGTACTGTAACATTTCTGATTTTTGCTCTCCAAAAATGAATAATTTCTTCCTCAAAATAAGACACCACAAATAGTACAAATATATACTAAAAACACCATTAGACAGCTACTTATGTAACACAGGCAATTAGCGTGAAGTAAAAGGACTAAGTTATCTAAACAAAGAAAACTATAGCCTGAAGACCACTGGCTTACCTTCAGAGGACTCCAAGATATGGACCACATCACCAATTTGGAGAGGTAGCTGTTGTATTCCTGTGCCTTTGAAATTGTATATAGCTGAAAAATTAGAGGGCAAAAATAGTGTTTTTCAATACTGCCATACACTAAACAAAAACGCATATGCTTATTAAGATTCTGATACTAGGATAAATAGACTGGGATAAACAAATGGAACTGTAATTCTAACAACGAGCTTCATCTGCTATCATTACTTTTACCTCTTTTCTTCTAAAAATATAGATGTGTTGAAAAACATCAGTCTTGGAAGAAAACTAAGCCATTTATAGCAACTACTCTGCATAGACCTTAGAGCATTTATTTAGATGCAGATTTTCAATATATACATGTTCGTTGTGATACAGCTTTGTTAGTCTACTGATCTAACTAGTGCGCAGTTCATAGAAATTTATGGTGATGCTAGGGAGAATGTGCACAGAAACAAATGCAAACTGAATTTATTAATTTTTTCATGGGTTCATCTTAACATGAAACTATTTCATTTGGAAACAGTAGAAAGTTTATTAATTTTCTGTATTTAATCATTCTGAAAAGAACATAGGAGGAGCAGATTTGAGAAGTCATCTAATCAGAACCTTATCTGTACGGGGTTAAAAAACAGCTAAGTTTCAGAGAATTCAAGAAAAATAAGCTTCTTTGCTAGTTGTTACAGTCTAAGCCTGCAGGATGTGGGCTGCTATGGTAAGCCTTTGTTTCTGCATATTTTTTCTTCAGGGGCTTGTTTATAGACTTTTACAATAGCACTACAGAATAGAAGTGGTTATTGAATCTAGTATTTAAAATACGTAAGCCTAAAACCACAATTAAATTGTGCAAGTAGGAACAGCACACTAACTACTAACCACGACCTCTGTTGTGCCATAAAGATACTAGTGTGCAGGGTTTTCTCCCTTTTCTCATGATAGTCTCCCAATCCATCCATCCATAATTTTGCAGTAATTTTGAACTAGGGGAAAACTCATTTAGAAAAATCAGCCTCCATTCAGCATATTCCAACATAATTTTTGTACCCCTCCCTCCCTTCTCAAGACTTCTAAAACAGCATGTTGATTTCTGCTAGGCCAAAATGTATGTTAATAACAAATTTTACTTAAACATTTTACTTAAAATTTTGTTTAAAATCTCAAATGAAGTTGCCTTTCAAGTAAATGCCCAACGTATAAGCATAGAGCTAAATCAGTTCATCCCCCTTCACTTTTCAGATGTTCCATAAATGATGGCTTTTTTTTTTTTCTTTTGCCGTTATTTCATTATATTTCTGGAACAAGTTAGAAGGAATTTCAGATTTAATTAAGAGCCTTATTTGATCAAAAATAAGTTATTTGTTGACATGAAGAGGTTTCCCACCAGTTCCTTCTCCTGGTTGGGTAGAACAGGTATTGAATGATTAGACATGAATATAAAATAACATTGGAGAGACTCTGCTTTACAGATTAAGCCGTTTATTCAAGAGAATCTTGAAGATAATTCTTGAGCAACCTTTAGAGAACTGACTTAGCTCAAAACAAAATATAGTAGATGTGTAATTATGTTCAGACTGGCTTTCTTTCATTAGTCTTAAAACAGATTTCAGTAAGTGAAGATGGCTAACAACCCTTATAAGTAAAGTATTACTACATTTACAGATATTTGCTTGTTTCCATCTCTTCAGAGTTTATGTGTAGATTGTAGAGCTGAGGCTATTACTGTTTTCCTGAAAGGTCTGTGTAGATTAAGACTAGTGTTGACTAACATACACTTTATATTTCAAAATATGTGCTGCTCTACTTCCAGTTGCATTTGTCTCAAAATATAGATGCAAATTACTGAGTCACATTTACATTGCATAATGGTTTTGCCCTCTGTTAATAACTTCATTTAATAGTGATTAATATATTGAAAAGTGCAGTACCTAACTGACAACGGAAGTGGTTTTACCAACTAAGACTTTTCTAAATGAGTAAGTGGAAACTTAATGAGAGAGATATTACTGTAGCATTTGGATTTTTTGGTAGGAAGAGTTTAACAAATTCCTTTAAAAAGTTTTAACTATAGATATATGCAGACATTTTGGAACAAGAAATCATCTCCCCTATACAGTTGCAAAAAAATCTACAAACAAACAACCTAATACCATCAGCTACATCCAGATATATTATCTACAGCACCAGGCAGCTTTACTGTCACGTCTGCTAATTTTTGAATTAGCTGTCAATGAAAATTTGACTATTAAATCCAACTATATCTTCTGTTAACTGCAACTGCAAGAACTATATGGACTCAAAGATTATTTGATAGGATAATCACAACATGGCTTTTAAAAATAAACTGTCCAGCCAATTGAAATAAAGGCCTCTTCAAATTACTCTTAAGAACATTGTCCCACTGCACTCTCTGGTGTCCTCTGTCCCCACCATAAATACAAAAGGAGACATTAGCGTCAATGAACAGAGGGTGGCCTGCTTTAAGACGCCACGGTTCATTCTAAAACCCAATAGCAACTGTAGAAAATACTAGGTCAAACTGCTGACATGAAAGATTTCCCAGGCAGAACTCTGCTAAACCACAAATGGGCTTTGAATTATATGGAAGATGGAAGTGATTCCCATGGAGCATGCCCTGGATATCGTATCTTGTTCATCTGAAGGCAACACACACTGTAAAGACAGTCTAAGAAGCTTCAGTGTCTAATTCAGCCATCACTCTCCCACATTCCGGCAATCATAGCATAAAGACATCTAACAGTGTCCATTCCAGTAGCAAATAAAATGAGTATGTAGGCTAAAAAAAATAATAATAATCCTAGGCTTCCATTTCATTCCTGTGTGTCATATTCAACAGCTCTGGCTGTGATAGTTATTCCACATAAATAGCAGTGTGCAACATATGATCATCCCTCCAACTAAATATATGCAATACATGTATATGCTATTGGATATATATGACTGTGAAGACTCTTTCATTAAATTACATATTTACCCAAGTAAAATAATGATGAAAACCTGTACAAGACATTTATAGACTTCCCAGAACACAAGTTAAAGGAAGCAGTTGCTTTTTGTTCAGAGTAGGATTCCCATTAAAATATAAATTTCAACAACTGCTGATTGAGATGTGGACACAATCAACGTATTATTTGAATTAGATCACATCCTCAATTTAGAAGATGACAAGCCGTAAAGAAATCATACTTTGTAGCTTGTTTGGGAACATTTAAAAGACAAAGCACTCTAGGATCCCCTCAGTAATCCAGCCAAAAGAATTGCTTCCTGAAAAGAAGCTAAATTCCCTCAGTATTCCAGTACTTAAAAAGCCCAGATTCTTGGTATTCATCAAGAATACGAAGACTGTAAGCTAATGCAAAAGACAGCAATGGAGAGCAAGGAAAATCTTGCAAACCTACAACGCTGAAGCCATTTATTAACCTAACCTTCCTACCTGTCTTTCCTGATTATTTTCCTTCATGTGAAGTTCTTGTCCTGCTCTTTAAAAGTGCGACCATTACATTTTTCATTTTTAAGACCCACTTTTTCCTAACAGCCTTCTCACCGGTTGGTTTCCTTGGCTACTTTCCACCCTTCCACTTAAGAAGAACTTGAAAATAACTTCTGAGGTATAGCTTTGCTGAATCAACTCTTAATTTCACTTTACCATAGTAGGAGAATTATCTGGAATGATATCTATGTAATAACTCATGGAGCACTATTGCATATTCAAACAGCCCTAATGAACAGCCTCAGCAAGAATTCTGTTCCATTTTATTTTTGAATTATTACATCTCTACTTTTATGAGTAAGACATTTTATGAGTAATGTAAAAATATCACCTTCTCTCCTGACAGATCAATTCCTTGCGTTCAGCTGCCATTTTCTTCTCATAAAAGCTAGTATGAAATTACTCTGCCAGGACACTGACAAACCTTGTATGAAAATATTATGCAGTCCTAACAGGATTTCTTGGCTTCTGAAAAAGAAACTATAAAATCTGTAGACACAGATGGACACTGAACAGGAAGGTGTCAGGCGCACTGTTAATTAAAGGCTCACAAATCCAACATGAAAATCATTCAGAGACTTGAAAACAAAGATTTCTGAAAACCATAGAAAACAAAATAGCCCAAAGTAGCCAAAAAGCTTCCAGGCTTTATAACTTAAGAAGTTGTCCACTTTAATGAGCTTTCTCTCAGTGGACACAGTTTGCCCATATTTCTTGATTTTATGGAGACAAAAGCATGCTTTCAACACAGTTGATCAATTTTCCAAGCTTCACCACTCCTTGGGTTTCCTATAGGTAAAATTAAGTAGTTACATTATTTTCCCTCTAATTTCTAAGAGCATAAAGATACTGAATTTCCAAAAACCTCTTTGAACACCCCTCCAAAAAAGCCTGTAGCTAAATCTGCAGTGTGACTATTTCCCTGTTTATTTTTTGTTTTGTTGTTTGGCTGGTTTTTAAATCTGTTCAGGTCAAAGATTCTCCTGCTATTCTCATCTAGTTATGTAATGAAAGAACAAATATACTTAGTTTCCAATGTAAATTAAGGAAAACAAAACAGGCTGTGAGCCAACAGCTTGCATGGCTAAGAAAAGGAACTCCTGTGTATAAGCTGCAGCTTTTCTTTCAGCCTTGCTGACCTTCCTTGAAATTGTAGTTATCTATTAACTTAAAGTAATGGTGCAATAACAGAAATTGAATGCTCCCCAGTGAAGAAGGCCTACAAGGAAAGAGTACATGCACGAGTACTCATTTAAGTGGTATTTTATTATTGTTGGAAAGTCCATCTGACTGTTCTCATTTTCCCTGTTCTGCTTTGTAACAGAATAAGCTTCAGACATTGATATCATTGTTTTTGACATACAAGTATGAAAAGTCTTTTAATAACATTTAACAGAAAAACCTTACCCAGGAACCAGACTCACTTGGGGTGGGTATAGAAACAGCGAGTAAAGTGATGTATTGCCGCACATGACGACACAACTTGCACAGATTCTCTTTTACATCAAAATCACGTATGTGCTTGTACCCTTGAACAGCAGGGGAGCAAACACAGGATAAAGGAAATACCACGGGCTCTGCAATGTCAGTTCTCCCCAGTGACCTACTCTAGAGCTTAAATTATAAGATTCTGTTTTTGACTTCCTATTGGAAAGCACAATCATATCTGTCATTCTTCAAGAAGCAGTTCAATATGCATGGAGGAGACATCTAAAACACTTAAAGCATTGCAATAATCAGTTACGGCTGTAGTAACTACAGTAGAAGAAATATATGTTCAAAGCACACATGACCTCAATCCTAAACAGCAACTATTATTTTCCAGCTTTGAAATGCTTCATGCCATAGATTCTTTAAGCTCTGACATCTGCCAGCTACAAATGTTACAGACTAAAGTTTACACTAAGCCCCCACAGACATAAAAATTGATGACTTATTTTTTCAAACAGTAGGCTTCTTTCTCAGCTGGCCCATTATTAGTCCAGCTCGGCCAAATCATAGTCTTTGTTCTTCTTGAGCAAGTTACTCTGTGACTAACCAGGTTTACTTTCTTCTTGTTGCTTTTAATGCATGCAGAGGAAAAGGTACCACCTTTGAGAATTATCATAGTGCAAACCGTCCATCTGCTCCTTCACAAACTAGATAGATCATTTCCTTTACTTATATAAGGGAAACTTACCAAAGCTATAAATCTAGTCTGGTTTTTATCACAAATGAAGTTCCTTAAAAATACAGATAATCCATTGCACCATTTCCCATTTTGTGCACTTAATAATCCCTTTTCATTATTCATGCACTCTGCTAATTTCTCTTAGTCAAACGGTGGCTGTTGGCTTCTTTGAACTAAACTCAACAGTAGTTTGAGTGTTAACTGACTTCTTAATTCACAGCAGGAAATGAATTTGAAATAACTTCCAGATAAAAAAGATAAAGTTTTACTTTGCCCCTCACCTTCACTCTTTTTGTCACTAAACTACCACCGATGTCCTAAACACTTGTATGAGAGTGAATTAGTATTTCCTTAGTTCTGACCCCTGGGCCACAAGTTGCGGTTCACTGTGTTGGCACCTAAAAGTTTCCCCAGTCCCGCGACCCCCCCATCCACACGATACAACAGATTGCAATGTTCAGTGAAGTGACTGAGTAATATAAATGCGTCTTTAGCACATGAGCAGTTGAAACAGACTCCTTATATTAACAGACTAATCATTTTCAAGATTTCCAGGCTCTGTCGTAAACCTAAATAACCAGATTTGAGGAGACAACAGTCTTAACAGGGAGATGGGTGGGAGGAGGAGCAGCAATATTTCTGGCAGGCCACATTTCAGAAAATGGTATTTGCACACAATTGTAATTGCACTGATAACATCTTATGAGCTACACGGTGCACGCTGTGAAATGAATGCCATGTTTAGAGCTGACAGCGTTTGAGAAAACAGCAAGAACACTGTTTTACTGCCAGATGAAGTAAAACCTACTCCTTTTGAGTTTCTAAAAATTCCTCTGTGTTATCTAATGCAGTTTAAACAATGTTAAAATACTGCCATCAGATGTTTTTTACTATTTGATTGCTTCTTATGCACTAAAATTAAAATGTTCATGGTAAGTGATTCTAGTTAAAGTCTTAGTATTTTGACTTAAATATTCTTAGCTCAGAGGTAGACGACTACTGCTATGCAAAATTGCATATTCTGAATAGGGTATTTTAAGCAGAACCGTGGAGGGAATTATTCAATCAAGATGTATTGTTAGCCTTCATAAAACATACATCACTGGATTGAATTATCATTAGTTTATGAAGTAATGTATTTCACAAGACTGTTTTTAGTATGTGTGGTTTGCTGCAGCTTTCAGATACAACAAAGACTACAGGATTATAACAGCCTTTTAGATAGTCAGCGATCAAGCTGGCTATGAAGTTATAACTTGTCAAAATTCCACTGTCAACAAAGCACAGCAGGCTGACCATTGAGCAAATGACAGACATAACTGGAGGCCTTTTCAGGGGACATGCACTGGTCAAACCCACAAGGCTGGGCCGCTGGAGGGGTATGAGTAAAAATTCACTAGCCTGAATCACGCTGAACATCAAGTCAGATTACATAATGCTCTTTCCTAATGTTAAAAACTAGAGCAAGAGCAGCAAGACTTTCTTTGTAATTATGTACAACACAGACCAACCCAAAATGCTCCCTGTAAAAAGCCTCTAGAAGTAAAACTTGTTTTATATCATTCCTGTGAATAACTAATTGGTATCTAGTACTTTTATTCAAATACAAGATATGATCCATCACTAGTATACCAACACAGACACCACATCCAACAAATCCAGTCACAGTCCTCCAGGTCAGTAGCTTCCAGGAAAAAAAGTGTTAAAATTAAATGAAGTACTTCTTACTGCTTGTAAAATTGAAACAGAAAATCTTTACACCCTTCATTTTGTAATATAAACTGCCACCAAAAACAAGTCACTTCCATTTCACAATTCTGCCACTGCTGCACGTGGAAGTTGAACAAGAAGACATTCTTTTCCTCTTATTAATTCCCTGATTCATTTTATTTCATGAAGCAGTTTGGGTGTTTTTTTTTTGTTTGTTTTGTTTTGTTTTTAATGAAAATATTACAGCCTACTTAAAATAATAGTAATTTAAAATAATTTGGGGATTCTAGATAACTACACATTAGTATGTAAAATAAACTATAAGAAGTGTAAAATTATGTTCCATACTTCAGCAGGGCATTTCTTTCAAGTGCTTCAGCACTGATTCCTAAGTTGTTGTTTTTTTTAATTGCAATCCAGTCCTTTATGGAAATTAACATTATTAAATTTAAGTAAAATTTATGTTGGAAGGTAACATTCCTTCTAAAAAAGTACTAACTACTATTATTCATATACAACTTTTCCAGTAATGCCACCCTCAAGTGAGAGTCTTCATGATCTCTCAGAAGCAACCATAGGATTCCCCTTCTCCAGCATTTGTTCACCATAATTTCTAGCTGCTACTTATTAAACAAAATGCTGCTTATTCAATGTGTTTCTAAAACACTGAGGTGGGAAAAGCTGCATTACTATCAGAGTTCAAGATTCGAGAGGGGTGGGTGCATGGTGGGGTGGAAGGGTTACATCTCCCAAGCTGGCATTCACATACTACTTGTCATTCTGTTTGAAAAATTAAAACTTTGTATGAAATTGATCATTTTAATTAAGCCACCATGGTAAAGCAGAGCGCGTTATCACACTAGAGAAAACACCTGCCCACATCCTGTTCAGAAGTTATGAGGACAAAATTCAAACAGCACTTAGTACTATGTTACATA
The DNA here is from genome assembly GCA_013399115.1 of Anseranas semipalmata. Taxonomy (NCBI): domain Eukaryota; kingdom Metazoa; phylum Chordata; class Aves; order Anseriformes; family Anseranatidae; genus Anseranas; species Anseranas semipalmata. Next base: position 838,071 of record VXAA01001421.1, read on the forward strand.
CCCACGCCACTCTTGTCTGTCTTGCGCCATGTCGCCATCATACATGAGTCTGCTAGGCTCCAAAGGATGCCCACCACCGAGGAAAACAAGATTTATAGGATGCCAGGTTCAAGATGGGCAACCAACAAGAGGTGCTGGAAGCAAAATCCGTTTACCCAGCTGTTGTTACTGATGCCTAGGAAGAGCCTGAAGCAGGCTGAGGCAGCTGCGAGGGTTCTGCGAGATTTGCTGCTCTTCTGAGCTCTGAGCTTCCTTCCTCTTTTCTCAATTTGAGATATTGTACCCAAGTGTCATGGGGGAGGGGAAACCCAAACTGGGTGTTTCTGTTGCATGGTGCTAGTTGTTAACACATAAGCAGGCGAAAAGGAGCAAAGCCACTGCACTGCTCTCCTGCACCACCCCTAAACTTGCATCTAAGTGGAAGGCTACCATGCGCAAAGCCCAGCCACTGCAACAACCTCTACACATCAAATAGTTCAGTTTTGAAATGTCAAGGGGCCCTCACTTCTTAAAATACAATAGAAACAGATTTTAAATGATCTGACTCTACAAGACACATCTTAAAAACTTGCTTTTAACCTGCTCTGGAAAGGGCACTTCTTTTTCATAATACACATTCTCTCACAAGAGAAATGAGGTGAAGACAAAGCCACAACCTTTCAAACTCCACCCATTCCTCTATTTCTCTCATTTTACATTTGGAAAGAAAAGTAGAGTTTATTCTCTAAACAGAGCAGCACCTAAAGACTCGTTGTCTAGACAAAACTTCAAGAACTGGTTTACAGCATATTTACAGCCTTTACTTTTACACAGGTTGCTGTGTGAGATAACTTACATAATGACACTTTGAGTAGCAAGCGAAGCTTGAAGATCAAGCGAAGTGGTTCACAATTTGTATTAAGGACAATATACAGGATTGAAAACAAGTATGTCACCTTCATTCACGTTCTTTACTTGTAGTCTAAAACATTAAAAAACAGAAAATATTTTGAGATTTAGTTTTTCTTTTATCTCCTGCTTGGTACAACAAATCCATATAACAATGTCCTAAGGACATTACTTTCTAATTTAGCGATCATTGCTTATCAAAACAGTTTTAACAGTGCCGTGCTACATCCGTCAGGATATTCTCGCAACACGTGATGTATCAGTTCTTGATTTTAACCAGCAGTTATGAGACACCCATACCGCCAGTTTTTCTCTTGTTACACAAGGTATTCCAAAACATATTTTGGAGAAAAAAAGCTTTAGCAATCCTTAGAAGGATTTAGCTAGTTATTTTATAGGGAAAAAAATCACTTGCTCAAAAGTAACACTGAAATTCCATGTTATATTTATTAACATGAGCTAGATTCTGAGCAGCTCAGAACATCTTCATATAAGGACAATCAGTTTCAGCAATGGAGTCCTAAGTTATTCCTCTCCATCAAACATCTATTTTATATTATCTCTCTCAAAAGTTGACTTTGAGACTGAACCATTTCACCTTCCATTTTACTGTGTGTTTTGAGTTATAAGTTCCTAACCTGCAATGACTATTTTTTCCTTACTCCTCTGAATCCCTACTGCAGCAAATCACCCCCTTCCATACACGACTTGGCCTAAAGGTCACGACTTGCATTAAATGTCCTTCTACACTGCTCTTGCTTGTTATGCTTCCCTCTAAAACAAAAAGTCTTGAAAAAAATTGTTCCAATCTGGTACTCATTTAAAAACATGCTTCATCACATAGGTCTCGTAAGACTTCATTTTTTATTTAGAGTACCCATCATTTACAGACCAGTGTCCCATTATCAAGCCATTATCATTTCAGCTAGCACAACACAAGACTACTATATTTTGAAAAAAGAAATGATATACAGAAATTTCACCTCCAAGATGGAGTCCCATTAGAAATACTTCTCTGATCCCCTGAATGTCTTCTGTCTTAGAGATCTGATCCTGCAAAACATCTAAATGGCACCATACATTTGAGCACAGCTGACCCCACCTCAGAACTCCTGCTGCCCTTCCTCTTAACATCCCAACTTCATCTGACTTGAACCCTCTAACCCAAGCTTCTCAAGCCCTTGCTGCTTCCCACCTGCCATCCCTTCTACCCCACCCAGCTCCCAGCACTGCACACATCTGCTGTTCCTCCCACTCGTCATGCTTTCATGATGATGCTTTTTCAACACTCACTAGCTACTAGCACTCACTTCCACTTTCCTGTTAGGAATTCAAGTTTGCCAAGACAATAGCCTCATCTCTCTGAGGAAGTTCTCACTACAATTTCTAACAGATGAATTGATTACCGGAAACATCAAAAATCTTTTTAGCAGCACTTTAAAAGGAAAATGCATCCAAAAAATAATGCATGGTAGCCCTAACATCCAGTGTTGCTACAGCAGAGAACAAATCCCAAGAAGGGTCTGGAGATTTGATGTAGACAATAAATAAGCCTTTTGCCAGTAAAAGTTTTTTCTTATTCCAAGTATTTGTTTTATGTAATTAACATTCCATATCACTATTTCACAGAAAATAGTGGACAGTATCATTCTTCACCCTCACTTACCTTCCCTCAAGTCTTCCTTTTCCAGGTGGAAGGCTTTTTGCAGGCAAGTAGTAAATTCCTTACTTCACCAGAAGTAAAAATCCTTCTGCCTAGAGAATATACAGGTAGAACTTACTGTCTGGGGGGTTGGGGGAGCAGGGGGAAGAAGAAAAAGGAAAGAAATTTTGCTTCCTTTAATACTACTATCAATTCTAGAAAATATCTGACAAAATATTGATTCTATTCATCAGTTTTTAGCTATGCTATTTTTCATTAGACAGAATAAGCAGACAGCTTATTTAACAAGAGCTGCATTTAACTTGCTTTAAATTCTATTATGTTCCAACATTTGTGAGCACAGTTACAGGAAAGCAACTGATGCAACAAAATAGGAATAAAGAGAAAAAACACAAAGTATTTTCATGGACTTAAAAGGCAATACTGTAAGTATGTTGTGGCAACAAAAGCCTCAATTCCAGACACGTTCTCCCAACTGCTAGTTCTAATTCTTTAAGAGTTTTAGAAGCTTGCATTTATTATGCGAGATAAAGACCACAGGCTCAACATAAACTAGAGTAATACGGGCAAAGCAATAGTTTTGGGGGCATAACTAGATAATCCTAAGTAGTTTCATTCATTTGGTGAAGTGACGTTGTTTTGCTTGTAACATTAACTAATGAGTTATTTCAGTTTATGAACTCTTACAAATTTCTCATGCCAAGTAGCTCAACATAAAATTAACTGCCCTAGCAGACTGCCTACAGTTTAGTACTCCCATTTAAGGCACATGCATCCGGTATCAAATTACTTAAGGTTTTCCTCTACTTAAAACTATTAAGTACTTCAGTTAATGTTAGTGGCATCTCCAGGTGCAGCAACAGTAAACAGAATCAACTGTTTCACCATTTGTGGAAAAGAAAAAAAGGTTTTCTTTAAACTTTTTGTACCATGGAAAGCATGATTTCTTCCATGTAGTATTCACATGTGCAGTCAACGTCAAGAAGAAAAAAACTATTTCATGGATAGCTGCTAGCTTACTGTAATATCATGGAAATAAAAACATTAACAAGAAATGAGAGATTCTCAGTTTACACAGACTTCATAAATAAGACTGAAGGACATGGCTAGATAGTAAGTTTCACAGTATGAGGAAGCAATATAATTAGATTCTGTTATACATCCATTTATGATTACTTTGTTGAACAGCAGTAACAGCCTCCAAGGCTATTAACTTAACTTCTTCGAAATGGACTGGTAAGTTCATACTTTATCAGAAAGTGACAAGCCACATTGGCTTATTCAAGCTTACTTTGACTTTAGTGTCCTGAGTCACTTCTGTTGTCTCTCAAAATGAGAGTTCATTATTTGAAGAGATGAGAGTACCTTTCAAGTCACAGCTGGCACAGATATAAACAAGCATATCCAGTTGCCTTATATGAGGACGTTCAGATTCCATAAAGGCACATATATTTAGCAGTTTCTCTAATAGTTATAGAAAGTTCTATGCAAGAGACTGACACCCCCCAACTTGTAGCAAAACTTTTTTTTTTTTTAAATAAACAGTATTTAGAGGTTCTTATGGAGGCAGTGGGGAAATTACAGTCAGCATCACTGCTATAGTGCAAGCTACCAAATTAAACAGTGATTTGGCCAAAACTAGAATATAACAACTGCTTCATTATATAGCATGTTTATTACTATTCCACCTTATCTCCTGGTGCTGACCAGCAGCATCTGACATGAGCTTGAAACCGCATCTTGAAGAAAAGAAGGCATGTTAGGAGTCTTAGATTCAGACGTACAGGCAGATGTTAACACAGTGGATCAAGCTGCCAAACCTAAAACCACTGGGTTGTAAGATTCTTCCCAGAGATCTTCTTCATAATTGATTTAAAAAGAGAAAAAGTTTAAGTGTTTTCATCTTAATCTTTTACTTGGAAATTGGCTAAACCATTCACTAGAGGGAGCTTAAACTACAGCATAGAGTCAAATGAAGTTATCTTGTATTTTCCATGTAAACATTGGTACTCGATGGAACTAGCTTAGATGTCCTCTCCTCGGAATTGTTCTGCATAAAGTATCAGAAGGTTACAGAAAGTTAAGTTTCATCAGAGAGTAGGACACAGCACACGCATTACAATTTCTTAGCTTTTATTGAGTTGTACTTTTTAAACAAAGTACTTCCTATAAAATACCTCTCAATCAAAAATGGCAGTTTTAGAAAAGTGTTTTGTCTCAAATGCAACAGACTAACTTTAGGAAGGAATAAAAAGCAAAGTTTATTTTAATTATTAGTACAAATACAAGATTTATAAAGTTTCAAATGTATACCATCCCACAAAATACATACAGAGTTTAACATGCACCTTCACAATCAGGTCAGTCTGAAAGCTGAACAATTACATATTAGGGTGGAAAAACATTAAGAATTCTGAATCCAGGAATTGGAAAAACTTCAGGAGCAATTACATGGCTTAATTTCCTTCTGCATCAACATTATCTAGCCTGTCTTGCTCAGGGTTAACCTGTGTTTTACTGCATAATAAAACTTCCATAGCAAGTACTTACCATTCAGAATAGCACTATGCTTTAAACAAATGACGACTAACAAGTGTTTATAGTCTTAGCTAAGATTTAAGACAAAGCAACACTTCACATCACATTGCCAGGGTACTTAACAGGTGCCCTCTGGGAAGTTAGAAAACAGAAGTGCAACTTTCATTAATGCACTCATACTGTTCATAAAACAAGGCAGATCAATACCTAAGTTAGGAACCTGTGTATTTATGTGCAACATAAGTTTACTCAGTATTTTCTGCCGAAGCAGGACTCCAAATTATCTAGGTTCCTTCCAGAAAATTAGTTTTATTGCTGAGCACACTGTGTTTCAGGAGTTGGCTTAGAAGATACATATAATGTAGCATATTTTTTCTTTTGTGTTTTCTTCTCAGTCGTGATTATATTTTCCTTCTTATCTTCATCTTCCGTAGTTTCAAATCTGGATTCAGCTGTTAACCTACAGGCAAAGCAACCATTCTAAATACATATTTAGTTATTAAAAAACAGGGCTAAAATAAAAGTTAAGCAAAACTGAGCAAGCCAATGGGCATATAAAAGCATCCATGTGTGAAGAGAGCAAGGAGCATTTAAGAATAAAATGAGGTGAAAAAAGCTTTTTTATATCATTCCTCCTCACATTTCAACACAAAGTATTGCCTTTTTTTTTTTTTTTGCCTCCTATCTGTTGCAGTGTCTGGCAAAAAAGCTTACTGAAATTGGTAACTGGTTGGGATCAGCCTTTAAAAAGAAATAAACACTGACTGTGCCACGTATGCAAAGGAGATCACATCACATGAATACAAAGCTCCAAGTGAGAAGTCTCAGCAACATCATACAGGCATGATAAAGTTGAGCTTTTGCATTAACAATACAAATGACTACAAAAAGCAATATATTAGTTTCCAGCCAAGTTTTGCATTACTACTGCTTTATCTTAGTTCCTGAAGATATGAAAACAAGAAGTGGGAAGAACTTGATCCTCAGGCTCGAAATTACATCATTTGTCCACTGACAAGTTTTAATTCTGTTATGAATGTAAACAGGAATACAATGTTAACTGCTGCAATGCTGTTGAAGTGTTAAAAAACATTTAGACCTCTCAGCACAATTGGATGCTTTAATTAAGAATTAATAAGCATACAAATGTCATTAAAACTAATTGATAGTGGTATTTACTCAACCAAATCTCCTACAAACAATTCACTATTACATGACTGTTTCAAGAGCAAAACAAATTATGGGAAATGAAGCTGCAAATTAAACATTGCTTTACATACTGACACAAATTTTATGCTGACTCATCACCACATCTCTGCTAAAGCAGTTCTCTAGTAACTTTGTTAACTTCTGGTAGTCTGAAGAGCCACTAGTGAGCAAACCACAACAATCTACAGCTGCTTTCAGTAATGATTTTCCAAACAAAAAGGACTGCTACAGTCATTATAGATTTATTCGTAATAAAGAGATAAGCCTGAAGACAAGCAACATGATAGCAGCTGTAATAAAAGTGTTTTGGGAACCTTAGCTTAGATCTTTTTCCCTAACTTGATCTTTACACACAAATATATCAAATAAAGCACTTAACCATTTTAAGTACTCTGCATATTATTTTCTATAAGCACTGTCTCAAAACACTAAATAGCAAATATGGTTTGCTGTGCATCTCCCCTAGGTCAACTGAGTTTGCTCCAGCATTCACTTTGTAAGAAGTCCACACCCATAATTCTGATTTTTTGTCCATAATCTGGTTGCTAGCAGCTGCACTCCATTTTGGATGTGCTGCAACTTGCAAGTAATTACACAATTACAACAAGAACCCCTGATTCAGGGAAGAAGGAGAATATTCTTAGTAATCATCTTCCGGTTAGTGTTTAGTCTGCAGTTTGGTCTGTGTTTCCCTAGCACCTGTAATTAGGGCAGACTGTTTGTGCCTAAGCATCTGTTTTTATTGCAGATTCTCTTCATTTGTCCCTCCCTCTCTTCCACCTTAAACAACCCCTGTCCAATCCCCTTACCCCCCCCACCAGTCTAGCAGCCAAAATTTCCCACAAGAAATCCCTACAAGAAGCGAAAACAACAACAACAAAAAAAAACAGAACAAAGAAAGGCTTCAAACAAACCAAAAGGCCATATAAAAATGGAATCAACTTTAAATATGTTAAAAGCATCACAACTGGATTTATACAGAATACTTTCCTTTAACAGAATTACCTAATACTGTAGATGTAAGTAAAGTAACTCTGGAATTCAAGTTCATATCAAAAACATCACCTTGTCTCATAGGGAAATAGCTATTGAATTACTTATTTGAACAGGAGAAAAAGCAACTTTTTATGCTTCAAATGCACAGCAAAACATGTATACAAGTCAACATAAAAAAAAAATTCCTGAGACTATGTTAATAATCAGGACTGATATTGACTTATGAAGATGAAATGAGCCATTTCATGGTGGTAAATTGCTTAAGTTGGTTACGTCTTTTAGCTGGATCAGCAATAGATCATCATAATTTGCTTCCACTTACGAAAATTTTAGTTTACAGTAACATGCACTGAGAAATGACAAAAGATTCAAAACACCTCAACTTTAGGGTGATAACAAACAGATAAGGCTCCCACTAACAATCCAAGCAAATAAATACCAGCAACCCATGCCAAAGCTCCAGCAGACCTCTTTCACTTTATAGTATCTTATAGTTGGCCTGGAAACACTTCAGGACTGACCGACTATTCTACCACCTACACTCTGCTCAACCATACTTACATTACCATACAGATAGTCATTTTGGGAAAATTAAGTGTTTTACTACTATGTAATAGATATGTCTATAGGCTGCTACATACAACAAGAGAAGGGACAAAGAAATACATTCAGTTAAATTCCAAAATTATTCCATAACAAAATGCCCACCTGCTCTTTGCTACTCACAGCGAAGAATAACTACAGACACAACACACCAGCTGAACCATGTTGCTGTTTGTTTAAAAAGAGGAGTTCTAACCCAGACGTCAAGGCTTTAAGTTTTGGAAGACCTAAACAAAGTGGCTAGATCAGATCCTCAGCTGGCTTCACCTTTATGCCAATACAACACAAAGCAGTTAAAAATGTCTCAAGCAATGACTACCTAGACTGACAATGATGTTGGAAAGGTTACTTTTTCAAGCTACATTCAGATTTGGAGACAGTACCATTAAGCATCAAGCATCCCCCAAAAAGCTTGCTACCTTTTTAATATACTCACAACCATGACTCTGCTACCTATTACAGCAACACTTCCACCACTGTTAGTGGGAACCTCAAACATGTTTAAAGTCTGTATTTACTACCTCTGCAGTCACCCTCCAAATACAGTTTAGATTTCAAATTTGCACCTCAATTTAACTCTAAAAAGGATGTACATGTTAGTACAGTCCACTGCACCTTGATGAGCAATATTCTTAAAAAGTAGCATTGTTCAGTTTGTTCACCTGCTCTTCTTACCCCAACTGCCTTGCTGACCTCTTACATGCATATGTCATTTGGGGATTTAGCCTGGCAATTACTCAGAAGTGTCATACATTCCCCATCCACCCCTGGCCCCTCAGAAGAGACAATGTAAAAATCGGGAACAAAGGAGTAAACCTGGCCTGGGAGAAGTGGGGGGTGAAGAGAGTTTTTTGTTGTTGGCTTTTTTTTTTTTTTTTAAAAAGCTTTGTCTTTGTTTCTCACTATCCTGCTCTATTTTTAATTGGCAATAAGTTAATGTTCAAGTTGAGTCTACTTTTGCCATAACAGAAATTAGTAAGCAACCTCCCCGTATCTCAATCCACGAGGTTTTTCATCTTATTTCCTCCCCATCCTGTTGAGAAGGGGGAGTGAGAGAATGGCTTGGCAGGCATCTGGTGGCCAGCCAAGGTTACCCCACCAACCCTCACACCAAGCCAGCTCCTAGAACATCTCCTGTACCATCAGCAGATCCCGTGAAGTGTTAGCACAGGGAAACAGATCAGAAAGAGGAGACAGCTAAACACTTGTATGACATGATTCTTCCAAGTTTTAACTCTGTAGATTGCATAAACAAGACATAATTCTTCTACACATTCTTCTTCACATCAGGAAGATCAACCAGTCTCATCAGATGCTGCTTTACTTTCTGTGGATGAGTGTCATGCCTAAAACCCTGAAGGGAATATTAGTTATCTGAATCTCTTGCTCAGCCAAATGGCCATAGGCATTCTGCTAAAAAATTTTTTGAGCAAAAGTCCAGATGAGGTTAAGTTTACTATATACTATCCATCTAAATTTATAAGATCAAATAAGCTTTTAGGCACCCAAGTCCTTCTTTAGCTCAAACTGAAGCAAATAACCTCAAAACTAAATGCAAACTAAGTTGGGTAGTGAGGGCTGAAACTTGCTATTTTAGTTTCAGAAGTGAAGAAAAGCATTTCTGTACAGCAGTATATCTTTTTATAGACCAGTTGGCCTAAGAAAATATCACTACCTATAACCTTTGCATTATCTGCATTATAATAGCAGTAACAATTGAAAATAATCATTTAAATATTTTAAGTCTTGAGTCTCAATTACTGTGTTTTCAACAATCACAGGTCTACCATAAGCATAGGAAAGTATTCCCATGTTTCATTTGCTTCCTTTAAACTTTTCTAAGTATACACATCTGCAATGTGTATGTACATATATGTATGCTAATAGTTCCAAGTTACCTAGCTTTATCTCGCTAAGTCACATTAGCAAGCAAGACTTCCTCAAGCAAGGAAGCTGGCCACAATTAAGTGCATACAGATCATCTCTGACTACTTCTCAATCACTCCTAAGCTAGGACAACACGTCTCAAACACTGTTTGCTAGAAATGAAGTTTGCAACCCATTCATGCTAGCTATGGCTCTTTTTCAGTGCCACATTTCATGCAACTGTAACAACAGAACTAGACAAGTTACTGCACAAAAACTACTCAAATGACAAAAATAACTCCCAATGACCACATGAGCCTTTTTGGCTAGAGCATCACATTTTCCTCCACACAAGATGCAACACTGAAAATTACCTACTATGCAAATGCCAATTATTTTCTTCTTCCCCCAAACTGTCCATTTTCAGGTCCACATTTGTGCTCAACTTGCCCACACTTTTTGTGCCTTTGCATTTAGCAACATTCCTATGCAGGGTTTGCCCATGTCCATCATAAATCAGTCCAGAGATTGTGTTTAGAAAGCCAGCTTCTCAAAAGCTCAGGTTTTATCATTCTCACTTATCATGTAGACTTCTTCATGATAAGCCATAATAGGTTAGGGTTAAGGAAATCCTCACTTATCTTAAAAAGATCAGTGATTGGGGATTTAACAGTTCATGAATACAGTGTCAAATATGAACAGAACCTTCTGTCTGGATTTACCCCTTACCTGTTCTTACCACCCTTTTAAACGCCTTAAAAGTGGATATGGTGGTGGTTTTCTGTGTGCGTGTTTGTTTTTGGGGGGGTGTCCCTCCTCCCCCAGCTACCGATTTATATTTAATTCCTATTGTGGACCAAGGGCAATGGGTGCAAAATTAGAACCCCCATCTGAACTGTGACCATCTTCTTCTGCTTCTTTTCCCTCTGCTTCCAACACATCAATCCCATAAAACATCTCCTTCTCAACCCCTCCAGCTCAAAAGAGGTTTACCTCTTTTCAAATCAACTGCTTCTAATAGCTTTCTGTTTGCAGACATTTTACCTTCTTTTCCAGAAAAATAAGATGAAATGAAGATACATTTTCACACCCAGGTTACGTGATAACTATTCCTTTATGTGTACAGAACACCATCATTAAATATCATCATCACTGCTTTCAACTTTCACCACCCATGCTTCACTTCCCTGCTCTTTCCTCCTCAGGAACAGTCCCTGCATGTTGACATAATTAAGCTGCTCTTTCCACCATATTTTTTCCCAGACCATTTCAGAAGATTGTACTGTTTGCTTACTTTAAACCTGTTAATTATATCCAACACAACCATGAACAATTGATCTAAGTCAAAATATCAATCCAATTACGTTTAAATGCAGTTTTGGATCTACTGTACAGATTTCCATTCGGCAGGCTTTCCTCCTGCTTTGAAGCTGCTGTTATTCTAGGCCAATAAACTGGTATTTGTTATTGATAGGGCCTCAAATGTTGTTCAAATAATCATATTATTTCCCAGACATTACACACAGTATTACCACACTACCTTAAAGCATCTATAAGCTTTCTTCACATGTGTTTCAAACCAAGTCTCAGCCTGTTCTGGAACAAACATGCCCTCTAGAATGTTGAATATCAAGATACAGCATTTCTCTCAATCAAAGCATTTAAATTCCAATTCAGGTTACACTTCTAATTTTAAGAACAGTCAGTAAACAGTTCCTTCTTGATTCTACCAAGAATCTCCAGTTCATCCCACAACAAGTCATGCATAAAATAAGGTTTTGTATACTCAGTTAACTTGTTTTTAGGTATTAAATTTGCATTATTTTGGTGTACCCTTGCCTCATTGGATGGTTCATAAAATCTACTCAATATATAGCTACTGCTATGGAGAACACAATAAGTAACACCCTGTAAGCAACAAAGAAAATACTCATTAAAAAAGGGGGGTGGAAGGGGGGAAGTATGGAAGCTTGATTTTGAGGGGCAGACAAAAAATACAACTTTCCAGACAGGGAGGGTTTAGGCATTAAGATGCGCCAGATTCTCAAACCATTCTTTTCTCTCCAGCCAGTGTCAATATTACGTGAAAGGCCAAAGAAAATGGCTTAAAATAAGGGACAATGGTGATGTAGGAGGCTTCATGAAACTGGAATTCCTCCCCCCCTTCCCCCCAAACTTCACTGTATTTCTGACAAATATTCTATTGTTTTCTCTCTGAATGATAGTTCGAAGTAGTTATGTGCTCAAATAACAGAGATACAGACAGAATTACAACTTAAATGAAGAAGAAAGCTAAGAGGAAAGGGGTTGGGGGATGGGAAACAAGGGAAGCAAGGAAGAAGTGTCATTTTTACTAGCAAATATTATCAATATGTAAGCTCAAAACATCTAAGCTATCCCCGAAATTATTACCCCCAAAATACTGTGCTTATTATGATTATGAAAATAAACAGAAGACAAAAGTACCACTAGTGGGTTGTGGGGGTGGGAAAAAACATTCCTTTTACCAACATAAAAAAAGTTGCAACTAATTACTGAGCTAAGTTACTTTACCATCTAACAAAAAGTAACTTAAATTCTCAGTTGAGGGGAAAAGCTTGATCTTAGTTTTAACAGTTATATTTCAAGTTATCACGCATCCAGGTTAGGAAAGTCAGTGGCCTGCCAATATGAATTCATAGCATAATTAAATATATTATCTTGTATACTGCAAGTTCTGTTAACCCAAAAAGCGTTAAGAATTACTTAAATTTTTAGCTTTTCGCTAAATCATACCTCATTCCAGCTTTCCTCAAATTTCAGAAACTGAGGCATGATACCTATGGTGTTACCTTAAGATGTAATGTAGTTATATAGCAGCTTTGAAATGACCAAGAAAACAGTCCTGTTTCTGAACGAAGAGCAAACTGAGTGAGCTGTCCCAGTACCTGCACACCTTAAACATTTTAAAGTAGTGGGAAAGTTATTTCAAGGACAGTTATGGTGGTTTCAAGAGTCTTTTTCATGAGCCATCATTTTAGTCCTTCTAAAAGGTTTTAAGAGGTTGAATGTAGGCAGCCGGAGCTGAGGAATTATACTGCATGCAACACTGAGGAAATAGATAAAGAAGTGGATAGCATAGTTCATGCAGCGAAAGAAAAGAGATGCAGGTCTGTGCTGATTGCCTTGACCGTGCACAGAAGTTGACACTGACCTGGGGGCAGCCGAAGTCAAAGAATTATTTCCACTTCTGCTGTATGAAGTATAGGTGTCATGACTCTCATCTTTAGTTTTAACTCTCTTTCTTTCAGGTTCAACTACTTTGTGCATTGTTTGAAGAGCTATATTTATTGGTGCTGCTTCAAGAGCTTGTTTTCTGGGAGAAGAGTCACTTTGTTCCAAGTTCTTAGAAATCACTTTAGTTTCTTCCTTACTTGGCAGATGAGCGAGAGCAGTTTCTTTTACGGAAGTATTTTTGCTGTCCAAATATTCACAAGTAGCATCCACTGGAATCTTCTCCCTCTTCTTTTTAATTTTAGTGACTTTAAGTAACTCTAAGGAAAAAAGCAATATACTTTTTGTACACAAGTAAAGCTATGGTTAACTTGTCCACCAACATGTTCTTAATAACCATCAAAAGAACATTTCACATGACTAAAGACCTTGGAATAATTCTTAATAGATAACTTACATCCCTTAAAGAATATCCATTCATATAACCCGTTAGTGGTAACTATGCATCCCAACAAAAGTTAGCTTGAAAAAGACCAGATCTACTTCTCCTTATACACTTTTTTCTTAAACTAAGACTTAGATGCTCTGAACTACATGAATATGTTCTCAATTACTTGATTTCCATTTTGTAGGCTACTGATGTAAGATTCCACCAATAAAATTACAAGTAAATCCTTTGGGTTTGGACAAGTACCAAAACAAGTTTGTCCATCCAATTCCCCATTCACCTTCCTCCAGAGGCTAACTCCTTTGTTTCTGCAGAAACACAGGTATCAGTTGTTTTTCAGGTGGGCCTCTTGTCAAAACTTCAACCGTAGTAACTTGAGCTCCTTAACAGCTTTTCCTTCAAGAGCTTCACATTTATTACAAATCTCACATCAGCTGCCTGCATTCAGAAAGCTGATACTTATCAACAGTTAGACTGATAGTACAGCTGCTACTTTATGACATGTACCTCTCAAGAACTTGTTCCCACCTACTTCACTATGCTTACCTAGCTATGCTCTAAAGCCTCAGAACACTATATTTGTACTCTTCAGTCTGTAAAATTAAGATTAATATACAGATTCAAGTATGGTCCTTAAGCAAGGTAGTGCTTAACTGTTTCAGTTCAACAGGTTTTGAAACAGGTTATTATCAAAAGGCCACCTTTTAAACATTAGTTTATATCCGGAACTAAGCCAATATCTTCATAAATTGAATGACATTGAACAGGATGGTTGAGAAAAACAGGTATTTACTTTTTCCATTTGGAAAAAGCAGCATTTACCTTCTGGTTCATATTTCATTTTTAACTCATCCAGCATAACTCGCAAGTTCATATTCTCACTCTGACAAGCTTGCAAATGCCTCTCATTTGTGAAGAGTTTCCTTTCAACTTCCAGAACCCTTTGGCTCTCATACAAAGCTTTCATCCTTTGCAAGGATAGTTCATTTTTCAAGGTTTCTGTTTCCTTGCTGGGTGGGAAGAAAATAATGGTCACTCAGACTTTCTTTTTAAGGCAGCAGGTACAAAGTCAACTAAACATTCAGCTACTCCACATAAAATTCATATTTATACACTAGTAGGAAGAGAAAGCCATCTACCAGTGCAATGAGAGTTCCCACTTGAACTTGACAGAGAGCAGTGAGTTACCACTCAGTGAGTTACCAGTGAGATAACAGTTGTTAAAAACAAAGCTGTATTCTAAAGATGCAGACAGGCTTATGTAACTGGTTCAGTAAGTTTTCCATAACTTACAAACTCACTGGATTTTTTTGTTTGTTTTTTAAAAAGCCTGTGTATGTTTACATAACTACTTCTGTAAACTGACAATACCAGCTTTACATAGACAAAAGGTATTACTCCAAGCAACCAACACAAAAATAATTATGTTAAGACTGTGCATGTCCTTGCCTCTGTGTCAGAGGCCATTACAGAAGCTCAGAATCATCTTTCCTCAGTGGTCCTATAGCACTTAGATCATGCCACTTTCTCATAACAATAGCAAAGATCAGGTGACAGATTTCTCAAGAATTCCCACAGGATACCATTGCCTGTGCCTGGAAATACACAACTTTTTCATCTGAGGTCTTCACAACAGTCCTGAGGCCAGACATCATGGAATTTCTAATGAATAGATATGGAATTCACTAGCCAAAGAACACAACTCAACTAGGTAAACCCATAAAGCATTTCAGTATTATCTGGCTCTTTTTAGAGAGAAATACAGCCTATAGCCTTTAAGAAGCTTCATAAGGTTCCCTCACAGGTTAAAAGAGTTGGACTTTTTTTTAAATGTGTTTTTTTTTTAATATACATATTTCAAGTTTACAACAATCTAATGGAGTATTAACAACATTTCTAAAAGGAAGCAGCAGTAATACAAATTGGTTCTGCAGCCATCTGTTGCAACAATAAGTAGAACCGAGAACATAACATCTTTGAGCTCCTATATTGAACATAGGACGGTTCCACAGCATTAGGTAATGAGTATATCTGTACATGCAGTCAGTGGACTACATACAGAAAAAAAAATGGAGAAGGAAAACAAGTAGCTAGAAGATACTCAGACTGTGACCAACTTCTAGGCCTCAGACCATTAAGTACTTACTTGGAGTTGTCGAGTTTCATTTGCAATAAATCTGCATAGTAACCATCTTCAGACTCTCCTCCTTTTGAGCTAGTACTAGCTTTGCATTCTTCCATATTCTCATATAAAGTCTGACAGAAGAAAAAAATGTCAAGCTGTTAACTAGTGAACATTCAGAAGCACATGAGCTCAGTACTTAGGTGAAGTTTTCCATGCACTTCTATATAAGAAGCCTCATAACAGAGGCATTTAAACATACAAGACAGCTCAGTTGCTGAGCACTTCCTGACTTGCTAGAAGTGTCAAATAGCATGGAAACTGGCCGTTCTCTCTCATTCAACAGCCTGACCCCCAGAGGTAAAGAATACAAGTTGGTCAATAGCCAAAATCTCATTGCCCAAAACCTCAAAATCAGTTACATGTTTTAGATAAGAAATTTGATTCACGCTGAAGATGCCATAGATGTACTACGCATTTCATAGAATACATCAGTATCAAGTGACATTCTGCTCATAATTTTTTTGTTTGAAAAAAAGACTACTCATATTTAAAACTATCCCACAGATCTCAGAACCCCATCCATCACTGAATACAGGTACTTTTGATGGCTATGCAAATCCATTATTTCCTTTCCTGACACTACTTATCTACTACATAGAGACAAGAAAAAATATCTATCAAGCTTACATACGACAAAACCAGTGAAACAATCAAGCTGTCTTGACTCCTTATTAAAATGGGTTAAGCCTAGCTTTATGCCACTTTGGTTAAATGCAGAACAGAGGACACTATCCTGGAAAACATAATCCCAAAGCATAAGCTAATAAACCTCTGTTTGCATTCCAAAGCTGTGATAAGAAAGGGCCAAGTCAGTCCATTAGTATCCAAGACAGTAAGCAAGGCTATTGTTTTTGACTCTGAATACAGATGAACATCAATAACACTGCAATAATGCATACATGTGTTCTCCTGTATTTCCCCTTTCCAAAATATAGAGAAGATGATGTCAAGTTGCATAAAAATAATGAAAAAACTGCTTTACTAGAATGATTTAGCAATTCAGGTCTAGAAAAGAGAGCACTTCAGCTGTCAAGTCAAGACATCTTCAGATTAAGCAAATAAATATCAGATCTATCAGAACTCTTGGAGAGACTAAAAACTGATAAAGGCTAAGTACACACAGCACAACTGTGAAATGATTACATCTTCCAAATAAAAATCACATGTTGCTCAGTGAGCTTTGACCAATTAAATTTAAACACTACAGGTAACTATTTAAAATATAATACACCAGAAGAGGGAGGGGGAGGAGCAGGAAATGGATTTCTTGCTCATATGAACATCAGAAGTATGTGTTCTTCAGCTGTAAAGTAGAACTTCAGACGTAGAAGAATGAGAAGCCTTTGGATCCCTTTTCAAACCTAAGCATAGTCTTTAGATAGTTTTCATAACTCTTCTCCTCTTGTGTTAATTCCTGATATCCCTTCTTAATTATAGACAACATACCTTAAATTTTTCTAGTTGTCTCACTTTCATAAGAAGATCTTCTATTTCACCATTCTTTTGTTCCAACATTGCTTGTAAGCGTTCCAGCTGCTCAAATTCTGCCTGAGAGCCTTTCATCTGTAGCAGTGTAGCCATTTGCAGCTAGAAAAAAAAAAAAAAAAAAAAAGGAAAAATAAATCCTTATAACAAGCATGGGGTTAAGCAGCAGAACATCTCATCCTCTTACCCAGAAAGCTTAGGGTACCCACGCCTCGTGCTTCTAATCGTGAATACAGAAAAGCACTGGATGCCTAAACTCAATACTGACAATTAAACATAGCATCAACCTATAATAATTATGAACACTAAGTCTTCAGGATGGCCAAAACCTTCCTGAACACAGCATGGTCCTAATGTATCATATCTTTCTCCTCATTGACTAAAGAGCCTGTAAATATGCTTTCAAGGAGGTACACAAAACATTTCACATTTGAAGCTTAAACACAAAGTTAATTAGAACTCAGCCACAGCCCAGGCTCATTCATCAGAGCTAAAATGCATCTCTGAAGAACTTCTCACTTTGGAAAAAAGATATCCTAGTTCCCCAACAAGTTTAAAAAGCAAACAAAAAACAGAAACTTTCTTTTGCAGTTCTGATTCTGAGGTATAGATAGCACTTTAAGTTTATTCTCTATATACTTATCCAAGAATTTCAGCTTCTTTTATACCTTCAATGGCAGGCACCCTTTCAAGCAAAGGAATATCCTTTCTCATCACAAAAGGAAAAACGTAGAAAAATCTAGCATTTATAGCAGATTTTTCTAACACTTAGCGTAATACCATGCTACAAGGTCTAACACATTAACTTACAAGGGGCACATCAGGTATTCAAACAACTGGAGAAAGTATATGGAATTCAGTCATGTAAACACATAATGGCATTAAAGACAACAGTAAAACTTTCACCAGACAAGTCAGTATGAGGTAATACCATAAGACACTTGAAGAATTCCCAGAGAAAGGATCAACTGAAACAAATTAGACTACAGATTAACAGAGAAAGCTAGAGAAGAACATTTACCCTATGCAATCTCATATATCAATTAAAAGATATTCATGATTCTGTACACAAACTGGATCTAGAAAGAGATTCAGTCATCTCCTCCTCATAACTTCTAAAGGATGTAGGGGGGGGCATGAAATTTTAACCCCCACTGGCTGACTACAACTATACTTCCATTCCCTAATGATATAGACACCTAACATCTCTCCTTCACTTAAGAGCCCACTTGCTAACTGTCAAAATTGCAAACTGCAGTTTATCTACATAAAAATAACCATACAAAAGAAATAAGAAACGGGAAGGATTACTATGAGCTGTGGAAAATACTCCAGACACAGGAAAACCTTTACAGGAGTACTGTTTACATTGTGTTCAGAAGTCAGATCCTCAGAAGTCATCAGTCAATGCCACATTCAAGTATTCTGACAACTAAGGCTGTAACAACATAGCTAACTATACTGTTGGAATCAGCTACCAACTGAGTAGAGATCAGTTAGCTATACAAGGAGTTTTACTGCAGCATCACAACGCAACGCAAAACAGAAGAGATCCTGACAGGGTTCTAAGACAGCAGCTTGAACAAAACAGCTGTCATAACAAATGACTTCTCTCTAGCATTGATACTAGCAAATATTTTATGGGGATAAAGAAGCACAAATTGAAATTCCAAATGCCAACATTAAAAAAAACAGGGATACCAATTTGCCTTAGTCCCAAGTGAAAACCTTAAACATATAACCATTCAGCCAATATAATCACTGACTTGCTCTCATATTACAAGGACAAAGAAAGACTCTAAGAAACTGATCCTATTCAACCATTTTAATTTTTCATTTAGAGCTAAAAACAAGAGTAAGTTCAACAAAAATTTATTAGCTCTATCAGTAGTTCTTCCATTGTCCTTTGTGTTTAGTTATTTTCAACTTGCTTCTCCACAGAAGCTGTTACAGGTCTATATATTCAGTGCTACTCATTATCACCACTTATCTTTCAGCACTCTTCTCAGACAAGCTGAATGGTTAAAGTGGAATGATCCACTCTTGTGTAAGGAAATCAGAAGGCCAACACGAGAACAGTTGACAATTTTGCAGCTTCTGCTAACTAGGTTTCTCAACAGTATTTACTAACCTACAGGCTGCCAACCTAAGGAAGCATAGTCTAAAGGAAATAGTTATGACCATAGAATGCTTTGGGTTGGAAGGGACCTTAAAGATCATCTAGTTCCAACCTCCCTGCCATGGGCAGGGACACCTTCAACTAGAGGTGTTAACTAAAGTTAATTTATAACTTCTATTCTTGCATTAAGTATAAGGAAGAAGAATATGAACAAAAAACAAGAAAGCAACTCAGAGGGGAAAAAACAGTGTGATCAGAGGAGAAGAGTGAAAGCCTTCCCTTTTCTTTGCTAAGGCATTCACTCCTAACAACCTCAGTTAAACACAAATAAATGATTTATGTAGCATGAGAATTGGACATAAACAGCAACTGTCAAGACAGACGGAAAACTAGTTTGACTGACAGAAGCTGTTTTACTTGTATCCATTTAACAACTACTACCAAAGTAAGCAGACAGCGCCTTCAGCATAACTCAGCATTCTAGAATAAAGTAGTAGTGCTTGAAAAATGCTCATGCACTATTAAAGCCAAGTAGCACAACGACATGTCACTCTTCTTTTCTCCTGTTCCTCCCCACCCACCCAACAAGACTCCTATATCACAATTCAAAGAGAATCAAATCCCCTAGCCTATGTTCTAAAGCATTGCCTTATCAGACCCCAAGGAAAGCCTGGAGTATTACAATAATGGTCATACCTTCATTCTTTGCAACTGTTCTCTAGTGAATGCATGCTGTTTTTGTAGTGACTGATATTTTATTTTCACACTGATCAGCTGTCGTTCCATTTCTGCCCTACGGTCCTCCACCTATAGAACATTTTTAACAATTATTACTATGAAAATGGTAACATTTGTTGTCACTTGATTCTGAGTTTTAAAAGTTAACTAGCAGTCGATGTTGGTTCTGAAAGTACTGCTTTTCCATCAACAGCATGCTACTGTCATAACCTCCGAGATAAATAGTAAGTAGACAGTGCTGTAAGCAGCTGAAGCCCAATCAATAAAGTACAAGAGACTCCTTTGGTTGTTTTGATATCGGAATAACTGATGTTTAATAAGCATCAGTACTGGTGTAGATTAGTTTTGTCCATTTGTATCAGAATAGTTTTAAATAAATATCAACTGTGTATCAATTCAAGCCATTCACTGGGTGTGGTCAGAAAACAAAATGCCAGCATACAGGCTGGCATTTAATACCAGCTAAACTCTTATTCAAAGACTAATTCAAAAATCCTCCCAAATGCTCAAATATCCAGCCATTTTTCAACATGCCTTTTAAAAATAGCATTAATAAATGAAATATTGAAAGATAATGCTAATCTTCTGCATTAAAGGTCACCAGCTGAACAAAACTCCTTAGAGCTAAGAGCTTCAGACAGAACTGTTATTATGAACCCTCAGTGCCATCTTTCATCTTAATAACTAGGCAACTTTAAGTCATTTCATTAAGGTTATTATCTCCCCAACTTCAGAGTGTGCATGCAAATTGTTTTCCAGAGGTGTTCCTAGATTCAACACTGAAGTAGTATTTGAGGAATAGAGATTCATGCCAGACAGATCAGGTACTCTTATGTTTTCAACATAAGTCTGATTTCTTATGATGAAAGATTTCTTCTCTCCTCTGCATATTCTCAGACATCTGTGGCGTAGTTGTACCTCGGCAAAGAGAGAATTGCCTTTACTTGTAGGGTCCAAAGATTGCTGTACCGCATGATCCAGCTGAACTTGAAGCTCTTGATTAGCTTCCCGAGCTTTCTAGATTTAAGCAAAGAGAACACTAGTTTAAGAATCTGATGTATTGCATATTAATCAAATAGTTTTATCTTTTTCATTCTTTATGCATTTAGCACAAAGTATCTTGTACTGCAGTGTTTAGTTGTACATACAGTACTAGCCAGAAAGACAGTGAAAATTGTTTCACTAGAAGGCCTAGTATTCCACTTGCTCTTCAGGATAAGAGCACAACTAAACCCTTTTTAAACAAAAATGTGGACATTTATCAGTTAGATTGATGACAGAGACTATTGTCCCTGCTGTGGTATTTAGTCACAGGTATCCTACTCCCCAGTAGAGAATTTTTCAAGGCAGGAACTTGAAATAAAAGTGGGAATTATATCAGTGACCTGTTACAAGTTCCTGTTATGAGGCAGAATATTGCAGTGCAAAGAATCTCCATGTGCAGCCTTCCACAAGAGAATGCCAATACAGAGAACTTATTGACAGGTAACACTGATCTACTAAACATGATTTAACTAATACATCTTTTCTTTCCTCTGCCTTCTCTTTTCTCCCTCCCTCCTCAAAACTCCTCTCAAAGCTCTTCTCCTTAT
The DNA here is from genome assembly GCA_013399115.1 of Anseranas semipalmata. Lineage (NCBI taxonomy): Eukaryota > Metazoa > Chordata > Aves > Anseriformes > Anseranatidae > Anseranas > Anseranas semipalmata. The sequence goes on from VXAA01001421.1 coordinate 859,614, forward strand.
TTCAATGAAAATCTAGCACCAACCACTTGTGGAATTCAGCAATTATTTAGCACTATTGCATACAATTAAGAGAATACCTCTAATGCGTTACAGTAAGAAACAACTTCTTTTTCCCTCTCTTCTTTTTCTCCCTGTAGACGCTCCAGCTGATTACGTAAGTTACTATTTATGAGTTCTAATTGTTCTTTACTGTACTGCAGTTCATTCAGCTTTTCTTCAACATTGGCCTAAATAAAAAAAATAAATAAAAATCAAGAAATAAAAAGCTCATGAAGCAATTTCAAGAAAAGCAGGCCCAAATGAGCCCAACAGGTTTGTTACTAATAACTACTTCTAATACAAAAATATCATCTTAATACAACCTCTTCAAAATCTAGTCGTTAAGGCTATTGTTATATTTCTTCTGTGGCTATTTGCTCACTATTAAGCCAAACTAGCAAAATATACAAAGCACCTAAAAGTGCAATGAACAAAAAAAGCACAATTTTATGTTTGAGTAGCCTACATTCCTAATAACCAAGTGCTAAACACACACCTTCACACTTTCTAGTTCAGTGAGTTCCATCTGAAGATTGAGCATTTCTGAAGACATGGTTTCATGCACACGTTCAGACATCATGTGTAGCTCTTCTGATTTGGCAGCAATTATTTCCTTCTGATGATCCACTTTGTGTCTCAATTGTTTCTCTGAGAGTCGTGTTTCATCTAGTTCTGCTTTCAGGTTCTCCAACTTAAAGACATTTGACAACTAAGTAGTACCATTTTGTAACAAATTATTCAAAAGCAATACTTTCAACTCATGTTCTAACCAAGAAAGTGTCTCAAATATAATTTGAGTAACCTTTTAGAAATAAGCTTCGAAATTGGATGCAATTCAGTGTAGCTATGTAGATTTTTGTTAAACATCAAACAAACAAGCTCCCATCCTAACACCAATAATTTAGACCTGTGACATCTTTGTTGATCTAAATAATTCATTTGTTGTTGACAAGTTGCAGAATATATTTACCCTGCCCCTTATCAACAAATCTGGCCTTATTGTCTTGACCTTCTTACTCTAGTTCTGGTCTTAATAAAAGCCACCATGATAGTTTTAACACTTTCATAATAGTAGTTGGAAAAAGTGAGCTCAGTTCTGAATCAAACTGCTGAACATATATGGCAAAGTAAGATACGACTATACACTATAACTGTTCATTAGATTTGTTTAGGTGTTAAGTATGCAATTATTCAACACTTTTTTTTTAAATGCTATTAGCAACATTTTTGCTGTATATTAGGTGCAAACCTTGTTTTTAAGGTCACTGATTTCTTGTCCATGAACTCTGGTAAGCTGTTCTTTCTGTTTATCCAGTTGCATGTTCTGCTGTTGCTTAAGGGCATCACATTCAAAACCCAGGCTTTCCAACATTCTATTCTTAAGTTCAATTTCTCTCTGAAGAGAGTACTTCTCTTGTTCAAATTTCTGCAAGAAACAACATATTACTAAGTCTAGATGTAATGTCTGTTGGGAACAATTCACTGAATAAAGGCTCTGCACCAAGACACTAACTGCTTAAAGCCTGTAGCTCACTCAACCTTTTGTTGAAGTTCCAGTTAGAGAACTGTCATACCCTAGTAAATAAAAAAAAAACAAAAACAAACCATTGCTCTGATTTTTTATGAGTGAATTGGTTGTGGGTTATGTAATATTCTCTCCTCCATGGAAATGGTGCCTTCCCACTCAAAATAAAGTGTTGGCACCATTCTTATTTATTTTATTTTTTGGAAGTTTAACAGAAAACTTCAGTGACAGCTTACATGTCATTCCTACCACAGATGGAAGCCCATTGTGTTACGAGCAGTTACAGTGCATTGAGTGTTCTGCTGCTGCAAAATAGCTGGGTTCTATACCTGGTAAAGACATCAAAATTGCCCAGTGTTTTGTCATAAATCCTGGCAGTCTTTCCAGACTGAAGAAAGGCTTTTAATCAGCTTCCCTCTACACCAGATCATGTGTTTGCTACCCATAGAGGGCAGCTTCATTTTACTCTTCCATTCCACTTGCAATTAAGAAGGAGGAGGAAAAAAATAAAAAGGAGACTAACACAGAAAAGTTAAATGCCAAAACCAAGGTACTGTAAAGGCACAAGACTTTTTTTTTTTTTTTTTTTTAAATGAATCTTTAACATAAACCATTAGATAAAAGGAGAATACAACAAAACTAAGATCTGTCAGGTATGAAATCCACCTCTGCGGCCTAGACACCAGCTTATCAAGGACAGGCTAACTCAAATACACAGAATGAGCTTTAACAAGGATTACGACAGTGCACAGAAAATACCTGGCAAAGCACTGCTGGCCGGACCCAAGTAAAGCAAAAGTCAACTATCTACACAGACTTTTACAGAAGTGCATGGAGAGCTGATGGTTTTGAAAGAGTCTTGTACCTACTGTTCAAATTCAGGTATCCATGATAATTGCTTTGGATCTCAGATTCCAAAGATGTACAGAAACCAAATTCTTAAGAATCTGTTGGATAACTACAGTTCTCACACGGGATGTTATTCTACTATATGAAAGCACACACTTCCTACCCCCAGCTCTTGAAATCGAAGTTACTAATCGATGTGGTTCACACAAGTTTAGCTCATAACTTTGCTCCAGTCTACAGTGATGGAATGCAACCACTGGATGCAGCTTCACAACACAGTAACTACCATTTCAGGCTGCCTGCAGAAAAGGATGATCCTGCCCTGCTTTGTTTATTACTTGTGCTTCCCAACTGCTGCTCTTGCACTAAGCCTACTACTGGCAAACCAATCAAAGTAAGTTATTAGTGTTCACTCAGCAAGGTGCTACAACACTCCAGCTGACCACAAGAAAATCCACATTTTAGCTTTATCACAAGGGAAGGGATAGCATTGCACAGCCAGGAGCAGACCAGGTTAAGAGAAACAGAAGAACTGAAGCACAGGCTGACTGAGAACAAACATACAAGTCAAAAATTAAAATATTTAAGGAAAGTGGAAGAGATTCCCTAGACTGGAATTTTCTTGCACAATTATCAAGAAGAAGACTGGAAGACTAAGTGATACCTCTATATTGCCACACTATGGTATTCTCTTTTCTAAACTGTAAAGACATACTAATAAATTCAGAGTCCTTTGGTATTTACAAAATTCGAAGAGTGTACAGCAGATGAAAGCCATTTTATAGTCTTGCTGCTAACATGCTTTTTTACAGCTTTAAATGATATAAAGCTTGCAGGCAGAGCATAGCAAACTGATTGCTAAACATACCCAACACACATGCTCTAATACAAACTTACTTTAGCAACTACTATTCATTTCACAACATAGGTAATTAATCCTAAATAGTACTGAGCATTTGGTGCAGAGTAAGCTATGAAACCCTGACCCAGCAAGAAAAAAATTGTGCTTAATATCTTACAGCAGTGACAAAAAGCCCTCTCAATGAATATTGAAACTAAAAAGGTTCATTAAAATTAATCCAGACTCTAAAAGGCATTTAAAAAACTTGTGACTTTCAAAAAAATAGAAGAAATTTCTTGACTTTCTCAAATTTAAAACATCACCTCAGTTTTCTCAGTCAATTCACGACGAATTTGATCCAACTGATTTTGAACTTCACTTTGAGACTCCAATAAATGTAAGCCATATTGTGCTGCCTTCCTTCGCTCATTCTCTGCTTCCTTGAGTTGTTGTCTAAGACTTAGAACAGTCTCTGTCTCCATTTTTCTTCCTTTTGTTACTTCAGGATGGAAAACAAAAAATGATTAAAGAAATACTGCAATCGGTTCGAGCAGTTAATCTCAAAACGAAGTTACTGGATTTCCCTACTTAAACAGAATAGAGGAGTATAGTTTTTCCTCTGTAAACTTGGTCATCTGATTCCTGACTATACAGCAGGAATAGCATGCAGTGGCAACTCCTAGATATAGCTATCTTGACATATATAACTGAAGTGAAGCCCAGGAAACAACCTTCTAAAAACACTTACGCATATGACTGATGTTTTCTGTGTATTAGATATAAAACCACACCAGCTCTAACATTACTTACATACACAAATAACACTTAGATTCATGCAGGCAGCTGCATTAGCAGAACATTTTACTCCTAATAGCATTATGTGGGATATAGAAACAGATAACAGTAGTTGAAGTCAAAAAAAACCTATTTGTTACTAGCTCTTTGTCAGAGGTTTCAGAAAACTCATCCATTTCTATCTTCATATCACGACATAAGACACAAGGTCAATTTTGCAAAGAGTCAAAATAAACTCAGGCAAAACATTAAAAAATAAAACTCCAGTCAAGCTCATACCAATAGCTTGTATGACTGCTTGCTCCTAAATCTACTAAATCTACACAGTGCAAAAGAATCCTGTTAAGACAAATTTCTAAGTGACTCAGGCTTCTGAACAACATAAGCCAGGCATTTTCTCAGAAAGTATGGAGTAACAATGATATACAAAAATAAAATGAAAACTGCAGTTGATTTTCCAAAGCCGGTGTTCCTAATTTTTATATTATTTCAAGATTCAAATCATGCTTCAAGATCTTATTCTGTTTTTTACATAGACAAATTAGTTGTCATCACTTCTTACTAGCACGTATACCACCCTTATGAACATTAGCAAATTTCACTCTCTAATACAATCAAGACTCTGAGCAATAATCTTTCCTGTAAGTGTAATGCCTTCATTTTTTTTTTTTTTTTTGCTAACTTTTAAGTAACAAAGGTAACCCCATTAGAGTTTCCCAGCTTACTGTATGTAAAAAGTTACCATTTTAACAAACAAAAAGACATCATATCATAACTCTGCTAATTCCTTTCACAGGGACAAGATGGAAATTAGAAAATGCCATTTTCCACATTTTCTATCATTTGTTCTCATTAAAGTTTAACACATACAAATACTTGATCTGGCCATGCTCCAAAACTCATTTTTCACATCTACCTATTACAGTACTTGAAACACTAGTTTTACACACACTAAAATAAACCAGTGAAAGACACAAATTCAGTATGTCTGTAATTGTTAAGAAGAATCAACAACATTATTAGTACTACAAGAACACCTACACTGTGTAGAATTGAATGTTTAAATGTTTAATGGCAAAACATAGTAATATAAACAAAACTAGGCAACAGCTCCTGGTATGTCTTCACATCAAATGGGATTAATCAATCCTCACTTAAACAGAAATAAAAAAACTCCTACTGTTCTGATGGAACAGTAACACACTTAAGATTTCAGATATAGTAATTTGATTACTCCTGGCTTACTAACTTAAATTTGAGTAATACTTTTAACTCACCTTCAGAAGTCCATTTAAGTCTTGCTTGATCTTATTCTCTTATCCCACCTATAAAAAAAAGCAACAGTTGTCTAGTCCAGATGAGAATAAGCAGCCGTTACAGCACAGTCCTTTTCTGTAAAGGCTTGCTGCCTGTGGCTGTCTCATGAAAATGCAGATCACCAGCTAAAACCCCACAGAAATGCAAATCTTATTCAAATCTCAGTTGAGGCAGCTGTCAGATTGTTGAGGAACAGCCAGATCAGGCAACGCTGCCAAGGGACGGATGCACTGCAATCGGTCTGAGGAGCAGAGAGACAGGCTACACCCAAGGTCACCCTCTCCTAGCACAGGTATCAGTTGGAAGGGTGGTTTGGGGATTTCGTCCTGCTCCCTCCCACTTCTCCAGTCTCTTCTGCACACTCTCCTCTAGTTTCACAAACAAGATCTTTCAGCTCTTAATAAATTTACTGGATAATAGCAAAATGATTTTAGGCTTTTCTTTAATTTTATAACAGAAGCACAAAAGAAAAAAAGAGAAAGTTTCCTTATTCATACACTTCTTGCTATGTATTAGGGAGAAGCATAAAGATGCCTTTTAGATCACAAAGAACCTCAACTTTTCATTATCTATTTTGGATCATCTTAATTAGGCCAGCAAGCTTTGGTCTTGAGGCTACATTGTTATATATGGAATAGCCTGCAATTTCAACTTCTACATGATGTTAAGCAAACTATTCTGAAAATAGGGTACTAGGATGAATAAATAGCCAACTAGGCAGGCAGGTAAGAGGGAATAACAAACAAACAAAAACCATCTGTCCCCATTCATTCTGCTGCGAGTTGCAAGAGTTACTTGTGGCTAGTGATCTTCAGACTCCGTGACAGATTCTGTACTGAAGGCTCCAGACCCTGATTATTCAACCATCCAACCACAGCTTAATCAAAAACAATCGGGTAAGCAATAGAAGGGCACTTCCCTGGCATGCAAACTTTCTTATCCCCTCCTGTAGCTGTTCTAGGTAAGCTGCTAACCTCAAGGGTCACACATAACAGCCATCCAAGCTCCCATCCACGCAGAAGTACTTACAGCGCTCTGACCACCACCCTAAGTACAAAGGCAATTCCTCTCCTTTAGGCCAGATGTTCCCCTCGCAAACCATGTCAGCTGCATGAACACCTCTATTTCCTCACCCACCAAGCCTTACGCGCCAGCTGAAACACTTCCAGGGCTAACCGGCTTCCACAGGACGCGTCCGCGGGTGGGCAGCATTACCAAAACGCAGAACCACTCCCAAAGCGCCCAGCCAGGCGCCAACCGGCGCTGCCCGCGCCCCGCTCCGGCAGCGCAGCGGTGCCCGTCCCGTAGCCCGGGACGCGACGCTGGCTTTAGCTCAGGCCGCTCGCTGGACGCCCTTCCTCGCCTACCGCTTGCGTGCTTCCCCGGCCGCGGCACAGCCCCGC
>VXAA01001421.1:874812-887632 GCA_013399115.1 Anseranas semipalmata
TTTTTTTTTTGATACTATGATAAGGTATTAACATAGGCAATTGCTGGTTTTGACTCTTCTGGTAAGCATGGCTTTACATACCAAGGGATTGTGAAAAGGTAATATAGTTAAAAATGTTTATAGACAAAGCATTTCAGTTGCTAAAATACTGAAGAACTGTTTATATTCTCTGTTCGGAAGTGCCCAGTGTATGGAACTTGGTTAGGAAACTAAAGTCTGTATTGCAAATGGTGGGAGACATTCCTATTGAAAGCCAGACGCCTGAACTGGAGCTTACCTGTTTCCATTTCTTATATGGGTAATCTACAATTAGAATGCGAATACCACTCTGTTCCAATGTCTGCTGAAAACTTATTTGTATTTTATCATGAATGTACTTCTGCATATATTCAATTCATAATGAGGTTTGCATTCATCCTGTTTACTTACAATTTTAGTATTTCAATATCTTATTGTTCATCACATCTTTGGGACTATTTAAATGAACTTTTTATAACAGGTTTGTATTTTGCTGTTACAATTAACTCTGTTCTGTTATTCAAGGCCGAACAGGAAATACTGTATTCTGCCCATGTGCTATTGTGCTGCTTGGTTTTCTGTAACTTCAGAGGAAAGATTCTCTTAATAAAACACTGCATAAATGGCTTTAGTTGGAAATGAACTTAAATCTTGTTTCTTTTCCTGTTAATTTAAAAAGGTAGCTTATTAGGTCATACTAAAGAATTGCCAACTGAAGTCTTACTACAGTTTAAATAAAAACAGAAATATCATGAAGGAAACATCAAATGTGCCATTATTTTGCTGGGGAGTATATTATCTGGGCTAGATGCTGAAACAGTTCTGCTTTCCTCAAATTACAGTGAGATTCAGCGTACTTTGGGCCTCAAGCAGAAGACAGTTTGTTCTTCCATGTTGCTCAGCTATGAAAATATGATAATGTGAATTAGTAGAACTAGTACTATTTCTTGAACCTACTCAATTCTTAATAGGTTCCACAACAGTTTGAGCTGCAGTTTCCCTTTTGCGTAGCTCCTTCAATCTTGTATGCTTTCTTTAAACACTCCTTAGCTTCATTAGCCTAACCAGCTTTTAACCTGCATTCTGAATGCATATACTTAAGAATAAACCTTTGATAAAGGCAATTCAGATTGTGTGCATATTCTCTGGTCTGCAGCCAATATGTTCCATCTGTCCACAGTGTTGTGTTTTGATTTTTTTGGATGTGTTTAAATGCCAACATCCACAGATAAAGTCATGTGATTTGCATGAGCAACAAAAATCATGAACCCACATTTCCTGTGTATTTATTTCATGCCTTATAAGCTTTCTCTCTTGGGCTATGCTCTGGTACAGCTCTTGAGCTAACATTGTTGGTTTTCTCCAGCAATGCCAGGTGCTTTCTCTTCCAGCTCGCTGCTTGTTATCATGGTACATGTAGAGTTGGTTTTCTTACTGGTCTGCTAGCTGTGGTTGTAGTCAGTAGTTCTAGTCAATAGGTGAGGTGAGAGAAGCACAGATGCTAGTGCTATGGTTCTGTAAACCATTTACTCTAGCATCAGTGCTGCAACTGGAGGACTTTGTCATTTTTTTTCCTGTTCCTGACTGCTTGCTGCTTCAACAATACCAGTAAAAGCATTTCTGTAGCTTCTCAGTGAAATTATTTACATTAAAACTAGTCCAGCCTGAAGTGTCAATCACAAGTGTCATGTTCTGTGTAATTGTAATGACTCCTCCTTTCTGATTAAATGAATGATTGTAAAGGTAACAGTCTTCCTGGTTAATGCCTTCTTAAGCTCTACTTTCACTGCTATATCATTTAGACTTAATTAAATGACTTGTGGGAATTTAAGACAATACACTGCAGGTGGTGGTATTTCACATGAAATAATTCCATATTAACTTACTGGAAAACTTTCCTTTGATTTTTATATTCTAATCATATTTTGAGTGAATGCAGGCTTCAATAATGGAAGGTCAAAGCTCTTCCATACCAGGTCTGTATTCTCTGCTGATTCATGATGTGTGGAGTAAATTCTGAGCCATTGTGCTGTGTTTTGTGAGTTGGTATTGCTCAGCTCACACCAAACACTTGCACGTTACATTCAGTGTGGTGCAGCAGAAAACTATTTCATGCTGTGAGGTTGAAGCTTTTATGAAATCAAATTATGTCTTATCATTTGAAGAGATTTGGTTGTTTGAGTTTTTGCCATTCCAATATACTTGCTCACTTGTTCAAAAAGCAAACATGTGGAAGAGGGTTTAACTCAACCAAAGCTGAACCAGGTTTGTGTATGAGTAAATTTCTCCATTTAAATATATCTGAGTTGAATTTGTTGAGCTGCATAGAACTGTATGTTGTTTAGAGCTCTGGGAAGATAAGCCCTTCACTTGTCCCTATAAAGGCAGGAATCTGTAGAGTGAAAAAACCGGAACTGTAGTCATGTTCTTACAGAATAGCTGAAAACTGCATATTCATTAGCAGGCACTCTTTCGAAGTAAGCAACTTATATTAAAACTAAGTTCCTTGTCAAATCTGATGCATCCAGCCAATCAAGTAGGGTATAGTTTCACTGTAACCTAGACTGATGCCACTGGTCTATCTTAAAAGTTTAACTGATCAGTATAACACATCAAGTGAGATTTTTTTCTTCTCTTCTGGGAGAAGGGTATTAGATGTGCAGTATAAGGCACTTGCTTGAGTCAAACTGTTGAACCCAGGTTAACTTAAAATTATTTCTGTTCCATCCAGCAGTGTATTGTTAGAGTGGAGGTGGAAATAGCTGCTACAAATTTTGTCAAAAGGGGAAATGAAGAACACTACATTAGTTTTCTTACAATATCTAGGATAACAAGCTCTGCAGTCTTCCCCTTTAAAGCATAATATTACGTTGTCATGGGGCCTTTACCTCATCTCATGAAAGCTCATAGACTTTTGCTATAATTTTTTCTGCAAGTATGATTAGCCTTAGGGTGACAATTGAAGTACATGACAGTTTACTTGCTGTAAAGGTATATTTGTTTGGAACCTTCTGTAAATAACTCGTTCTTGCACCACACAATTGGGTTGGCTGCACCTTGCTGATGCAGAATCCTCCAAGGTGTCCAGTTTGCACACTCATTATATTTTCTGTAGTTACCTTCAGCATGTTATCAACCTTTTGCTCTCAGCAAAATCTACATTCCTAGTGGTAATCGGTCCTTTTTAAAAATTGTAATCTAATTCCTTAGTACAATGGATTGATTCATGACCAACTCTGCACATACTCAATAACCCTTGCTTATTTTCCATCCAGGAATCTCTTAATCCTCAAAAGTGAGTGTTTTGTGTCAACGTTCCTATAACCTTAAATGTAATGGAAACCTGTTATTCAACCGTAAAGCAGAAATGTATTTGTATACTGTTCACAGTTTAGGTGGGTAATTGGACATGAATTTATCTGCAACTAACTTGTTCCCAAGTATGATCTTTACAGACCAATGTGGTCTGTCTTTGGAATCACAAGAGTGCACTAAAGAGGAAGAAGAGAGGGAAAAAGTATTTCTTGTATAAAACAATTACTACCCTTTTTAATCATCTTACAAGTATTTCATAACAAAGCTCACTTCCAAGTGAAGTAAGGCACTTGCTTTGAGGTCAGGTTCAGTGATGTCAAGTGTTACTGTTTTCTCTTAGTTCCATAATGAACTAAAAGGCAAGGTTATAAACATCAGATGTGAAACGTTAATCTTGACAGACCTCAAGATGGGTCTTTAGTATACATCTCTTGTGAATTTGAGCTCTAATGCATTTTTAGGGGTTTGCTCAATTCCAACATAGTATTCTATGAAGCCAGACAGCCCTGTGTAAGACTTTAACCAAGTTGGTATTGGATGTATTATTCCCGCTTCTGTCCTGGTGCATCACATGAGTGCAATGCACTACCAAATAGAAGAATAACATTAATTACTTAGCTCTTAAGTATTGCTTAAGCCCTACCTTAAATTTAACAGATTGCCTGATCTTAGGTCATTTACAGAAAGTACTTTTGAATTTATTTGGAAAAACTTCTAGCACAAACTGTTTTGTCAGTCACTTCCCAGTTAGAGAAGGCAAACCCCAATTAAGGCTTTTCCTTAGGCAAACTTTAAATGTGATGGGAGGAGTAGGAAGAATCATCCACTGAGTCAGTTGTTTACCACAGGTTTTATTTTGAAAGAGCTTATGCTGACTCCTTATGCACCTTTGTAATGATAGCTACTTTACTCCTACTTTTCCTTCAGGGGGAATAGAATCAAATGCGTTTAATTTTTAGGCACAAAACTGGCAAAAGGTTATATAATTAATTCTTGTTCCAATAGAATACAAGTTAAAATGAATTGGAGCACATTGAGTTTAATATTTTTGGCTGGCATCTTCAAACAAGTAGTGTTTGAGATAGTTATATGTTGAGCACCTGCCTCTCCTCAAGAGTTCTGAAGATCCCAGCCTTCAGTGTAGACCTTACAGATCCTGACGTATCTTGGCTACTAGACAATTTGTTGTTTTCTAATCTTTAGCTGGTTTTATGCAACTAATCTAGACCCTTGAACTCGCATTAGCTCTCAGAGCTGCCTCCTCCTTTGTCTTTGCATTTAGGCATCTTGTTTCTGGAATTACAGGTGAGTGAAGAAAACTTAAAGTACAGTGTGGAAAGCAACCATTATGAGTAGACAGACTAGCTTTATTAGAATTTTTTTTTCTTGGGGGTAAAAGTATTGAGAATTATTTCAAACATCTTTAATATAGCAGTCTTGTAAAAGGCATTTTGATTATTAACAATTAGTTTATAGCTGAGAATGAAGAAGAGGAGAATTAGTATTCAAATTACCATTCATTATTTGCTATACTGTTTTTTTTCAGGTACAGAAACTTCTGTTACATTAATACAGTTCTCAAGAGAAAGTTGTCTGAAATAACCAAGATCTACCTCAGTTTGTAGGCATTTGGGATATTACTTGGAATGATCAGAATGCACGTATAGGTGTGGTGTAACTTTAATAGCAAGCAGGGAAATAGCATGCTTGAACTCTGTATAAAGCCTGCACTGGCAAACCTAGTTCTTGCTGATGTTTTTAATAGTTTGGTATTTCTGTATTTTTCCTCAAGCATGTTGTGTTACCAAAATGTTAATGGATAGCTACAGTTAAAAGGTGTAGTTATATGCACAGAGCTATTTACCTGTGGTGGTGCTGTCTGCTTTTCAAACTGAGGTCTGAAGTGTTTGGCTTTAGCATGCTAAAGCTATATCTTTTTTGAAATCTTGCTGGAGTCCTGCATTGTTAGTTTCAAACAAGATATTTATACAACTACCAAAATATTAGGGGTCAGTTTGTATTGGCAGTCTATGTCCAGTCCAAATTTCAGGGCAAAAATTGATTGAATCTAAGCACTAAATGTGGAAAATGAAACTTCTAATTTTCAAGTAGTGTAATTGAAGGATTCCCAGTAAAAGCCAGGATTTGTACCCAGTCTAGTTGAAGGGTTTACTCTGATCTGATGATGTGTTCAGACAATGACTTCCACAATGGAAAGTGAAATACATATGTTTCCTAGTGAACAAGGAAATAGTTAGCACCTGAATCAGCAGCCCAGCTGTCTTCAGTCAGTCTGCAATTGATCATCTATTCTACAGAAAGTGGTATTGTTCTAACAGCTAATATTGAATTAAAACTCCTGTGGAACTTGGTATTTTGATCAAATGTTCATAAATATCTCATTTAAAAACATCTATCAACAGCAAATGCGTGAGCAAGGCAATTTTAAATAGACAGAAGAAACCACTTTGTGTCCAGTAGCACTGTGGTACTGTTTTCTTCCTTTTTTTAATTCTTTACCTCCAGTTGGTATATGTCTTTATCAGATATTTGTGTGCTGTACTGTTCTTTCCTTGCTTTTATAATTTAGTTATGGAAAGTAGAAATCTAAACCTGAAAGTGAATATCAGATATTCTGTGATGTGATCTCATATTTGCTCATCACATACTGAATATACAGATTGTACTAAAATATTTTTAGTGTACTACTTCATTTTCTCAGCAAGTGAGCTGAATAAACATGAAATTAAACTGCAGAAAGATGTCTTTTTCTTTTGGACTGCAGGTTATGAAATGGTGGCTATTTGCCAACTGAGATCTTAATGTTGTGTCATCAAGGTACTTCTTGTTCTTAAAACTTCACCGTGACCTCACATCATGGCACCATGTGCTCAAGGGGGTAATGGGGATAGAGTTGCCTTGCAAAAATAGGCTAAACTTGCAAGCAAACAAGGCAAGCCTAATTTGAGTTGTTTTGCTTAGCTCTTTCAAATGCATCAGGTTTCAGAGGGATGATTCCAGGTAAAACATTTTAGGGGCGTATAAAAGTTAAATTTGTAGCAGTGTGTTGTGGTGGTACTGCAGTGCACTGCACTGAGGGATGTCTTCCCTAGTATTGTCAAGGTGATTTCACAAATGTTTTGACCTGAAGTATGACTTCACTTCTTGGCCTGAGCCTTTTAAACCACAAACATAATGTAAGCTGAACTTGTTCTTATAAATTAACTGCCACCTAACTTTGTTAGCTTTAGGGGTGCACGAGAGTAGCGCTTAGCCTGTGGCACTGTTTGTTTGTGCTGTGGATAACACATCCTAGTTGGGAGGGGGGCTGGCTCACGGCTGTGCTGTGAACCCACTGTGCCCTTACCCACCCCTGTGCCCTCATATGCAGCATGGTGGCTTCAGATTTTCATTATTCGGAAGAGGTTTTCCACTCTTGAGATTGAGACTTATTTGCCAAGGAGTTTAAAATCTGTCTTGAATTGCTGCTTTTCCGCCATTCTTTCACAGTGCATTTGACTAATTTACAGATCACATCAGGCCACACAAGCGTAAACCCACAAAAGCTTCAAGCATGTGTTATGAAGAATTGATATTAATTAGGGAACCATGCCACAAAGGTACTGTTTATTTTTAATTCAATACTTCTGAGATAAATAGGAATGAAACACTTCACTGTTAAACATTCCAAATATTTCTACAGCTTGATCCCTTCACCCTTCTGGGACATGCACAGAATGCAGCCAGCTTTGTAAAAGGAAGCTCCTAGGCAGGAGTAATCACTAGGGATGCTAGTCTCTCTAGATTCCAACTAAGAACAATGGGCAAAAGGGCTCCTCCAGAGACTGATTTAGAGAAATATCCCGAATTCATGCTATGAATTTGGTTTGTAAGTTGCACTTGTTCTCCCAGTAACTCTCTGGTGGAGCCTTTCTATCCACTGGTTATAGAAAGACAAATACAGTAACTCTTTTACGGATTGTTTTTTCAGGATCTTTTAATACAACTTGGAAGGCAGTAAAGCTGTCTTTAATCTTGGCCAATGTAATAATATGGAGTTACCTGACTGCTGTTAGTAGAAAAGGGCTGCATTGAGTGTAACTGGTATGATTTACAGTATAATTCCTTTAACTTCAGTATAATTCTTAAACCTTCAGCTGTGTGCTTCCACTTCTATATGGAGTGTCTCACTGTCAGTTACTTCCCTGGCATTCATTCATTAATTGCTAATAAATAAGGTCAAATGTTCTTCTCACAGTGGTTATATATTGGGACCATGCCACTTAAATGTGAAAGCTAAGGCAGTTCATACAAAAATAGGAATCTGGCAGTGAAGAAATCTACTGAGGTGTTTTGTTTTACTATAATGTGGGTAGGTGTGATGTTATTATGGATAAACTGCTTGAAAAGGATTTTTTTCATTTTATTTTAATAGAAGGCCAGATAAATAGATCGCTGGTGATGGGTCATATTGGACCAGTTTATTTAAACTCCAGTCTGTAAATGAAGCCATCTTTGGTGGTCTTAGAACAGAAACAAGGAACCGAATGCAAATGGCATAAGACTGACAGTAGCAGTCTACTGCAAAAAGACGCTCAATCCATTTAGCTGGCTTGAACTGAAGAAATATTTTTAACATTTAGTATCATATATCTAACAGTGATTAATTTAGCATTCTATGAGGAGTTGGACTTTGCTTGGGTATTACAACTTTCTCATCCATACAGGGTTCATCTGCAGCTCATTATGTTTTGGGCTGCTTTTCTTGAATATCTGCTCAGTTCTAAATACCTCCAAATGCAGTAATCAAGTCTGTTTAACCCCGGTTCATGTTCTGTTTTTAAACGTTGTGATCAAGTTAAGGAAACTAAAACCAAAAAAGGTGGTTTACTCATGTTAAAGTATTGGAGTTTCTCAAGGATTTATTAATAACAGATTCAACTAGGAAGACTTTAGTTTGCACCTAATTTCTAAGGTTACAAGTAATGCAAGCTTGATTATATGTAGCTGCCCAGTCTGTAAGCCACTTATTGTTTGTACAGTTAATTTCATAGACCTTTCTGCCATCTTCAGCTTGTTTTTTGCTCATTATCTATTCGATGCGCTGAAACATAGTATTAGAAATGGATACTGTTAAGTTTGTTATGGCAGGTGATGAAGGTTATCAATTTATGATCTGAATGCATGTCATGGCATATAGATAAGTCGTCCGAATAAGTCAGCTCACCAAATCATTTTTAGGATGAATTGGAAGTGTTGCCTATACTTTGATCCTGGGAAAGAATCAAAACAATCCATCTTAGGGATGTTGGGAAAGACAAGTTTAATACAATGACACATACATGCAAAAATACTGAGCCTAAGTCTTGTTTTTTACTACTTTGAAATTTACTCCTAATGTATTAAACCTTCGCATGTCTCAGTTGAGTACTTAGCTTATGTATACTCATAGCAGTAATAATGTTTTTCAAAAAAATCCATCCTTTTCATGAGTGAAGGAACATAGCACTGCAAGTCTTAAATTCTATTTCCTACTCAGAACAAGTTGACAGGTGTTCAGAAGTACGTGAGAAAGCAGCCCAAGTAATTTCATTTGAAGTCTTGATGATATCTTAGTAGCCTTGATGCTATCTAGACAAGCCTTGATTGTTCAGCAAATAGTAGAAGCAAGAAGCTGTGCATTAACCTCTGGCCCAAAGCACCTGAGTAAGAAAGAAACAGGAAGTAACATAGGGTCAGATTGCTCATTAAGTAAATATGTTTATAGTAATTTTGACCTAATGTACTAATCGACTCAAATACTTGAATAACAAGCAACAAAAATACTCCTGAATAACCAATAATTATATCCAATGAAGGTATATTGTCAGGAGAGGAGGTGATGAAACTCAGGTTGTATTGACATCTTATAATGCCTATTGTTGCACAGTAGAGTAGCCTCCACTGAGCTTTATGCTGCTCCTACTTTAAATGAACCAGTTTGAAGCTGGCTTTGAAATATCTACACTTGTTTAACTACATGAGTGGTCTAATTTGCATTCTAGGCTTCTGCTGTTGGCTACAGTTAGAAGATGTGGAGTTAGATATCTCTTGATTTGGTATGACACAGCTGAAAGCTGTTGCCAGGCCTGAGTGAGGCACCTTAGGTTTTTTATTAAAAAAAAAAAAAAAAAAAAAGCCCTCCCTGGTTCCATACCGATTTTTCTTCAGTAGCAAAACTTGTGCTCTGCCAACAGCAGTACTAGAGCTGAGTGAAAAAGAAAGCAGTATTTTTCATAGATTCTGTAGATTGGGCAATGTTGGAGCTCTAATCAACCCTAAAAGATGTTTTGCTTTCTAAGTCTTTGTGCCCTTCTGGAGCACACTTTTTTTTTTTTCTGAAAAACTATTGGTTTGAGAGCCATCTGCACTATTTTTCCTCTGAGCACAGATAGAATTCTTATCTGTCTTAGCATTTAAAATGTGTAAGACCTTTTGCCAAAAAAGCATTTAGACTGAGTCATTAACAATCAGAGGAATAAAAGCAGTGGTTTTAGATTATCAAACATGGTAATTTCTAAACTTTTATCATGAACAGACCATGTCTAGGAAGTTCTCCCTTGTATTAAGAAGTATTCAGTTGTGCCCTGTTCCTGTTGTGGTCCACCTCCACCCCCAGCAGTTTCATCAAACTTAGCTGTTCCAGGACTGAACACCTTCACAAATGTGTTCAGGTGACACATGGTGTATAGTCAAGTTCCTGGTATATGCAGGATCTCCTTTTTTTTTTTTTTTTTCTGCAGCAAGTGCAAAGTAGCTTTCCAGTTTTATTAAAGGGTAAAGAAGTCTTCTAAAGCTTGCTTAACCTTATGCCTACTTAGTCTCTAGGACTGAAGACTAGCCTGAAATATTTCTGTGAGCATCACTGATAATGTGTGACTGAGCTGAAATAGATTTCTGAGCATTTCAAGTTCTTAAGCAGATGTGTGTACTGATGTTTAGGTTGGATATTAGGAAAAATTTGTTCACTGAAAGGGTTGTGAGGCATTGGAACAGGCTGCCTAGGGAAGTGGTTGAGTCCCCATCCCTGCAGGTATTCAAAAGATGTGTAGCTGTGGTGCTTAGGGACGTGGTGTAGTGGTAGACTTGGCAGTGCTAGGTTAATGGTTGTACTTGGTCTTGGAGGTCTTTTCCAACCTAAATGATTCTATGATTATATGTAAATACATATGTGTTCTTGGATCTGCAAAATTATTGCAGTATGAGGGACTTCCATTCACTTCTTAACAGCCACTGCAGTAGAAAAAACTTCCTAGTAGAAGAGAAGAGGGTATAAGTTTCTTATGTCTTTACGCTACCAAAACCTTAGTATGTACAATTTTTGGAGTAAGTACTGGTGCTGGCATCTTATTTCAGTCTGTCAGTAACTTGAACAGGAAAAGTGTTAAGCTGATAGAATGGTGAATGGGTTGCCAAGGTATCTATGTTATACCTTAGCTAGTGGGTATCTTGTCTCAGCTGCTTCCTTTTGGTACTACAATTAAACTTTTCAAATTTTTATTTTCTTTATTTTTGGGTTAAAACATAACTTCTAAAAGCTCAAAAAAATCTGTGATCCTTTATAGCAGCTTACTTGAAGCTCATACAAAATATCCCAACGTTGTTCGATTTTTATCAGCCTTCTGTAACCAGTCTGTGCTGGCTCAGAACCAGCTTAGTTTCCTGGACTAGAGGAAATACAGCTAAATTAGCACATCGTTACCCAGGCTTGCCCTAGTACTCCTGTGAGGGGTAATTAACTAGCACACAATGAAGATTGAAGTTATTTCAACATAGCTGTTCATGGGCCATGTATATGTACCAGTTCTTGGTAATCTTCATTCTAGAATCATATGCACTTTCTAAGGATACAACAGTCCCGATTTGACTGTCCTTGATAGGACTGGCTGCCTGTTCTTGACAGTTCACTTCATTATTTCTAGTGTCCTTTACAAGTCTGATACAGATCTGATGTAGATCTTAAGGGGTTGAAGTCTTTTCACCTGGGGGGTTTCAATTATTTGAGTCCTTAATGGGGTGGATTTTTTCAAACAGTCCATACTGGAAAAGCTGGTAGGTGAATCACAGACAAGCTGCAATTTCTAAGACAAAGACAGGTAAAGTTATGGATATGTGCCTGAATGGAAAATATTACTGAAAGCTTATCTTCTGCCTTGTACTCTATGAAATTCTGCCAGTGACTTTTAAACAATGAAAGCTTATCTTCCAATAATGAAGTCATAATATTATCCTCTGGCAAAAATTACCTCTTCCAGGTTCTGAGAGCAATCAGTAGTATGCTGCTAAGTTACTGGAAAGCTGGCATTGCAAAATTAAGGTGTTATAACTCATAAAGTAGTTCATGTCCTGAACTGAATAAAACTGTTCATGCCAGCTGTTTCGGTAGTTGCCTTGTTTGCAAGCATGTGCAATCATGGAGAAGAGGTTAGGGCAGAAAAACATGAAGGCAACATTGCTATCAGCAAAATTCCTTTTAACTGGTCATCTGGCGTATTTGTATGGGATACCAAATAACTACCTGTTTATTTAAAGGAAAACTAAGGTTGAATTAATACTTAAATAATTTGTGGTGGTGCATCAGCAAATATCCCTACATTTGCCCTGCTTCTATGTTAATTTTTACAAATGTGTTTTTTTCCTTCCAATGAAATGTAGGGAAAGTAGCATACTAGTTAAATCAGAGTTTATGCTGCTGTTATACTTAAGTTTTATTTTTAAGTTTGCAAAATCAATATGTTATACCACCTGTAACTATTGAAAAGAGATCTTTAGCAGTTCTGGCAAGTTCTACTTCTCTTGTTTTTGCATCGTATCCTTGCTTCCTGATCACTTTTTAAGGTGATCAAATCCAATGTGACTGAAACAGTTCTTGTGTAGTAGGTAGAGGCAAGCTGGAGACACGGGGTCGCATGTGTACCTGAACTTTTGTGTTAAAGCAGGGCCTGATAGATGGAAATATGCTTTTGAAGCTTTATCTTGCCTAATCAAAATTATCTTCAAAAATCTTTTTTATGCCAGAGATGCACTGACTGGCAGATGCCTCTTCATCCTCCAGGGGCTTGGGAGTTTTTTTCTGCTTTGTTTTGTTTTCTTTCAGACCCTTTAATCATAGCAAGTGAGACTGGGGTCTCAAACACAATACAGAAGTGTTCCAGTGCTTATGAAGTTAAGATTTTATCTGTTTTATGAAAATGCAGTTAGGTCTGTCATCTCCCGAGTTTTCCATCATCCACTTTTTCCTTTACTGTTAGTGGGAGGTCTGAGTCCATTTGTCTCTTGTATGTCTGTGGAATGATGCTTCCAACAGAGTTGGTAGTTCCCAACTATGTTGTGTGAGACTGAAGCCTTGACCATGTGCAAAATTAATGCCATACTTATGGGCAGCACAGTGACACGAAGCAGCGATAGTAAGGAGCAGTATAGAACATGGTGTGGTAGTCTGGTGATA
>VXAA01001421.1:887639-902879 GCA_013399115.1 Anseranas semipalmata
GGGGGCGAGAGGGGGGGGGGGGGGGGGAATGAGGATGAAAATAACAAGATCATAGAAGATAAGATGAATTGTGTTAACATGATAACAAGTCCTTTGTTTCAGAGCTGTACTAGGAATTTATCATCAATACTTCAATTTCTGCTGTTCCAAACTGGGTACATGCAACGAAATGTCAAAAATGCTGCGTATACCTCAAAGCAATTACTTTATATATTAAAAAAAAAGTATCTTCTGATCATGTTTATTCATGGCAAGCTTTTGCTTTGAGTTCTGTGTTTATCAGGAGTGCAATTGTGCATGGAGAAAGTAGTTAAAAGTAGGCAATTGGATGAGGGAATAATTCAGTGCATTATGGCTGTCCTCATAAGAATGGAAAGCTTTGTTAGAGTGACAAGAGCTTTAAGGTTAGCTTGTTCAGGGAAAATTTAAACCACGTAATCTGAACTTTTCTTTTTCCCCAGTTCCCCTGTTTCAGGCAATGCATTAGATATCTGTAGTTCTTTTGCCAATATTGAACCAAGAAGGAACAATAACCTCTCTTTATCTGTTCAATATGTGTACCATAAGCTTGAAATCTCACTAGTAGCTAATCTACCAGTATTGAAAAAGTTCAGGCTCTCAGCTACTATGTATAGCTCTCTTAACAGGTGCAGTCCATTAGCATGATGGATGAGGTTAACATATATTGGTTGAAATTATAAAGGCTTAGTGTTAAGATAATCAGTTACAATCTTGTCATGTTTTTACGAGTCAGTAATTTGAACACAGTGTAGGAATATATTATAAGAAACTGCAGACAAATCAGAAATGAGGGAAAGGAAACAAAGACATCTTGATTTCCACTGGATATTATTAAAGATGAGTTATTGATATGTATGGCATCATTATTAATGCTGATAATACTGTTCTTACATTTCCTTGCAAAAATTTGTCCTCATGTTAGGACTAATGAGAGATTGGCCAATGACTGTAGAGATTAAGCAAAGTACATTAACATTATTCTCTTTTAGAGATGTGAAGGCACTGTAGAAGTCTTCTATTTCTTTCGAATTGACGTGTTTCATGACCTGTCTGTAACCCACCAGTGATTCTTGTTTATTTGTATTGAGAAAACTAGTGGAGGTGGGAGGGTGGAGAAACTAACTTTTTTTTTGAAGGAAGGAAGTGCTAAAACTGGTTGGTTTCATCAATGTCTTGCTTCTGTTCAAAACCTCCTCTTCAGTTTCACATGCTCTTTCTCCCTACATGTGTCTTTCAGGGAAGGTAAACCATAGCCACAAAAGTTTGTAATTGTCTTTTTTTTTTTTTTTTTTTTAGCAAAGTAAACTGAAATGTGACCAGTAAGGGCAAAGGCTGATGTCTACAAGTACTTGAGGGGAATGAGGGAAGAGGTGTATAAACTGTACATCACATGGATATAAACTATCCATAGATAAACTTTGGCATAACATTAAGAGAAGATTTAGACTAGGCAATTCTTTGAACATCCTCCAATAGGACTGTTGGGGGCCAGACATGGGATGAATGAATTTGAAATGTCTCTGATTTGTTGGTCATCTTCAATTTCACAATAAATGACTATATGTAAAGAAAAATGTTTGAATTTCATTTAAACTCAGTTTTGTGGCTAGTTTCTTTATAATGCTCATTTCACAAAACCTTCCTTCAGCTGTTTTGATCAGCTGTTTAAAAATTTGCTCTTATATTTCAAAGGCTTTTCTCTAGTTCTGCTGACTTTTCCTGCACTGGATATAAAGTGAGTTTCGTGACTTAAATACCTATGACTGAGTGGTGACAAAAACTCAGTTTATATTTGATGGATTGGAATCTTCCTGAAGCATGTCTACACTGCACTCTTGGCACTGAGGAGGAGGAGGGTGAGTCACTGGTGATGTATGATGAATCATATCAGCCAAATGATTAAAACTAAGTTGCTTTGTTTAAAATTTGTAGTGTTGCTTTGATCTAAAGATAAGCCATATTTCTAAATGGTCATATTTCTAAGTCAAATGGATTTATCCAGACGGTTTTTTAAACATAAGCTGATGCATCATCTTTATCGCTTTTCTTGTAAAGAGGCAAATTTCTCATTTAAAAGAGAAAGTTCAGTCATGGGTGGTGGGGAGCAGTGCTTATAGTCTCTTGCCTTACATGTTGCTGATCTCAATAACCTGAGCTTTCCTCTTATCCTGGCATCCTGGTGTGAACATCATTCAAAAGTAATTTAAACTAAAACCAGGAGGTCACTGAGAAGTCTGGAAAAATTAGAACTGCTTTATGAATAACAATGCAGTGGGTTGACTGCAGTGTAATCAATACATAATTCACTTCAGCTGAATGTTCTTAATATCATTAGTTTAGGTTTAAAGAATGGCGCACACAAAATTCCTGTCAGTGATATCCAAGCAAATCAGCTTAATGAAGCTGTTCATAACAAATGCCACCACTTAACAATATTTTCAAGTTTGTCCATGATCATTTAAAATACTATGACTTGATTTTCTGTTAATACTTCTAAGGTGCTAAAGTTTGGTTTTAAGTTTGGATGATTCCTGTCAGCTAATCAGCAAATAGCTCTGTACGCATTTGAATGATCAGGCTTCAACCATTCATACAAAGAGAGAGTAAAACTTTCTGCTGTGTTGTTGGCTTTTTTTAGAGGAGGTTACTTCCATTGCAGCCAGAGTCATTCCCAAAATAGGTTCTTGTATCACTAACTCCTCTCATTTGAATTTGTCTTTTCAAGATCTCATTGTTGCCTTTTTTCATTGAAGGTCAGCAATAATGAAAATCTGAAAGCAACTTGACATTGAAGTTTTGCCTAATAATTTCTAAACAAAATGAGGGGAAAAATGGAAGTCATACCCACCTACAAACATTTCCACAATGATGATAATCCACAAATTTACCACTTACTGAAAGAAAAGCAAGCCTTTGAGTTGATCTTGAGGCTCCTACATCTCAGCTTTGCTGTCAACATGTTATCCCCTTGCTTCCCCGATCCCTTTTCTCTATGCAACTTAAATTTGGAAAACTCACCCATGTCACATACGTGCTGCATGTATTTGATATACAGCAGGAAATGTTAATGCTATAATGTGAATGATGTGCTGCAATTTCTCTCCAAGATCTCTCCTGAAAGGATAATATTGGTGGTACAAGATAAGTATCTATATTGTAAGAAATGTCAATAATGTGTAAGGTGAACTTGTCACATGCAACATTGCTACTTCTCTATGGCGAGTTGGTATGCACTGGTTACTATTTTGCAGTGAATGCCTTTGGAATAATAGAGTATGTTTAATGAGGGCAGTTCCCAGGTACTGGAAATATTAACCTTATATGACAGCATTGGTTTCATAATGAGAGTCAGGGTCATAATGACATGTCACTACTTCAAGAAACATGTTTTTCAAAATATTACATCTGGCATAAACTGTCATATTTACTGTGCAGAACTGGTTGACAATGA
This sequence comes from Anseranas semipalmata, assembly GCA_013399115.1. Lineage (NCBI taxonomy): Eukaryota > Metazoa > Chordata > Aves > Anseriformes > Anseranatidae > Anseranas > Anseranas semipalmata. The sequence continues at coordinate 891,112 of VXAA01001421.1, forward strand.
ACAAGATTTTAAAGCATGAGCTACCTCAGATCAGAATCTGTTTTTGAGTTATCCTTTATCAAAGAAGTTTTTGCCAAATACCAATTAAATTGGAGAATCCAGACTATTTCATACAACATACTAGATCTGAATTTCAAATATAAAGTGCTGAACTCTTTTGTGTTGTTGTTGTTTTCTGTTCCAGTTAACATCTCCAAATCTATATCTGGAAAATCATCATAGAAGTTCACATACATGTTTAGCTGGGCTTTGTGAAGAGTTTTGATATGGATCAGTGTTATCTAATATATCAAAGTACATTAGCTGAAACTGTATATTTTACTCCCCACTTCATAGGCAAACTTGGGACAGTTACTAGCTAATGGCTTTAGTTCTGCTCTTTGAACTTGAATTTTTAACCACCTGCCACCCCTCCCCCTCCATCTGTCTCCTTCCTGCCAAAAAACATGTTCCACTTCAAACTTCTTGTTGATTGTTTCCAGGAGAGGAGGATTGATTCCAAATTATTTGTAAACACAACTTAATTGAGGGTTGAACTTGCTTAAGGTCAAAACAAAATTTAGGGTGTAGTGTTTCAATTGCTTTGCTAAGAGGACTTTGCAATTCAGAGAAATGTTTTTCTTTAATCTTTCTTGCCTCAACATGTGCCTCATTTTCTTCCCCCCATCCCTGCCATCAGTTTTTGTAACCCTGATATACACTTACATGTTATAGAGTAAGCTGTTAATATGTTGAAGTTCTGATGAAAGGAACTTGTGCACATAACAATTTGTTTTGGCGAGTGTGTGTGCCAAAAGTAGGCTATCTATCGATGTGTCAATGCAGAAATAAGCAGGGGGAGGAAAAATGCTGGAGAAACAAATACAAATAGAGGTTGGACACAGCAATGCTAAGTTTACAAATAGTCTTAATGTTTGCTTCATAGAAACTAAACTTAAACAAACATGAAGTTCCCCAGACACTTGAAAGCCCTCCTGATAAGCCTTAAAATAAAATGGGACATATGGAACTGAAGTGATGAGGTGATTGCTCCTCTTCCCAACTTATTTTCTTGAAAGGCTCTGGTACACATGAGGATTCTTCACACTGCAGTGGCAGCTTCAGGGATCCTGTTTAATTTTCAGCCCAAGTAGTAATTGGAATCACTGCCAGTGATTGTAATTTTTCTGTCTTGACCAGGTATGAAGAAACCTTTTGCTTTGTGGAATACTTGGAGGACATGTTTTGGCTACTTCGTATCACATGAATGTGCTTGCAAGTCAAGCTTTGACCTGAAACGTACATGGCTTCCTGAGACTTGGTTTTACTTAGTGGGAGTGTCTGGTCCTATAAAGAGAAATAGCTTCCCGGAAAGAGAATGTCTCAGATCACATCAGGCTTTCTGCCAACAGAGCAACTTACTCGCCTGTAGCAATCTTAGAGCAGCAGGTTGGCAGAAAGCTGGTTGCTGACTGAATTATTCTGCAGTGAGCCAGATTGAACCATGCTCTGAATGGGCTTGTCTACTTCATGCTTCACAATTTTCAGGTATATGGAGAATTCTCTTCAGAGCTATGGAGCATTTTTCTAGCACAAACTATAGCAGAAAACAATGCTTCTGACTATCACCCATCTCGGGTTATAATGTGCCATATACTGGGTACTGGGGCAGCTGAGCAGGTGAAATGCTAATAAAAATCTGCACTACTTAGGGCAAAAGCAAATGTAAGAAGTGAAATTTTGTGCCTTTCCACTGTGCAGCAATGTTGAAAACTGGTATTTGTTCACTGACTCTTCTAGGTGTTGATTCCTCATACATACAGATTTTTTGATCTATAAGAGTTGTGCCATAAATAAATGTGAATAATCATTCTAGTTCTTTAGGTGCTTACTAATTTTCTGTTCAGTAACAACTCAAATACACAAAAATTACCTGTAACTTAAGCACTATAGATGCATGGATTATATAAATAACTAGAAAGTGGATGGTCTATTGGATCAACACGTTTTATTTCCTTGTTTATTGGATATCTCTTTTTCATGAACTAGAAAGAAAACTGTCAGCAAGCCAATGAGGTATTCAAGTTACGCTACAGTAGATACAGCTCTTCCATTCTGACTCCTGTGGGGGCACCTTCTCTCTGGTTTAAGTAGCTTTAGAAAATGCACTTTTTTGCTTGGAGTATAGTAACTTAATCTTTGGTTCGTGTGTTGTGGTTTCACACCAATAGCTAAGCTCCACCATGCCGTTCTCTCACTCTGCCTCCTCCGAAGAGCAGGGGAGAAAATATGATAAAAAGGGCTTGTGGGTTGAGATCAGGAGCAGTTTAATTGCAGGGGCCAAACAAAACCACAGAAGCCACGCAAAAGCAAATGGAGAAAGCAATTATTCTCTACCTCCTATCAGCGAGCAATGTTCAGCCATGTCTCGGGAAGCAGGGCCTCAATACATGTAGCAGTTGCTTGGGAAGAGCAATGCTTTCTTCACAAGAGCCCCCCTGGTTCTTGTGAAGGCCCTGCTGCAGAGCAGCCTGCCCCTTCCAATTCTTCCTCCTGCTCCCTCCTAGGAGAAGCTGCTTCTTGCCTTGCTAAATGAGCTGACCTTCCATTGTTTGTTCTTGCCTATAGGGGTGACTGATACTGTCGAGAGTTGGCTCTTTGATTTAGCCACAGTGTCTGTTGCAGGAGTTGAGTAAGCCACAGCGTCTGTTGTTTGGCCATCAGATCCAGAGACCCTCTCTTCCCCTTGAGGGTGCTGAATAGTGTTGACAACTGATGGGCACAGGCCAGGCCCCAGCACAGTGTGGTGAGCTGTAAATCTCTGGCATTGCCAGGGTCAGGGCATACTACTTTCAAACCTATCAGTTTTTTAGGATTCCACGCTTCTTCAGGGCTGGCCTAGATAAGAGACTAGAAGCTGCCCCATGTAAGATAAGAGCCAGTTCCAGCTGGCTCGACATCTGTTCATCTTCAGTTAACCCTTCTGAAGCTGCTGGGGTTAAGACTGAGAATCAGAATCAGTTTTCTTATGGAAAAACTGTTGGCTTCTTTGCTTTGGGTTAAAACTTAAATGTGAAGCTAGTTTATTCTGAAGGTATAGAATAATAAATGCTAATTAAAAGAGAACAGTTACAAAGAAACTTCTGGATAATTCAGTGCTGAAATTAATTTTGTACCTTATGAAGCAGTTTGTGCTAGTGTTGATCCTGGCTTTTATGGTGTGTGTGTGTAACACAATTTGACATAAATTGGCAACTCCCTTTTTTCAGTACTGTGCCACTTCCTAGTCTATCTAGACTATCAGAAGTCTTGGTCATGCAGTGGTGGCAGTGCTCTGGGATGTGCTCGGCACTTGGGTTCTTTGCTTATTTCTTTACAGTTATTCTCTATTCAGTGGGGAGGATGCTTACCTTCTGTGTTATTGCCAATGAAAACAATTAAGAGAATGGTGCTAAGCAAATGAAAGGAAAGATAAGCAACTTGACCATCATGGTTTGTTTCCTCCATGGAATGGTATAGCACCATCACTTGATACCAGTGAGATGTAGTTAAACTTAATTTGCCAGATGAATATCCTGAAATTTGTCACGTTGTATCCTACAGAATTTTTATTTCACATGACACCAACTTTTCCACTTTTGAACATCAAGTAATTATAAAAAGTTCAATCTTAAAGACAATGTGAATTGCTAATTTTTCTTAAGACCAAGGAATAAATCAGAAGCTTGACTTCTGTCTGTGCACTGCTTGCGCAATGATGTGACATCAGTCAAGTTGGAGGGGGAAAAAAACCTTATGTGAAGTGTTCATTTATTTCTCAAATGCTTTGAACAGTTTTTTAACCTGTACTCCAACAAGTATGGTTGCAACATACTATCCTATTTGGACAAACAGGTAGTCTTGGTAAGTAGTATGTGACAGCTACATGGCCATCATCCATGAGAGCTTGGATCTCTTCCTTTGCAGACAATTTTTTTTTACTAACTGATTGCAGATGTCTAGTAGGGATTTCTTCACCTTAGTGGTTTGAGGAGTTGACAGAATTGACACTATTTCTTCTTTGGGACCACCTATGGTGTTGGTATTCGTTTTTGGGGGGGGAGAGTGGGTGAGGGGTGGGGTGGGGCGGGGGGGGAAGGGTAGTGGAAAAGCTTTGCCTTTTATCCTACATATCTATTATGAAGATCCTATTTAAACCACCACTCATTTATGCTTGAAAGGAATGTCTAAGATGTTCTCACCTGTATTGCTTCTAGGTTAATTACATTTCTAGGAAATGAATAGGGCTGTTTAGCTAATTTAGATGCACGGTTCCTTGGGTTACTTCCCTTTGAAAGTGACTGCTGGCTTAGGTGCTCTCTTACATGGACAATACCAGTGGAATTGTCTCCCTTTTCATAGGGTCTGTACAATGTGCCAGAAATCACAACAACAGGAACTTTATCAGTGCATAAATTTCTGTGTATGTACAAAAAAAAAATCTTAAATGAACTGTTTTTATCCTGAGCAAGGGAGAAACTGATACTTCAGGGTTTTGTATACATTCATATATAACAAATCAAAAAGCAGTTAGTGTGCCTCTCTCCCTGAACAAAGCTGAATTCAAATGCTTCAATTAGGAGAATGGAACTGCAACAGTGGAGCCCTTAAGGAACTTCCTTCTGGGAGGTACTATGTCAACAGAAGAGATGAGATAAACAGGAAGAACTGCTGCAGGAAAGGGCCCCGAGGATGGATCAAGCAACCCAAAATCACACCTCAAGCAAAGCTTTTCGATGACCTTCCATCCCCACCCTCTCACCAATCCTTGCTGCCAAAAACAAAAGTTTTCTGACTTTATTAGAATTGGTTTGGAACTATAAACAAAGATTGCCCTTTTTGATTTCTGCTCTGTTGAGGGAAATACAATAGTGTGCTATAATTATAAAGAAAGAGAGTGGCATCAAAGATGCCAGAGTCCATTATCTTCATAGTTGGAACGACGTGTAGGCCCAAAAGTTTTTGGCTTACTGGGTTGAAAGTGTGATGACTCATAAAATCTTAGCCTTAGGAGGCTTGTTCATTCTGATAATCAGTAATTTAATTAACTCAGATCTCTTAAAACTGATGAAAACCAAAGAGACTTATTTGATTTACCACTCCTGTAACTGACTCTAATTGAATAGGAGCACTCTTAGTTCCATTGCAAGATGAAACAAGTTGGCTTGGGCTTGTAAAGAAGGTGGTCATGGTTTTAGATTAATGAGATTTTTTTTAGCAGAATAACAGTCTGAAGGTTTATCCAGTGATGACAGTGAGCAACAGAAATAGTACACCTGTTAAAGCATCTGCTTTTTTTTCTCTTTATTTATTTATTTTTTTGATCTAGGGTAAATCTCATGGCTATTATGAGGCTTTTATTGCAGCTAAAATCACTGTTGACCTAACAACTGGCTGGACAGATTTATAGCTGAATGGATTTTCCCATTACAGCTGGCACCTCCAATACACTGGGTGTTGGCTTATTATTAAATCTTGAATTACTCAATTCCCAGAGTTTTCAATTTCTCATGAAACCTGTAGTGGTAGAGGGAGGAAGAATGGGCTTGAATTACTCCAGTCATCAACTTGCAGAAAAGTCACAGGTTTTGCTTCTTTTTGGTTTTATTTTGAAAGTCACTGTATTAAAAGTTCCTGATGCTTCACTATACTTCTATACTTGCAAAGTTAGCTTTCAGCTATGGGAAGAAAAAGCCATGAACTTTGTCTGTTAGGTTTGAAAGGTTGATTTAAAATGCTAAAGAATCATTGTTTCGAAGACTGAAGTGCTTGTTTTCCCTTAAGTATCGAACATGATAAAATGTAGACAGATAATGTCACAGGAAGATAGTAGCTGGGTAATTGAAATCATCATAATGGCTCCATTAGTTGCTTTTTTTATCTGAGAACTGGCTGTTGACTGATCTTACCATGTGATTTTTTTTAGTCTTTTTAACTTCTTTTAAGCAGGTATGTGCACTGAATACACAAGTCTGTACATAGATTTGTCTTATCACATGCATGCAATAGGCTCCTAAATGTATTCCTCATGTCCCAGAATGTGCCATTGACTAGAGGGGATATCTTTGCCTTAAAAATCAACTAATCTACAGAATTATAATGCAGTTAATTTGTGGTGTTAACTGCATTGAAAACAGAGCTTTGTCTATGTATTCACCTAACTGAAACTTCTCCATGGGAGGCACAGGGAGAGATGTCTAGCTCTCTCATAACCTGCCTCCCTGTCATGTGGGCTGGCAGATGTTCCTCCTCTCAGCCTAGACACCATCTATATATGCCTTGGTTGTACTTCTAGGCTTTCACAAAATATTTAACACTGGAACTTTGATTACCTACTGCAAAATGCCTTGTAATGAAAAAAATAGAATCTGTGAAAAACAATGTAGATCTGGAAGCATTTAAGTTTAGTTGACAGGAATTGGAGCTTTAAAAAAATGTTATCACAGGAAGTTCTTCTGTGTAATGACGATTTATTTCAGTACAATTTATGAATTACTAAGCTGAGTTTTTCATATTGAAAGGAATGAAAAACTTTAAATCTCAACAGCAGCTGCATTTAAGCCACTGTGTGAAAAGTAAGATCATTTTTAATGCATATTTGTGGGCAAATTATTTCCATATATCCCCCAAATACATTTTGATGAAATTGACTTTTCTCTCACTGACCAAAACCCAAACAGTTTAGTCAATTTTCAAAGTATTTACGAACTGTCTGCCACATGCTTCGTAACGAGGATTAGTGTTGGCAACTCCTCTTTAATAGAAGTTTCTGATAAAGTGATCCTCCAAGGAGTCTGCTGCTGGCTCCAGGCAGCATCCCTGGGTTCCAGCACTGAGCTCTGACTATGCTCCTCTGCAGAAGAAGGGTTGTTTTCAGTCCTGTCTTCCTTCATCACCTTCCACAAACTAGTCAGTGTTCCAGAATTTTGGCTGCACTTCATGGTCATGTCTATTTGTTTTCTTGCAGTCTGCCACTTAAATACATAGCACTTAATAAAATAACAAATGTCAGAAAGAAAATTACCAAATGAGATGTAGGTAGACTTAGCAAAAGTTGAAAAACTAACTTGAGCAGATTCTAAAACATACAAAACTACCAGCAGTGAATTGAACAAATACTAGGGAGTTGGGCTATTATTGAAAACTGAACCTTCTCTTTGGACAATATTTAGAAAGTGTATTTGAAGTGCAGCCACGTTAGATGCAACAGAAAAGTTCTCTCTCATCTGCCCAGATGAGGGTGTTGCTGCAACATCAAGGCATTCAGATTTATTTACGAAAGCTGGGAAGATCCTAATTTTCAATGAACTCTGTACATGATATGGTTCCTTGCAGTTGAAGGAAGAACTGAATATTTGCAGATCTTGGTGCTTAGAGAGATTTTCATTTAGTTCACAATGTTACCATGTTTAAATCAAGTTTGCCACATCTTAAAGCATATGAACAAAACGAAGAAATGCTTTAAGCAATTTAGTTTATCATAAAAATTCCAGGTAACTTCTACCTGTTAAACTTCACAAATTTTGTGGCTCTTGAAACAGATGTAAGTTAACAGAAATGATAAACTTGATTATTTGATGTTTTTCATAGATTATCCTTATCCCGCTTCACTTTACAAGACCATCAAAACAGCAAAATCAACCATATGCTCCTTTCTTATTTTAAAGACAAATGGGGTGGAGTTGAAGCTTTCTGTATAACACTAAGAATACAGCAGAACAACTTTCAGATTTTTTTTTGTCATTAAAAGCATCTGCAAAATGTCACTAAGCTAGGCAGTGAAAAGGCTCCTTTGAGTATTGCCATACCCAGAGGTCTTAGTAACATCACAACTGGATGTTTACAGTTCTTATTTAGGCTGTTTATTACTTCGGTTTCTTAGAAGATTAGTTTGTTTCTTGAAATCTTGAAATTTCTGAGATAATGAATGGGTTGCCTCTGATTTACAGTACAGTTCTTATTTTTTGTGCGTATCAAATGACGAAATTCATGAAAATCACTTTTTTTCATTTGTTTTTGAGTGTAATTATTTTTAAGTAGTTGTTCCAAATGAAATCACTTGAAATTTTAAGAAAAACTCAAGACTGTTTCAAACTTAATCCGAACCAGAATGGATTCTATCATACTAAAGGTTAAGAACTTTCAGGGTAAGCTAGTATGCTTTCTACAGATCCATGTTCTTTCCTGGTACGTTAATTTGTTGTTATACAGGGATTATACACCTCTGGTGCAATTTGTGCTGGTTTGTTATTTCAATTACAAATGAATTTCCAAACTCACTAGGAGGTGCAAATGGACATGAACTTCAATGTTCATGTTATTTTTTTGCAAACAAAGATAATATGCTTCTGTTGGGGGTCATCTCTTTTTTACATCAACTCCTGTTTTTTTAGGTGTTAGGTACTAGCTCCCCAAATAGCCTGTGTAGCTTTTGAGGGAACAGCTCTCCTGCCTCTTCAATATTCACATTATTGTACATGGTTCTGCAGGAGTAACCAGATATTTGGGTTGAAGGATTTAGGAAGTGTGATAGTAATCAAGTATATTATGATTTCATAGTAGATGGGGAAAATAACTTTCAGTAAAAACCATTAGATTACAAGTTAAAAAAGACTTGGGACTTAGTGATTGAGGATCACTGAGGATAGGTTGAATCAAACAAGTGTAGTTATTTTTTAAACGTGAGTCGAGACACCAGCTCTCAGAATGCTTAATTTGTTTGGTAGCTGAGATCCTGTTCCTAAGCAACACTTCTGTCATGAATATTTCTTTCAGTGAGGGGCGTTCTTGGATTTCTCCCCCACCCCTATAAATACTTGGGTAGAAATCTCCCAATTTTATTTTTTAGTGATTCCGGTATTGTCAGGGTTTAATCAGTATCAGAGCTCTTAATCATACTTGCTTACTCTCATCTGGGCATTGGTACTATTATAAAGTAAGGTAAAGGCTCTGTGGTTCTGTATGTTAAGGTTGAAATTCTTCTTTACCCTTTGAGATATAGTATTGCTAGTAAATACCAAAACATAGAAACTTAAATGAAACAAAGAGTCATAGATAGGTTAATTACTCCAAGATAACCTGGATGTCAAGAACAGTCTGAAATATTTGTTTTGTAGGATCAGAAATCCTGATTTATCAGGATATAAATAGATCTAGCTCAGGTTTGTTGAGGTATGGCTGTGTTATGATAACTGAGAACAGACAGAGCCAAAGTCTGGAAGAGGAAGGCTGCCATTCAGATGTCATAGCTGAGAGGAGATTTCTTGTCCTAGCTGCAATTAGCATCTGTTCAAGACCTCAGATGAAACTGTTAATTCCCTGGATTTCCAGCTCCTTGAGTTGGTGAAAAAGGACGTCTGGTTTTGCTGCCTTCGAGCAGCGGTGCTGTTGTAACTCTCCTTGCATCAGTGTCAAATTATCCTGTGTACTGAGAGAAGGAATTTCGGGCAGCATGTACGTGCTGCTGCTGCATGTACCTCTGGAGCTGCTGCTGCTGCTTGGTTAGTACTTAAATGAGGCCATCTGGTGGTGAGATCCCAGTAGTAACTGCTGCAGCGAGCAGCTCCGGGTGGGTGTGCTTCATTCAGGTCACAGGGAAATGTGGGTTTTGCTCTGGCTGTTCTTGGATTTCTAAATGAGCAGTTTTAAGTAATTTGGGTCTTGAAAATTTTCTGTATGTTAATGGTCTTAGGTGTTCAGGCTGAGGGAAAAACGAGTGTTGCATGTCACTACAGCTTTCAGTACAGTTCACCTTGGAAGTCCATGCGTAGCAGGCAAAACCATGTGTCATAAATCAAGTCAAGCAGAGTAACTATGCAATGGGGTGATTGAACCAAAGGAATTTCCTGGAGCAAGGAAGAACGATGCATTTTTTTTCCGACTCAAAAGGAAATTTCATCATATCAAAGAAAGGAGGATTGAACTGAGGAGAAGGGGGGGTGCAATCAGTATGGATTCAGGATTTTACTTTGCCCCATTCCTTCCAATAGGCTCCCGTGAGCACATGTGTGAAATGCCAGTATTCAATTCTGGATGACCATCCGGAGGTACTACATCCAGGCACTAAACCAGCGGGGCCAGTACTGCTGAAAGAGGTTTTTAATAGGCGCAGTATCTAGTGCTAATAAGCTTCCCAGCAGCCAGATTACTTTGCAGGTGAGAACTGAAAAGTACCTTTGAACAAACTAAATGAAGTCCACGTTACTAAGAGATGTTTGGCATGGTGATACTTTTTTGAACTAACATGAACGGAATTTCCCCAGAAGTGCCTGGATATCTTCATGCTGAAGAAAAACAAACTGCTTCTCCCTACATTATTTTTTTTTTTGTCAGAGAAGAGTTTTTTTTTTTTTTTTTTTTTTTTTAACTTTTATATACCTGAGTAATTTGGAGTAATTTGTTCGGCTGATGAGTAGCTTAATTTCAAATATCATTCCTTTGAGCTTTTAGGCCATTGTGCAACAGAACTGTAAAAGAAAGAATGCCACCCCCAAAGATGAGGGGAAATACCTGGGAGGAATATGATGCTTTTGTAGGTGTCATAAAGTTAGAGTAAATAATAGACTAACAGAAACAATGTTTAATTGGCAGTGCTGTATTTGTTTATTTTTGCTGTGTGTAGCTCTGTAGTGGCCTCCTATTGCCTGAGGATATGCCAGTGTTGTGGTGCCTGTAAGAGAAGTGCAGCCCATGGCTGTTTACTGGAAAATGGAGAATGAAGAGTGGTCAGACTCCAAGTCCTGCCTGTAATAGCTACAGGCAGCTCTCTGAGTGGAGAGGCTGATCCCATCTTACAGAAACACATCTATTTCCATGTAATCATAACAAAACTATATGCTTCCTGGAAGGTTCTTGTAGTAACAAATCATAGCACTTTTAAAACTCAAACTACAAATCTGGGTGACCACAGTGGTTTCTTTTATCTCTTATGTCAAAGGAGCAACTAAACTCGCTGCATTTGTCATCCCTCATTTCTTCAGTGCCGCTGTCCTCTCAGACATGAAGGTTCTTTAAACTGAATACTGCAAAGAGTAGTAATGGGGAGTGAGCCTCAGTGCTCCACCAGCAGGAGGTGAGCTTGGCACTTAGGGGATGCAAGTCTCAGGCTTCGTTACAGCTGTCGTTTGCTACTTGCTGCTCAGAGCTGCTGTTGACTTGTATGGTGTTTTGCACTGGCAAGAGCATCTGGGCATGGCTGAAGATAAATGAAGACACTGATGGCACACTTAAAAAAAAAAAAATCCTAGTATCCATATTATCTATTTAAATATTTTTTTTGGAACAAGTTTAATGCTTCTGTTTAAATCTTTCCTTAGAGAAAAGATGTATTTACAGGAGAGATGTGTAATGCTATAGCAATTAATGTTCTATTAGGAAGACAGAGTGCTTCTTACCTCCAAGCAGGGTGTGGTGTTGAATATTAAAAACATCGTCCTTTTCAGGCACACTCAAAGGTTTCTTGAAACACTTAAGTCTTCAGTATCTAGGGCTTTCTAAGCATAAGTGATCACAAAGTTCAACCAGGCTTTCTTTGGATTGTAATTTTGTGATAGTCTGTTTGTTAAATGTCTATAAATCTGGAAATCACTGTAGATGATGTCAATGCCTTAGCAGTAATAGCACCTGGTCTATCAAAAATAAATTGTTGCCATGTCAAAGAAATGTCTGGCTCTCCAAGTAGTAGTGGGAAGCAAGCTGCAGCCTCTGAACCTTGTTTCCTCTGTTAAAAAGATATTTCCTTTTTTTTTTTT
>VXAA01001421.1:902910-917516 GCA_013399115.1 Anseranas semipalmata
TTTCCTTTTTTAAAAAAATTTTTTCTTTTTTTTTTTTTTTTTTTTTTGTGGACTGGGGAGAGATCAGCTGCTGCAATCAGAAAGCAAAAAACTATGCCTTCTGCTGCTGTGGAGTCCTCTGCTTTCTCTAAACTGACTAATAAGGTACCTTAGCCCCTCCATTTTCCATTCCTTGGTTGTGGTGTAGTCATACTCAGTACAAATGCTGCTAGATTTGAAGATGTTTGTTGATGCTATTTTCAGTACTAAAAATTGACCATATATTTGAATTGTTTTCCTTCATGGTTTTGTATGTTTGGATCTCTACCTAAATCAGAGGTGCTGAATAGTTAACAAAATGAAGAGATGATGTGGGAAATCAACTAAGTAGGGTTTTAAGTACATCCATATTTCATGGTCTCCAGCTGATGGAGGCAACCTTATATTTGAGTCATTCACAATATCCGCTTTTAAGCCGGAGTGCTTAAGTATCATTCAGAAGACATGAAGTATGACTTGGGTAGTAAACGAGCACAGGCACTTCCACAGGGTGAGCCAGAACACAGAAGTTGGTCTGAAAATGGATGTGAATATATCGCTTGCGTTGCTTTTCTGAGCGGGCACATGTGATCCTCTGGTGTCTTGAATGGAAGCTATGTAGCTGTGGTTAGAGCAAAGCTGAGTCCAAATGAATTCTGCTGAGAGTTTGGGCATGTTAGCTGGGCTCAGGGTTGTATTAACTGTGGTTACACAGCTTTTGGTTGGCTCAGAAAGTAAGCCGAGCTCAGCAGAAGACTAGATATATAATGAAATAGTTTGTTTCCTTGGGAGTTAAATTTCTAAATACACTTGAGGAGCTGGGGCTAGTTAAACAGATTGGCAAAGGTGTATAGGTGTCCAAGGGGAGTGAGATTTCTAATTAACTCTGTGAATATAGAATTTCTGTTATAGAAAGTTAAATGTTTAACAGCTTTCAAGAAAATTTTACAGGCACAGCGTTTGACAGCTCAGCTTGCAGCATGGTGTAATTGACTTGTATGAGAGCTGATACGCTGAGGAACCAAATTCTTTTTACTTTAATAGGAGAATACGACTTTTTTTTTTTCTGTGGCATGGAAAACTCAGTGAATAATGGACAATATATAATAGCAAATAGTAAGCAATGTGAATTATGAGCCTTTACTTCTTGTAAATATGCAAGTAATAGTTGAAAAGCCAATTTATTACACCACTGGAAATTGTTATTAAGAGTTGTTGAGGATTAACCCGGCACGCAGTGAAGCACCATGCAGCTGTTCGCTCCCACACCCTGCTCACCTCCCCCTGTGGGATGGGGGAGAGAATCGGGATAAGGGGGAAGGTTAAAAAAAAAAAAAAATTAAAAAAATCATGTGTTGAGATAGACAGTTTAATAAGACAGAAAACAAAGGGAAAATAATAGTAATAAGGATAAAAGAATATACAAAGCGAGGGATGCACAATGCAATTGCTCACCACCCACTGACTGATGCCCAGTCAGAGCCTGAGCAGTGGCTAGGGGGTTATTAGGATAGGAGAACGGGTCACGAAGTGTAGTACGGATGAAATTTCCAAACATTAACAAAATTCTTGTCTTGGGGTTTGGTAGGCAATGTGAATAAGTAGCTAGCAATTTCACTAACTGCAATGCAGTACTAAAAAAAGTGTTCATGTTAGTTTAAAAATAAAGTAAACTGAATCTGTATTCTTTATCCAAAGGTTTCACTCATTTACTTATTTTGCTTTTACTATAAAGGAAATCTTGTCTCTGGGCACAGGCAAAGCATTGTGGCAATACTCTCTGAAATTCTGAACCTTGAAACTTTGAATAAATGGTGAGCCAAACTTCCATTATTCACTTTCTATGCGGGATTTTTTCTTTTTTTTTCTGTGCTTTCTATCTCAAAAAGATTTTAGTGTAATTATCATTGATGTTAATGGCACATTAAGACTTTGGAATGAATGTTACAATATAAAAGTTGAAACATCACTAAAGAGTATCCAAACCCGACTCTTTCAGATGGCAAAACCAGGCTCCACTTAAAAGACAACAGATGTTTTTTCATCTACCATAATTTCAATGTTTAGTAAGACTCCAGGAGGAACAAGCTACATGTCGAAATTGTTGCTATCTGCCAGAGATGAAAAATTGCTTTGAAACCGTGCCAAGAAAATTCAAAACTAGTTTGTATAACACATGGATTCTATAGGTAAAAACTACATGGGGCAGCTGTGGTTTTGGATTTTTTTTATTTAGCTTTGATTCTAATTATTCAGCTGTGCATAAATGCACATAATACCACTTGGGAGGTCGGGTTCCACCTTTTATCTCAAAGTTTTGGTAGTTTTTTTTTGAACTTAAAATGCAAACAAAAATTTTTCTTAAAAAATACTTGGCTACTTCAAATGCCAGCCAATTTTTCTCATTTTATGTCTTTGATGTTATGTTCCGGATGTTAGAGGAGGACAAAGAAAGAACTGAACATTAATTACCCCATTAATAGTAAATAAAAATGAGTTATAAAGCAAGACAAATCAGTATTTCAAGTACTGGATAGTTTAAGCTGGAGTAAATATATTGAGAAAATTATTTAATAAATTGTTACTTATTGGAATGAAACCTTTAAGCTTGTGATCTTCAATTTCTGAATAGCTTTTAGTGACATACTAATATCTAGGAAAAAATCTTAAGTGGGATTAATTTGCCCTTATGTGGTACGTTTTAAAAAAATTATATATTTGAATGTTATAGTAATACAAAAGTAATAACCACAAGCTAGGATGTTGTCATTGTCAATTTCTGAAAATTAATTGTAAGTTAGATTCATTATTGGTACTATCTGTAACATTTAATCATTAATTTTATGTCAAAAACATTGTCAGCAATCTCTTTTACAGCAAACTTCTAAAAATGTGTTAGGCCATCCGTTTGATATTCCTAGTGACAAGGATGACAAATGCTTTTAGTCCTTTTATCATGCTTAGAGTACTAGCTTGCTTCCAGTTCTCCCCTTTGCTGTATCTGTTTCCCATGACCCGGCAGTCCTGGTGCTTTTCTGTTTCTGATTAGCATGACCTGTTCAGCTATGTATTCCTCGAGAAAGGGGAAAAAACACATACTGGGTCTTCCTACTAGCAAGTATAGTCAGCCACGAGTAACTGGTCCTTTTCTGCAAGCCAGTTGAGGAAAGATCTTTTCCTACTCCATCTTTGACTGCTCGTTGCCAGCCCAGCGCAATCAGTTGTCTAACTAGCATGCTGTAGTGTTATTTTTGCTGTCTAAATCGACCTGTTACAAGCTGCTGAGTTTTTTGGCTGAAAGGACAATGCTTTAGTGTTAGCTCTAGTAAGCTGCCTACTGGGACTAAAGAACTGCTGGATGAGGTATGAATACTGACATTGCAAATCCATTAGGGGTTCCCTAAAGAAAAGTCTCAAGTGATTTTGGATAGCTACAGTTCAGAAAGGTCTGTGCTTCATGATCACTTTTCTACATCTTCCTTATGAGGTATCAAGCTTGTTTTCAAGGGGGCATTCTTGTAGGGCTGACTTGAAATCCTTTCTGTGGAGCCGCTGCCAGTGGTGGCAACAGCCTAGTTTCTTCCCTGTTTTCTCTTTAGTTGTGGTTCTCTCCCAGGGCTGTAATCCCCTGTTGCTCCTAACTAGTGTGCTGTGCCCCTACTTTGCCTAAATAATTCCTGCTTAATGGTCAGCAGGGATCTGCACTAATTTCTGAACAGCTATTATATTTTTCTAGACTATCTGATTAATTTTGAATTTTAGTCCTATTCTCCGGTGTTCTTACTTCATCCCAGATGTTGGCAGCTGCACACTTGTGATGTATTTTTGGTTACATAACTGGTTGTTGAATGAAAATAAAAATGCATTGAATAATATTGGAATTATCTGAAGCTTTAATGGATAGAATTAACTAACAATGTTAGTCAAGCAGTACGTAGCTAAATGAGTTCTAGGAGCTATAGATTTAATTGCAGAAGATCAAATCCTGAAACTGGAAGAAGAATCCATGGGAATCAGTATCCCAGCTAAGTTTAACTGAGCGATATTTTGTAGATATTAAGTGGTCTGCAGTCTGTGTGCACTGCAATATCATAAATCATCCCCTACTTTCATATCCCTTTACCTCTAAAAATATTCTCTCTAGTGATGAAGAAGAATTGTAAGAAGCTAAATTTTACAGCTTAGAGTTTTGTTTCTGAAGGTCTAGTCCACATAGTCTTACTAAAGGATGGGTAATAGACATTCCCCTGTAGTAAGTGGTTATCTCAGTCTTTTTCTAATTCACCTGTGATCTATGAAAGGTGAATTGTCACCGTAAAAGTCTGATAGTTGCAGGGCAGAAGTATGGTTTTAACAGGCTTGGTTCTCAGAAATCTCTGCCCACTGGCATCATTTCTATAGTTCTAGAAAATACACATGCTTGCTTTGTTGTGAGCTGTTTGTGATGACCAATTTTTACTTCAAGCTAATGAGTTAATTTGTATTTTAAAAATGATTCTCAGCCTATTTTAGTTCAAGTCCTGAGGCCACGGGCAGAAGTGCTTGCAGATAAACTTATTGGTTGCTGATTAGCCTACACCTCCAAGAATAAGAAAGTTTACCTATTTATTTATCTGTCAGTTCTGTAATGACCGACTGGGGGATGATTTGTTGTTCCTCTGTTTCTGTTGCTATTTGAGGATTTAGATGAGTTCACTTGTGTTGTCTTCCTGATAGTTAAGTTCTTGGAACAGAATATTGTGTTTGTGATCCTATTAAGCTGCCTTTTGAAAGAGTGGATGTTTCCTCCTTAATTTTAGTCAAGAGTTGCAGTTTAGAGTAACTTTTTTTTGCTTGTTAGTTCCCTATTAAGGTTGGCATCTGAAATGTCAACCCTCACTATAAATCTGTGGCTGGCCCTTAAATTATTTTCTACCAACCATCTGCTGCTGCCTGGTTTTGATAGTTACTGACACAACAAGTAACCTAGTCCACATTTCTGTGGATAGTGATGTATCTGGAATGTGTTCTATATAGACAAAATGCCTTTTTAAAAAAGATTTCTAGTAGTTAAACATCATAATAGGAAGTGATGCACTGACAAGATGATTTGGCAAGACAGGCATAAAATAAATTAATTTCTAATTCAGCTGTGTTTAAGGTTTTGAAACCTAAAATTACTCTAAAATCCTAAGTATCTAAAACTGTCTACAAGTGTAAGCATAACCATCGTGTTAGTTCTGAGTTCCCAGGGTATTGATGAGCCTGTCTGGAGTGGAACGGAATTGACAAGTGAGTCAGTTAATAACTGAGTTTAGAACAGCTGAGCAAAAAATGTTTACGTAGTTCTTACTGCCTTGAGCAGAGACCATAAGAGACAGCCATCCAGGGCATACCTTCAGTTATTTAAAATAAAATAAAATCTGTTAATCTTGTTATATTTAGTTCTACCAATTGATAGGAAACCTATATCACAAGAGAGCCAATAAGGGGAAAGATAACTCACGAATGCCTTAATCTCAATTGTTTTAGTTAGTGAGAGTATGTTAATACAAATGAAAGGGATAATTTAATATTCTCTTAATCATTTTAAAGTGAGCCTGTGACTCCGAAGGATGATGTTGCTGCATGCTGTAAAAAGACATCTGATGATGCCCTGTATATCAAAAGCAAGTAATTTTCAGGGTGAAAAGAAGACTTGACAAAGTTGTAAATCCATAATGAATGAAAGAATAGAGTAACTAAATAAAAGGTGGATAAATAGTTTTGTTATAGAGCAAAGGTGTGCGTGTGAGTGCATATGTACATCCCAAAGCAAGTATGAAACTAAAAATCTAAGGAAGTTAAGAGAGGAAGTGTTGGAAGACTAAGAATATTGCTGCAGCAAGCTGTCAGGGGCAAAGGGGGCAATTGGCAAGGGATCAAAGTTTCTGAGAAACTGTTGCCCTTAAACTCACAGAGCCACAGAAGAAATAATGTGTATGAATAGTGTCAGATTTAATATTTTGTTTGCTTTTTTGTTTTTCTTGACTTTGTAAAATTATTATCCATGGAATATGTGTAAAATCAAACTGCCCTCTGTTTGGCAGTTATTTTTGAACATAGGCTTCCTCTATTTTTGTTATTGGAGAAAGCCTCCCAGAGATGGGAAAACATCCTGGAGTCTGTGTATGTCAGTTAAAATATACCATATTTAAGCTGGGTCTACCTTAGTAGAAAACTATACCATTTATTAATGTCTTACATTAAAAAAGCCATTGGTTTTTTCATCCCTGTGGAACTTAAGTTTCCTGCAGGTGGCTTGGAGTAGCAGCTGATGAGTTCAGAGCTGAATGAGGGAGGGTTCTCAAATTTAACTCCCAATTATAGTGAAAGATACTGCAGTATACATCTTTACAACATTAGGTGATGATTACTTTGTTATTACGAAAAACTAAAAGCCTACAACTAATATAATGAGAAATGGATTGTTCACAATGTTAGATCCCACACTGACCTGTGAATCAGCATTGGGTGTTATCTAGCTATGATATAGTCACTGAATTCTTGGGCAATTAACAGGGAAATTTCATTTTTCTGTTCAGTGAAGCCTAGGATGCTAACAAAGATAAATCACAACTCAATTCTAGACTTTCTAACTTGTTTTATCTGATTACCTGGTGTTTCAAAATTGGGTCTTGATTGTTTTTAATCAAGGCTACTTCTGTGATTTCCATAGGAAATTGCTTTTGGTCCTGATATTAAACTGTCATTGATGTGCTACTTTAGCACTCTATAAAGGAAGTAAACATTTGTCTTGAAACAGCTAGCGAGAGTTTGTGAATGCCAGCTGGCTCTTCTGGGACTTCCTCAGAAAGGAGAGGCAACTTGAAAGAAAGACAATTTTATTTTTTTTCTTTTAACCAAGATGTACCAGTAACAAGTTTGTCAGTAAGAAGAGGGATGTAATGATCTGCGAACTTCACTACTTCCCCTTATCACTGAAGGTGACAAGAATGCTAGGTGTCTTGAAGTTATTTCCTGCTTATGAAAGAACTAGTGTATGGACCAGTTATATTTAAATGTAAATGAGAAACAATAAAACAAGAACAAAAAGAATATTGACAACACACTGTGAAAGTGGGGGTCCAAGAGATGCTCAACTGGTTTGGATTATTGACCAAAATGTTACCAAATGAATGCACTCATCAATTAGTGCTAAGTGGGATGGCAGAGGGGTTTGGAGGGGCTACCAATACCTCATGCCACCCATAGCTTCTGAATTCTTACTACTGTCTGTGTTCATTTCTGGTAATAAAGTAAAATCAGTTCATCTTTTTTCTTTGTGCAGATTATTTCATACTAAAAATGAGGGAGCTTATACTCCTCTGTAAACACAATGAAGCTGATAGGCCACAAAAAGCAGATAAGAGCACGAATGCAGTTAATACCTACATCCCAAATTATGAGCTAAAACCATGTGTTGCCCTGCCTTGTAAAAACTTACTTAGGGTATGTGTTGTTAAAGAAGGTGCTCCCATTGTCTCTAATGTGTGTGTGTGAGACTGAAGTGCAGCCCTTGTCATCAAACAATGCTTGTTAGGGACAATGCAGGGGCAAACCTAAACAGTAATCCGGCAGGTACATCTTAGCCTCTGCTGTAGTGTTAGAGGCATTCCATAACAGCAAGGCTTGGGGTGTAGGGAACTTAGCTTAATATTGGAATTCCTTTTAGGAAATTCAGATGTAGTTATGTTTCAACTGTAATAGAAAAAGGGGATAATCAGGCAGTGAGTGCTTCTCCATGTCAATACTCCCAGGTGTGAAATGCTAGCCTAAGATAGAAGTGCAACACCTATATGGCCATTGTTTCTAATTCAGGACCCATTTTATGAGAGTCATGGTTCTGGGAAGTTAGCCAGTCCATGAAGCTATTTGCAGACCTGTTGGATGTGATGTGAAGCAGGAGTTTGTCCCTCTGGCAGCCGCTAAGCTGTACAGGCTTAGTCTGGAGACAGAAGAAAGTCTGAGTCAAGTGACAAGTGGAGACACCTCTGGAGGAACTGTGCCAGTCGGCAATCAACTTTGCATGCAGGAGGTTGTTCAGGTGTATTTTCTTAACACCAAGTTTGGATTCTGCTGAATAAAATTCAAATTTTATTTTTTATTACAAAGTAGAGACTTCCAGATGCACAAATGCACAGAAGTGGGACTTAATTATGAAGCAGGTTGTCAGGTGTCTGAATTAGGTACAGACATAATGAATATATAAAATCCATATATATGATACTTTGTATATCTATATATCTTCACAACGTGCAGAATGTATCAGCATCTAGTTTTTATGTTTGTACCACTGTCACCAGCTACTGTAATCCCCGACTCTTAGTTCTAGCACTTCTGGTGTGGAACAAAAGGATTTTCTGGGGCTTCTTTCACTCTTTACTTTCATTACAGGCACATTTTTCAGGCATTGCTTACAGATGGAATAGCCAGTAAGTAATTGATGATGTGATCAGTAAGAGCTGAATGCGTATGCACAGTCTTGGAGCAATAGCTCTTGCTTTCACTTTCCTCTACAATTTTTTGGAATAATTTCTCTTAATCAGATTATTGTATAAACCTTATTGGTGAAAATACCCATAATTTATCACTTGTTTAGGGATTACTAGATATTTGGAAAGAAGTAGACATTTTCACTAGTAATTAGTTAGAATCTGTTTAAATCTTAAAAGATTGGAGGTTTATTAAGGTCGATGCATGTCCTGCAATGTCGCCATTACTGACATTGCAAGCACTTTCCAGTCTATAGTAATCTAGTTGGTTTTAATTTGAGGCTGAAATTTCAGTGTATTAAAACCCTGAAAACATAATGAAGGCCTCCTAAACATGTACATGTTCATAATTCCTGTATTTCTGTAAGCAGAGCATCTCTCTCCATGAATATGACACCAGTGAAACTATTATTTATTAAGCATATTGGGTCTCTTCTTTGGTGCAGGAAGGGACACATTTTTAATGAACACCTAACGCAACTTCATGTTAAGAGTGTTCCCAATGGTGGAGTTAACAAATGTTTTGGTACTTTTCCAGTAACAAGAACTGTTGTGTTAACAAGAAAGCATGAGAGTAGCATTGTTTCTTCTTCAAAATGAGAATTCTGAACTACAACTCAAGCCTATGTTGCAAAGCATTTCAGATAATTATTTTGACTTAGTGTGATTATAGAAGTAGTTTAAACGATGATATCTACAAGATAAGAAATAGTTCCCATTCCTTAGCTCTTTTTAATAACAAAGCCATAGGCAATGCAAACATGCTTCCTATTTAAACATACTTTGTAATGACTGGTTTAGAATGAGCTGTTTTAGGGGATGAAGTCTGATACCTTAGTGGCTAAATAACTGGCTTCAAAAGGAAAGTCAAAATATTCTGACAGGTTTGTCCTCTCCATAGCAAATGTGTGTACCCTGTTCTTCCTGTCAATGTATATTTTCTGTCTACTTCATGGGGATGTTCCTGGAATGCTTCCCAGTCTTGTCTTTCTGATATGTCTGTGGGTTGTCAGTAACAATTGCTTTAGATTTCATGTATGTAGTTAAGTCTCATCAGAATTACAAGTCTTGTTTTGATTATGTCAAACATTCACTTATGACTACAAAAAAAAATATCACATCTGAAACTAGAGAAAAGAAGGGGGAAAAATAAGTCAGGAAGACCGTGAAGAATAGTAACAACAGAACTTGTATTTGGCAGCCAGCTGGTAGCCACATTCTGGAATATAACAGTGATTTAGCAGGTCCAATTTCTGGTTGCCAAAATCAGTATGAGAGGGTCCTGCATACCAGCAGAGCTGAGAGAAGCAGGACTCTAGCAGCTCCAACTGGTGGCTTTGATCTAAGTCAAAACCAGGACTGGTATTCCGTCTAATGCTGGCTGCTTTAATGGCAACAACACTATCTCACCAAAAGGTGACATGTTGCCATAAAGTGTTTTGAAAGTACAAAGTTCTTTCCCGTAAAATTGCACAAATTTGTACATTGTTTAACTGAAAGAGCCTCTCATGGGCTGATCACAACCGCAAATCTTCCTTCTGCTTGCAGAGTACTAATTATAGTTTTGTAGAGATATGTTAATACAGTATCCAGAACAGTATTAAAAATCACAGGAGCTTTTAGTGCTTGGTTTGTTCAAATGAACTTGACTTGAAATCAGCTAGATAGAAGAAAACAACAAATCCTGCTCTGAAGGATTGCTCAAATCTGACAATTTGATTGAATGCCTAATATGTGAACAAAGATGGGGGGGAGGAGGGCACAGCCCAACTTTTCAGTTTATGTCAATATTTCAGTGACTGTGCAGGAGACCTGCCAATGCCTTTGATCCAACACGAAAGTGAAACTTTTCAAAGACAATCAAATGCTCTCCTTTGAATGTAATTCAATGTGATTTAGTTGCTGATGCCAAACCATGAACAGTATGCAGTTGAAACTTCCATAGCAGAGAGAAATATAGTTTTTTTTTTTTTTTAATGTGAAATATTTATTCTGAAATGACCTATATTTTGATTATACCAGGCTCACTGAATTCTGGCAGTAAGGTGAAGGGAATACAGCTTGGTGAGCATACAGCTGTGGAAGAACACGTCACTTCACTGATAGCTCTGCTTTCAGAATGATTTCCAGAGGAACATTTGAGAAGTGTTGTTAATAAACTGCATTGAATGTTACAGGGGAGGAGGTCAGGAAAAGTTATGGCATATGATTTTCACTGAGAAATCTAGTCTTGTCCTAGCTTTGTTGTTCTTAGGCAAAAAGTTAAACATAAACCCAGTATTTTCAAAGTTGAGGTAAAGCATAACATGTGGCTGGAAAATGGAATCAGTGCTATGCGAATAGGACATGTTTTTCTCCCTTTTCCTCTAGTTATTGGAAGGTAAGTGGATAAGCAATTTCTGGTATGTCTGTTACCATTCAGCTTTGGGATCTGACTTGTAAGGATCTTCAAGATCCCTGCTTCCTCTGTGTATTGCTTGGCAGCAACCGAAAATAGTGGTAGACAGTGAGCTGTTACAATAGTTCTTTCAGGTGTAATAATCACTAATAAATACCTTGTTAAGTACAGGTGGATAAATTCCATGCTTGATATCCTTTCATGCTGTTTAGCTACCTCAAGCTATCCAGTGTCTTCCTTGGAGTTCAATATTAGTTTATTACCTTATTATCTTTATTTTCAGTTAAATTCATGGTGGCAAGGCCAATTCTAAACGAAGAAAGTAAAGCTCTATCTGCGTATCTCTAGAGTTTATTATATTTTTCTAAAAATCAGCATATATATGCAATAATGCATTCAAGCAAATATTCAGTCATGTTTAAGTTTGACAGGAGCGTGAATGGACTGCTAATAATCACAAGATAAAGTGCTTTTGTTACCTTGAAATTTCTAACACCTACTCTGCCAAGTTTAATGTCATTAAATGAAGGTCTGTGAATAGCTAGCTACTTCTCCTGGTACACTTTGTCTTAAGGATAAGTAAATACATCTGTAGACATCAGAGCCTAGGCTGAAAGATGTGTATGAATAATGAATGTGTAGCATGTATCTCATCTATTTTGAATTAAGTGTTTTGGAGGAGAGAGAAGAAACCAAACCAGCCCACACCTTACTGTACGTGTTTATTTTCCCTAAGAGCGGTTACCTAACAGCAATATTCAGCAAGTACAGATGTTCTCAAATGCTGCATTTATTCCTGGATTTTGTGCTAATCAGAATGCTAGAAAGGGAACGAGCTTGACCGGGGGGGTGGGACCTCTGTTATGGTGACAACAGCTCACCACATCTTGGGATTTGGGGAATTATTTTTTCTTGTTTACATTGTTGATAATCTGTGATTACTGATATCTGTGGAGAGGTATGGTGATGTTTCCTATTGTTAGTGTTTTGTCATTGCTTTCCATAAGCCTTGAGAAGCCAACTACAATCTGCTTTTAGTCCAACCAATTTACTGAATATTTTGGGTCTTTTCATTTGAAGAAAAATAATCCTGATCTTCTTATATTGTATTGTTGTGATGATCACGGCCCGTAGTCAGTACTGAACATAACAAAATAGATTAAAATTATTGTGGCAGTGAGTGCATATATGCTACTCAAATTCAGGAACCAGTCAATAGTCTTACTTTGTTTCCCCATCATATTGGGTACAACTTATAAGACAGATGTTGGCTAGTTCTTGCTACACGAATGAATCTGCCAGGCCCTTGTGCACATTTATTATACTGGGAGAAAAAGTTGTAGCGATATTCATTTCACCCACTGAGCAGAATTCAGCATGCCACCATAGAGGTTTTCTGGCATTAGCTGGAAACAGACATATAGGCACTATAGGTCTTTATAAAACATTTTGCAGTGCAAACAAGCAAAAAAATATTTGGTCTCTTTCTTGGTGGAAGAGACTTGTACTTACTACCACTGTTCTGCCTTTTTTACTGTGGGAATGTGGCCTCACTGGATTTGTTGATATCATCTCGTGTCTGATGCTTGTCATAATACTTTTTTTAGGCTTCTGTTGAAGTTGGTTCTATCATGTTACTATGTGCTTGTGTGTGCAGCTCTTTTGCTCTTGTCCTCAGCTGAGGAATCATATCTTCTCAGTATCAGCAGAAAAGATCATTCTTTCTCCGTGGCCATGCTCTTCGTTGTAATGCTTACCAATTCAAGCAATGAGCTGTGATTTGATTTTTTCCTTATGTGAATGTTTTGGAGGTTACTTTGTGTCATAAGCCTTCTAAAACCTTTGTGTTTGTGCCTGTTCATAAAACTCCAAAACTTGATTGTTTTTTCATCCCTCTCTTCTCCTCCCCACCCCCTGTAACTGTTTTTGATGCAAGTAAAGTATTCTTATCCTTGTACCTCCTTGCCATTTTCCACTTACTCTTAAAGCTTTCTGCTAGTTATAATTATCTTGCATATGGAAAAACCACACTATATGTACAATGTTTCAAGTGTAAAATGTTTAAATTAATACTTATAAAATGATGTACATGAAAGAGAGCAGCACTCTGTCATGAAAACAAGCAAAAACGAAGTATTTCCACTAGCATAAAAAAAATCTGTACTATGTAAGACCTCTTTAACAGTCTTACAGTTGCTACGGTTTCAACTGCAGTAAATTTTCTTGTTTTGCATTGCTAGCAGAAGGGTTCATTAGTGGTAAACACTTCCTCTGTTACAATGCTAAATTTGGATAAATGAGATTTAACAATAGGTGAGTTTGGATCTACTGCCAAAGTCAACTATGAAGCAACTATTTCCAAAGATCTGGACAAATGTAATAAATACTAGAAAAAACTATAGTATTTTCTTTTGCTCAGATGTAACTTAGTAAGATATCTGTTGTCACGGCATTGATTCATTCCTGGAACTATTGATTGACTTTAAGATTACTGAGAAATCTATAGTTTATTTCATATTTTTGTTCCTGTTGAGAAATGGTCTATATAGTCATCATAGTAAATGAGTTCATTATAGATCATGAATTACTTCGTGTTTAGTATTTCAGCAGCATAGAATAAGGCACTGAAGTTGCCTCTGTTGTGAGCTTTTCCCTGGTTTTGTATGTGTAGCTTGGGTACAGCACTATTTTGCTCTGTGTTGAGAGATTTAATGTCTTCAAAGGAAAAGCACGAAGTGGAGCAGGGCATTATGTCCATAATACATCTCTTCAGACTAGTCCTCGCAGTGTTCCTTTCATTTTTCAGAAATCTGTTTTTATTTTGCCACTTAGTCCAGTCTTCAATAACTTATTTTGTAACAATCAATCCAATTGCAAATTTTAGGATGGGAAAAATGCATTGGTGGCAAGCCAGAATTAAAAAGGAGCTGTTTTAGTCAAGCAGTAATATATGTTAGTTAAGGGAAACTGCAAACGAACCCCTGACTACCTGGGTTGAATCTTTTACTTGATAATGGCTTTAAATGCACGGCTTATGAAGCAGATGATAGCAATGAGAGTGCTGGTTGACTAGCTATGTGAGACGTGTTGACCAGGTAACTGGTGAATGGCCATTGCTGGCAATGCCCTTCTGAGATGGCAACACAGCAAGCACCTCCCAGCAGCAGTGATGACAAGGGCAAGCACACGGTCAGGGAAACCTTGCTGGGAAACTTCCCCAGTGCTGTCGGAAAGTATACCTGCCTACAAAGGGCACGTTTCCTGTTGTCTCTGTATGGATGTGGCAAATTTCACACTGCAAAAATGGGATAGTATTAATATATAATAGTGAATGCTAAACCCTGCAGTAAGGTTTGTGATCTTAACGGATCACAGGTTTGCCTGTGATTAAAAGCATGCTTAAGAGAAAGCCATTGCCATAATACTGACCAGATTGCATAGTGAGTTGAATGTGTTTAGCCTAAAGCATATAATTCTGAAATTACTGTGTATTTTGAACATCTTTTAGGAGAGATTTTATTAGCTGAAAACTGAAAAAGTAACATGGGAAAGGTAAGCAAAGATGATGAGTTTTAATAATGGAAGTTGATAACATGACATTGAAAAGTAATAGCCACAGCTCTTGGCCTTTTATACTTGGGTACAAATGATTTAAGTTTTAAAGAACAGGAAAAAAA
>VXAA01001421.1:917530-928397 GCA_013399115.1 Anseranas semipalmata
AAAAAAAAAACAGTAATGTTAGTCCTGACTATAGTAAAGGTAAATATTCTAGTGGGCTGAAACACTTTGGGGGAAAAAAAAAATCACTTCTGTTCCATCGCTTAGCCTTTTCCTCTGCATGTTTATTCTGCTTAAGTATGGTTAAAAAAAAAAAAAAAAATCAAATCCAAAATACTGTGTCAAAACCAACCAACCAAAACTATTATATTCATGTGAAATTGAGAAGTGAAGAGTTTTGATTTCCAAATGGTCCTTTAAAAGCCTTTACCTGGCAGTTGGCTAAATCTGTTGCTTGGCTGTTTTGTTTTATAAAATGCTACTTTAATTAGCTTGTCAGAAAATTTCACAGTAGCCAGATAAATTTGCATTTGATGGCCTGGGCAGTCAAGGGTGCTTATTGCAGAAGACAAATTCTGTCCTAATTCCTGATACCACTTCTTTATGGCACAAGAAAGCAGTTATTTCAACCAAATGGTGAATAAATCTTAATTGTAAACCCAAGCTGATGAGGGTAAGTAGGCTTCTTACAGCACTTTCTTTCTCTTCAGTTTATCCTATAATCTACTGCTTCCTTTTTGTGGTCTTGCACCACCTTTTGATTTTTCTGCCTAGATGAGACACTAGCTTGCTATTTTTCCCTCAAATCTTAAAACTGGCTAATGATGGTTTAGCCACTTCTTGTCTTGATCATCATTCCCTGCTCAAACTACTTCAGATAGTTAAATATCAAGGAAAAATGGACCAGCTGGTATTTTGTACTCACCACCTGGTGCAGAATACAGGCAAAGCTGTTTGGCACAAACAACCCTAATCCTGGAGCTGCTTAGTACCCTAATTTTTTTTTAAGATAACTTTGATTTTGTGGCTGTTTATCAGTGGTGAGCTGTGGCCCTTAGAACACAGAACAGTTGTGGATAACAGCACGGGAGGCATGTGCAATGAATCCTGCAATGTCTAGTCAAAATTCCATTGGCCAAGAGAAAAAGAGGAAGAATAATAATTAAAAACCAGACTAACAATGCACAAGTTGGAGCATTGTGTCCAGTTCTGGGCTCCCCGATACAAGAGGGACATGAAACTCCTGGAGCGGGTCCAGTGGAGGGCTACGAAGATGATGAGGGGACTGGGGCATCTCTCATATGAGGAGAGGCTGAGAGAGCTGGGCCTGTTTAGGCTGGAGAAGAGAAGGCTGAGAGGGGATCTTATCAACGTGTACAAATACCTGAAGGGAGGGTGTCAAGAGGATGGGGCCGGACTCTTTTCAGTGGTGCCCAGCGACAGGACAAGCGGCAATGGGCACAAACTGAAACAGAGGAAATTCCAGCTGAATATGAGAAAGCACTTCTTTACTGTGAGGGTGACAGAACACTGGCACAGGCTGCCCAGAGAGGTTGTGCAGTCTCCTTCTTTGGAGATATTCAAAACCTGCCTGGATGCGATCCTGTGCAACGTGCTCTAGGTGACCCTGCTTGGCAGGGGGGTTGGACCAGATGATCTCCAGAGGTCCCTTCCAACCTCAACCATTCTGTGAAAAGAAAATAATGGTTGATAAAGTTGTGAATATTGGCTTACATTTGACAGTGATTATAGAGGAATAAGGCTGTTGCAAGATATTCAGCAGTTACAATCAAAACAAACTATAAATTCAATACTTCATTGACCAGGACAATGAATAAATATGTGTATTTAGGGTAAAATGCAGTTCATGCTTAAATGATTCCGTAATATCAAGGTTGCCCTCAGTGCAGGCTTTGTCTACAGTTTTCAGTGTGCTAAACAACCTTGTAATGAACCCAGAACATGACTGGGAAATTACTTGGATTACAAAAAAATACATACATGTGTATACCTGTATATGTAATACATACATACATATATATATATGATTTTTTTTTTCAAATAGAATCTGCATAGGGGCTATCAAATAGGTGTTATTAAAATGGCTTTAATATTGATGGTATGAGAAAGTAATGAGAATGTTTTCCTTAATAAAAGTATGGCTTGGAAAAATGACCTTGATTAAGAGTTCAGTAAATCTGTGCAAGCTGCATTATTTTCAATATTAATATTAGCAAATACATAACTTGAGGTTTTTTGGATCATTTCTTTGTGTTGTAGGTGCATGATACATACGCACTATATTTTGAAATTCTCTAAAGGCTGCTTCAAGGGTAGTATCACAGCATACAATAAATTAAAAGGTGTTCTACCCTATTTCCATCCTGCAGTACTGAAGGACTTGGGGATGGATCGTGACACCTATAGGTTCGGGGATTAGTTTAATTTGGACTATTGGTTCACTTTGACATGATTGCCATTTATTGTAGTGTCAGCTATGTGCTAAGCCCTGGCTGGGATGTTATACTGGCGTTCCCACCCTTGCTACTTCATTCTTCTGTCACTTTCTTCCACCCCATTCTATCTGGTACTTTTATAGGTGGCCAATTTGTTTGATGTGAGAAATGTATGGCTTAGTCAACCAGAACTGCTCCTGTGGAACGTAACCGGGAGCATTTGACCCACAAAATGGACTCGAGCTGTGTTTTCAATAGTTGCATGCTGCTAAAAGGTTGCCAGGTCTGAGTGTCTGGCGAGAGGGGATGCTGTGACCTTGCAGGGTACACTGTGGACACTAGACAATTGGGCAAATCCTTTTTGTCCTCTGTCAAGTGGGGATGGTCAGCTCATTGTCTTGATGTTTAGTTTCATTGTGAAATGTCTTTCACTCATTTTTGGGAGGCAAAACATATTAGGGAGCCCAAATAGGCAAACAACCCACAAAATTTATGAACTAGATATTTAATCTTCCACTTCAAACACTTTGTATGGAAGATTTTCAGATCTCCTGGTCTTTGACTTCCTGTTCCTTTTTTATTCCCTATGCGGGGTAGATATTGAAGAGTACTGTTAAAAATACTGATCTGGATGACTGTAGAATAGTGTACATCCACTATGGAAAATTCAAAATTGATTTCTCTAGTTCTTTCCTTTCAAATACCATACCCATTAAAGGCATCCAAAAGGAGGAAAAAAAAAAAATGTCCAAGATGCCAGAAGGTTCACATTAGGAAAAATACTTCATATTTACAAAATGCTTCTTGTGCTTCATATTTAATGTAGACTTTAACTTAGACTGAAAATAATGCTTGAAATGTGCTTTGTAAAGCTCAGGCTGTGGTATAACCTTGTGTGTATTATAAATCTTTAAGAACTGGTGAGTGGAGGCCGGAAGGCTGACTTGCCAAGGTCGGAGCCCATTAGTAACACAGAAACAAAACTCAGGTTTTCTGGTTCCTACTTCAAGCACTAGATATTTTCTTTCTGTAGTCAAAAGAATTTTGTAACATTAGTGTGTTGACATAATGGGGATTTAGCTGCCTAAGCTTTACATTGAACATTTTAAAGCTTTGGAAACATTATTGAAAACTTTTCATTGTCAGAGGTGGGGAACTACTATGCAGGCTATAGATGCTGACATGACCTGTGATGTCAGCACGTGCTAAATGATGCTTTATTTCTGCATCTTTGAAGGAAGAAGTCTAGGAAGCTACTTAGGCTTCAAAACAAGAGGTGCGTTGAGCTACGTGAACCATCCACAGCTGAGATAATGAAATGTTTTGCACTGTGGCAATTGCATTGCTCATTCTATGTGCAAGTGTTAATGATATTTAATCAAAATATCAAAATCTAAAGGTTACTAATAGCAGCTTTGAATGCTTTGTTTTCTCTCTGCTGCAAAGACTTTGATTAGCTTCTTCTCCCAAGGCAGTGTAAGGTAATATATATTTTTCAATGTGAAAATGCCTTATTTTGGTTAATAGGTATACATTGCCTCATCCTTCTGATTTTGGGTTCCACGCTGAGGAACTAAGCAAAACATGAAGACTTCAAATATCTCTTTTAGGTTATGAACTTGATGGTCTCTGTCCAAGGGATAGCTATGTCTCAAAGCATGGAGCTGTTGGCTCTTGTGCAAGAGAAGCATTCAACTGTGAGCCTATTGCTCTGCAAACTTTTGCATTCCATACTCTACAAAGGCTGAGCTAAGGAGCCTGTGTTTGGATTTCTTTATTTTTCCAGGCACCTTCTCTTTACTCCTGACATACTTTCTGGGGTGAGAATATGGGTATGACTTCTTTTGGAACGCAAAACTGTTTTCCAACAGTTTTTGTTTGGGATCTATGTGCAAGTAGCCTCTAAATGTAAGAGATGATTATGATTTTTTTATGTGGCAAGTTTGTATTGCTATGAACAGTGCTCGTTGAGCTTATTCATCCAATAACCTCTCATAAGTTGTACTCTTTACTCTCTTCCACCACTGAGACTGTGTTGTTTCATATGTGTGGAGACTCTTAGTTTTGCTGTATGCTTAAGTATAAAGAGAGAAAGAATGCTTATGCCAGAGACTCGCAACGCCTAGTGTATGAAACCAGTTTTTCTAGACTGTCTTAACTCTTGAAGGCACAGTGTAGCTGTGTACCCACTTAACTGATCTTTTAAAAATATTTATTTAGTTATTTATTGGAGCACTGTCTGCACTGCTGGTGTAGACAGAAGTGAATTATAAATGATTATGCTTTGAATAAAAGAAAGCTGAATTTCCTCTAATGCAGAATCCCTTAAAATTGCTTAGTGACAGATTCTGGCTGAAGCAAACCAAAAGAGAGCGAAGGAAATACTGTTTAATTGCTTTATACCAGTGAAGGCCATGGATTATATGTTTTGATGCTCTCATCTGTCCTGGTAACCAATGCTGATACTTGCTATGCCTTGCATCAAAAGTAACGTCCTGAAAGGATGCAGTGCTGTCGCTTCCTCAGCTTTTCACGTGTTCCACAACTTATTTAAATGATTCAGATTTTTCACCTAGTTCAGGACTCTTACAGAAGCATATATGCCCTGGAAAAGGAATGAAATGTTTTGAAGATTGCTGCTATGTGCAAGCTGTGTTCGTGTAGATAACAGAGCTCAATTTAAGAACCAAGTGCTCTTCTTTTGGGTAGCTTTTATACACTAAAAGCATATAATAATAGGCCTTGTTTTGCATTTTTTTCCTCCTTTTCTCTAGTGTTTACTTGAATACTGAGTGTGAAGCAGAAAAAGCAATAGAAAGCTGTATGTGGATGTGAACTATGTAACACAAAAGTAACTTAATAGTTAATACTCCACAGTTGATGGGATATATGACACAATAGCAGAGGGAATATAATGTGGAGGATTTCTAGGTTGTTTCTGTTGTATGAGAAAAATTTGATACAGCAGAACCTAATTTAATTTTCGGAGCTTTTAGTGGAACTACTTTCTTAGTTTCTTCATAAGCTATAATTTAAACTTCTTTAACACATCTAAAATGGTGAGGGGGTGTGATCCATTCTCGACGTTCGTCATTTAGCTTTCTGCTACTCCCCAGTTGGACTTTAAGTAGCAGACCAATGGGGTATTGGGAACCAGAATAAGGAGCAGGGAAATTCCATACTGTCCATTATTAGAATTAAATTGACAGAAGAAACTAATTCTAAATGTCAAGGACAATTGCAGTGCCATCTCTGAATCTTAGCAAAAGAGCAAATATATGGTTTATTAAGTTTCATTCGTGATCTTCTGCATAATTACTATGAATGGGAGCCCCAGTGTGAGTGGTAGAAATCCTGTTTAAGTTCTTTGCTCAGAGTTGCTGCTCTTTTTGCATGCTGTGCAGTGAATTATGGTATGACAGGTGAAATAGCGATGTAAGCTTTCTTGCATGGAGTGACTTTCCTTATTCCCACATCTCAAAATGGGAATAGATTTGTGAGGAAAGCCATGCAGATTGATAATGTTGAGGTTTTTGTTCTGTTTGAGGGGAATGCAAGGCTAGCTTCAGTTGCTAGGCTTCCTGACCTGTTTCATACCAAGTAGTAGCCAGCGTCTGTAGGCCCGATGGTTGCTTTCATTTTGTAGTTTGACTGTTTTAAAAGCAGCTAATATTTATTCAACAAGCATGATATTTGAAAACAAAAGCACAGGTAAAGACATATTTTGCTCAGGCTAACATGTTCTTAACAAGGAAAATGGAACTTTGTTTTTGTAGGTATTAAAAAAAAAAAGTGAACTTGCATATATCTATATCTAGCTAAAAGCCAATATTCATCATTTAATTGGTGATTAACTTTTCCCCTGAAATGGGCATTGGAAATCCTACTATCTTTATGGAACTTCTGGTATTAACCCCTTGGGGCTCAGATAAGCGAAAACCAGTATGATTTGGCATCAACTGAATCTGTCTTCTCTGTGGTAATATCATCTTGCTATTATTTTTGACTGTAGTTTTGGCATCTTTTGCATATGCATTTTAAAACATCGCAGGTTCAAAAAGTATTGAACCTCGTGAAATGAGCTCTGTGCAGTAGACGACGAAGCCTTCAGCTTAAGATTTGTGTAGCAGGCGTTGACAAGGAGCACAGGAGCATCTGTACGGGACCCTGGGGGAGCTCAGCAGCCACAAGAGGGCATCGTGGCACAATTTAGGCTCTGACTGTTTGGGACAGCGGCGCTCAAGTCCTGTTCTTGCCTTTAAAATAGGCATTTTGTAGTTCGTGCGGTGGTTATGGGAAGCGTAACGGAGTGCTGAGATGTTACGTGCTCTGAAATAATGCGGCAGTATTGACATCTGTCATGTTAAACCTAGGCTCTATTTCTGGCTTCTAGTAAAAATCAAGCTCGAATTCCTTAGCATTGACAGGGTTGTCAAGTGTTAGCTTTATGTCCTTTTTAGGTAATGTACTGAGATACTTTATATAACTTCGTATATGTCATTGCTTCCCAAATGATTGCATCAGTGACTTTAAAATTAGGTGGAATTTGAACTTAGCATCTTTAAAATGCATGCACCAGCTTGGTCATGTGGCAAAGCACTAACCTCTGTTGGATGTCCTTAAGAGCTCCTCTTGGAGCTGTTCAGGGAGCCTTGTCAGTCAAGTGATAAGGTTCAGGCCTTGATTCTTTTGAAGTGACTGAAATGACTCTTTTCCTCTCCACCCCTCTAGTTTACTGCTGCTGGTGGTAGAGGCTTTGTTGTGTAGGTAAGTCCTGCAGGATGAGGTTCCATGATGGTCTTTTGTTGCTTGAACCAGGTTACTGAATGTTTGGATTTCTTAAACCATTTTTTCTTTTCTTTTTCTTTTTTTCTTTTATTTTTTTTTTTGGCCAAAAACTCTCAGATTTCAGGACTTCAGCCAGCTGACCAGGCCCTGCTCCAGTTCCCATCAGGCCTCTAGACAAGTGACTATTTTGCATGCAAAACGTAGGAGCATTTGGGAGCCATCGGATTTACTGCACACGTGCAAGCCACATGTACAACACAAGTGCAGTGAGTGCCATGTTACTCAGAAATGTCACACTTGCTCCACAGCATGTGCACTTGCATATCAACCCAGGAAAGTGTCTGACAAGAAATATGGTGATGTTATGCATAATACACCATATAACGTGTCTTGGAATTAACTCTAAAACCCTTTCAGTGTTTGCAGTCTTGTGATGAAGGTGTTGGAAGGTCAAAATTGTCTAGAGAAGTGATTTCCGTTTATTTTCCTCTCCCCAAGTCATTGCCGTGATCTTGTTTTTGTTCACCTGCCTTTCTGCTGTTCCCAGAACTCAGTGCTCTCCCCCTAGCCTGTCAGTGGTGTTAAAGGTCCTCTTGCAAGGTGGAGGTAGTCATGGAGTCAAAGCTATGGATGCCAACTTCAAGAGAAGCAGCTCAAGGACTGCTGAGGTGACAGAGCTGTTTGAATGTGACTATACTCTGGGCATCTGTTCCGTAAATGTTCTACCATATTAGAAGAAGCTAACTACTTTTTTTCTTAAATATTTTTATTGAATCTATTTGTTTTCATGTGTTAAATAGTTGATTTCCAAATTGATGCAAAGATGTTCTAAATGCACTGAACCAGTCTTTTTTCTCAGAGAAGGGACTCTATTTCTTATGGCAGAAGCAGCAGGCAAGATTTAAGTTCCTGCTGGGTAGACAGCACACCTTTGATAATCTTGTTTGTAAGGAGTTTTTCATATATAGAAATGTTGGTCGTTATGGATAAAAACTCTCCATCTTTAGATAGCTTCATAAAATAACTGAAATGTGTTTAACTGAGTATAAATACCAAATACTGTCAAATAAGAAACATTTTATAGACTCATATTCCATAGACAGTCCATGATCTATGTAATTTTATGCATTTTTGTGTAACATATGCTGTACCCTGGGCCAACCACAGACTAACAGATGAACAGTGCCTGGTTTGCCAGCTTCTAGCAATTGCCAGGAGCAGGAAGCCATAGTGGATATGTGAAAGGAAAACAGCAGAGTCAACACTGCTTCTCTGTGGCATACCTTGATAATGTGTGACCACCTCCTTTATCTGCCATTTTAGCTGGAATACAGGAAAACATGCCTCAGTTTTTATAATATTGAAGTGTAGTTGAAGGGTAGGCTTGACTTTTGACTCAGCTTTCTTCCAGCCAGTTCAACTGTCGTTTTCAGGGCAATTTTGTTGTGAGAGAGACGGTGAAGCATGAATCTGCTGACTGCTGTGGATGATCGTGTGAAGAGGTTTCAGGGAGTTTTTTCAGCATTTCTTAAACTTGAAGTTCTGCAGAGCTGAACATTAGCAACTTCAAAAATAAATATATCATAAGACAGTCACATGCATTATCTATAGTCATATTTACTTAGTATCGAACAGTTTCTGTCCCTCCATCCTGTGGTGAGGGATGTGTGTCTCTCCATAAGGCCATCTTTATAGCTGGGAGGAGGCTTGCTAGTAAACCAGAACCAGAAGACATCTTCCTTTGGACTGATGTCACCTGGCTGCCAAGGCAAGTTAGGTTCCAACAAAAGTATTTTCAGTGCGTGAATGAACTAAGGATGTATACCTTTGGTCTGTGTGGAGGAGCCTGCAGAGCTTTCAGAATACTTTGTCTTGCTAAGCAGTGTAATTTCTGTCGTCTGGCTGAACCAGCTGTTCCTTGTTCAAGAGCTGATCTCTTGTAGACTAATGCTTGGTTGAGGGTGCTTGCCTCAGAATAGATAGCGATGAGTGTCAGTGACATGCCTGGAGCTGGCCGTGCTTTTGCCCTCTCCAGAGGCTAAAGGGGAGGGATATGGTTCGGGCTCCTGCAGTTAGCGGCGCTGCCTTGGGTACTGTAAGGCTGGCGTGCAGTTTGTTATGGCTTTGCCCCTCGCTTGGTCTGTTAACGTGGGAGGTTGAAGTGATCTTCCTTGGCCCTTTGCTCCAGGAAAGGAGAGGTTTACTTGGGGCAGAATTATGCACACCTTCCCAAAGCTTTGCCTCCGAGAGATTTGGGAGAGGTGGGAGCAGTATTTTCTAATCTTTTCTGAAGCAGCATCAAGCGGCCACTTAAAGGGGTGCCAGTTGAGTCCCTCTGTATGCTTTCAAACCGCATGTGACTTGTCACTGAGCCTTCTTGCGCTGGATACTGCTATATAAGGACCGCTTAAATGAGCTTTGAGTCTAGCCATGTAAGCAGTTCAATCTTAAGCCTTGATGAAAATGGTTTCTATATGAAAAATAAAAATCCTTGCATAAATAATTCACTATAAAATGAGAAAATCAGTTTACTGCTTGATTTCCTTTTTCGAAGACCAGAATAGGAGAGGTGAAGGTTAATCGGTGGTCTTGCACATGCTGTTTGGCCAATTTCTCTTCACTGGGAAATGCTCCATAGTGCCTACTCTTCTCTTGGTAGAGAGGGCAGTAGACAAGTGGCTGCCCAGCGGGCTGTAGAGGGGGCCATTGCGCAGTTCTGGGTGAAACCAACTATTGGGGCAGGCAGGAAAGCCTCAGATGATTACAAATGTCAAAGGGAGGCAAATGTAGTGAGAAATGAACAGGTATTTAAGGTGGGCTACTGCACATTGGAATGCCATGGCCATACCTTATGGTGAACATCTTAGTGTTTTTTTCCTAGCAGCCCTTCACTTAAAACACTAAGCTGTTCATAGGAAAACGCATTTGAGCACAACCTGAGCTTAGCTTAATATAACTTTGCCTTGTCAGATCTTTGCTGGAGGTGGCTGTGGGAGCGGCAGGGTACTGCTGGGCCTGCTCCTGGTTGGACTGCGGAAAGGAAAACTTTTCCCTGCCCACAGGAACAGAACCGTGGCTCCATAGTCATGGGCCGAGATTTTGCGATGCAGAGGCAGAATAACTTTTCTGTGTGCATCATCTTTATGAGCAATGTGTTACGCATAAATAGGCCTTTGGAACTATCTTCAGGTGTGCATAGTAAGGAACTGAGTATTTTGAAATGGGTTTTTGTGACTTGTATACATCAGCTTTATTTTTTTTCATCTTGTTAATGGCCTTATGACCTGGCTTAAGAAGATGCTGACTTGCATCTCTTTCAGGACTCCCGGTTTTCCAAGTAAGCTCTGCCTATGTACAACTTTTGAGGGCACCCTGGGTTTGTTTTGCACGTATTTTGATACACTTCAGCTAAAACGTTCTGAGCCGCAACCTGCACGGAACCAGCACGCGAATGCCTTCTGCTTCCTCCCCTTTCCACAAACCGCTGCTTGCCTTCAGCCGAGGGCGCACTCTCAGCCCGCAGCGGCCGAGGACACCTGCGGGGGGCAGCGGCTGCGGGCAGGGGCTTCCCCCGCGGAGCGGCGGCAGCGGCCGGGCGGTGAGCGTCCGCCTGCCGCCGCCAGAGGGTACTCGGGGAGTGCGAACGGGGCGAACAAAAGGAGAATTCCCCTCGGAGGGAAACTTGAGCCCGCTTCGTGGGGCGCCGGGGGCTCGCTCGGGGCCGCCGCCCGCACGCTCCGGGCCGGAACGCGAAGCGGGGCCGGGGGCGGCCACGGGTGCGGGGC
>VXAA01001421.1:928700-952640 GCA_013399115.1 Anseranas semipalmata
GCGGAGGAGGCTGCTTCGGAGACTGCCGCCGCTTCTGATGGATGTTTTGCGCGTGTTTACCTTCGCTCCCGGTTTCTCTTTCATCTGAGGACGCATCTGGCTCGAGCTCTGCCTTCTGGTACCGCTCGTAGATAACAGAAGGAAACCTGAGCCCGAAAGGCAATTCCCCACCTTCTTCCACCTAACGTAACCCTTTCAGGCGCCTTTGAAGGTTTGCTGGTGCTCCGGCGATGATGGCAGTGGTGGGTTCCCTTGGGCTGTACTAAGAGCCTCTTGTTTTCTTTTCCCTTTCTTCATAGAGGCATTTCATCTTTAAGGGCCGGCTGCTTGCGCACACTTTTATACCCGCTGAAGTGATCGAGAAACCATGTTGTCTGGTGGAAGAAGTGCGTTTTTGTGCCTTGGAATGATCTTGAGCTTTTGGAGCTCCATGAGTTGGATGCCTGTTGGAGGATGCCCACATAAATGTACATGCATTGCTTCCAACGTGGATTGTCACGGACTAGGACTCAAAACTGTACCGAGGGATATTCCCAGGAATGCAGAGAGACTGTAAGTAATAAACATTAGGGGCTCCTCAAGTACTTATAGAAACACCTGGGATGAATTTCTCACCACCTGCCTATCAGTGCGGAGTACATAGTAACAGCAGTTTAAGTAATGAAACATGGATTAATGTTTTCAGGAGGGAAGGGGAGGAGCTTTGCGGAAGTTACAGGTATCCTACTGCTGCTTTTGCTTTAAAACAAAACCAAACACTAAACCCGGCATTTTTGGAGCTTCATGGCTTTTTTTTCAGTTTAATACCAGCTGATTGGGATCTTGTTGATTGGGTTTTGCAGTGACTTGCTTGTAATGGAGCTTAGGACTCTACCTGAAATGCTCCCAGCAATAATCATTGTCAATGCAAACACCAATTTAATATGCAATTAGAAACCTGGATGTTTTCACCTGGTGGCTGGTAGCAGTTTCTCCTTGCTTACTTTCCCAGCTTGGTGACTTCACCATGGAAAAATCGACTACTGCTGTAAACTAATTCAAATGGATAAGAAGTCATGTTAAAGCAGTCTCTAATTTCTGTCTTAAACTGCCCATGTCACTGTTATAGGGAAGCTGGTAATTTAATTTTTCATCTATATCAGGGTTTATGCTAGCAGTGTAATATTGTGGGGTGCTTCAGACCTCAGCACAGGAGAATGTAGTAAGTGTGTGCAGACTGAATCTGTATTATAACTTTTCATGGTTGTTTTAGTTGCCTCTCTTTACTTAACAAGTTTCTAAGGGAAAAGCTGCAGGCAAACTTCAGATCCCTGATACGGTTTTGGCACTCACTTGGTGCGGAGGACGGCATCTCTGGCGTTGCTTA
This sequence comes from Anseranas semipalmata, assembly GCA_013399115.1. Lineage (NCBI taxonomy): Eukaryota > Metazoa > Chordata > Aves > Anseriformes > Anseranatidae > Anseranas > Anseranas semipalmata. The sequence continues at coordinate 930,067 of VXAA01001421.1, forward strand.
ATGCATAGCATATGGCATGCTTCAGAGAATGCCCGGTGCTAGATATGAAGATGTCCAGAATGGAATGTTAAACAGAGCTCCGGCGTGGCTCTGCGCTGGGCGCCGCTGGTGACCTAAGAGAAGTGCAGCTAGTTGTGCCTTGTATGGATTAACTGGTAACTTAAAATGGGTTTAAACTTGTTGGCAACAGCTGCCAATTCTATGGCCTGGTTTCCTATTTTATTTCCTTCTGGGTCATAGAGTTGGGGCAACTTCTCAAGCATATTTTCCCAAAGTCAGAAAGCAAAATGAGGTTACTAAGCAAACAAAGCTTTCATTTATAGATGCCTTTTAATGGCTAAGTTCTGTCCCAGAATGAAATTTTATAGCATCCTTGAATGTTTCTAAATTCCCATTATAGCACTGAGAGATCTTAAATGATAGCAATATGCAGATTTCTTACTAGGCTATTCCACCATCTTTAATGTTCTGTGGCTGTATCAGCCTTCTTTTTAATCCTAGCTGCATGAACAATAGTTTTCAGATATCTGTTACAGAAAGCTCAACTTCTGTGCATGAAACTCCGTACTTTCTAAAACTGATGGGTAGCCACCTGGCAGTTTGGAGACCAACAAACAAAACCCCAAAGCCAAACACACACCCCTCCCAACCTGGTAGTATATCATGCCAGTGAGAGGAAGCGTAGCTGGGTGATAACATAAACGTTTTGCTATGCTTCATTGGTGAGGTGTGTTTGTTTGGCTTAAGAGTCAAGGGCTGGAATAAAACATTTAGATTTCAGGTTAAAATGATTCACAGTGCAAGGTTAGCTGGCCACCTGAGAAGCATTTAAAGAGCAATATAGTAATTTGTTATTGCCTGGGTTTTACCCAGGCTGAATTCACTTCGTTACTAGGTTTCCTTTGCAGGAATGTACTTAATAGAGATGTTAACTTTCCTTGCCTTTTGTAAGAAGCCAAGCTGAAGGAGTAAGTTTCTTGGTCTTGGTATGCTAAGTGTTAAAAAGAATCAAAGAGCGTGTAATCACTGTGCTCTTGGTCCGGATAATTTTTGGTGTCGTTTACAGATTTAAGTTTTAGATTAATGGCTGGCTGACGAACAATGGTAGCTATTTCACAATATTCAGTTTAAACCTTTAACCTCAGAGATAATCTACTGATGAATATGATATGTAGCTGTGTTCTGTTTTTTTTTTCTCCATTTGTTTTGGAAATAGTGTATTATTGGAGCACTCACTGGCTGAACCGTTGTGGAAATAGCATACAGAGGATCACATAGTAACACATTCTGTCTTTAAATACTATCTTTGCTTTTTATTCTCTTAGTCTGTCATGAGTATTTCACTGTTTTTGTAGAGTTCACTGTCATCTTCCATACAGCAGTGGTTTAAAGATTGTACAAATTCTTTCAGATCTAAATTTCTACTAATTGCACTAACTTGAATTTTCTTCTGTGATCAGTAGAGGGAAAGACCTTATATTCCCCTGAGCCTAAGTTCTGCTTTTAGGTGAAACGTCAGTCAGCCATGGATATATCCAAGTATCTCATCTTCTCCGTGGTCCATGGCATCCTCTACCTATGACATAACAGTGGGTTGATGTGTAGTCTTTAGCTAGCTTGTTTAACTTGTAAATAAAAACAAATTGATTACATCTGAAATGACAAAGATACTTTTAGTCTCAGAAAAATGTTTACATGCTGGGAAAATAATTCAGACAAGTTTCTTGATGGCCACACGCCAAGTGACTTTTTAGACTCATGATGTGAAAAGGTCGTCTTCCGTCTGCACTCTTTTGAGCTAAAAAAAATCCAAATGCTAGTTAAAGTTGGGAACTTTTTGTTTTAATTAATAAGAGATCTAACAGCACCACTTAAAATATTTTGCCATTAAGCTTTTAGTTATGTTTGTACAAATGTTACAGAATGTTTTGGCTACAGGAGCCAAGTTAAATATTATTTAAATTTGCGTTAATATGAAACCCAAGGAAAGCTGAAAATGTAACATTAAGAAAAAATGATAAAACTTCTTAAGGGGAAAAACATCTCTTGTTGAGAAGTTCTATTAAATAAATTAGTGAACATCTTCTGATTCTGCAAGAAATGGACATCACCAGAGCTTTGCTTACTCATTGTTCGTAATAAATGTGATGCATTCTTTTTTCCTTTTCCTTCTTCTTTTCTTTTGTTTTTCTTTTTTTGCATGCTTTGAAGATGTAGTTTTTATTAGGAGTTGTAGCTGTGATTTCTGTCTTGAGGGGAATTCACAGATTAACCAGAGATCACAGAAACAGTCATACAACTATCCTAAAATTTTCTTTATACAGTTTCATCTTTAATAGCAGCTTTACAAATATAGCAAGTAGTATTAGGTTTGTGCTGCAGTTTACCTTGTTATTACATTCTATGGCAGTCTTCTAATTGTCTGGTGTAGACTGAAGTTAGGTTTCATGAAGAGCTAAAAAGAGGGGTGAAAGTTGTACACTACTGGTTCAGAAATAATTCAGTCTGGACCAAATAAATGAGTGGTGATATTTGTCAAATATTTGGCATTTCCAAGGAGTAAATTCCATTTACCTTTGTACTAGAGAAGGAATCCCCAGAATAGCCCATGTCTCACCCAGGAAGAGACGGACATGAAATTAGGTCCAAGATGCATATGTGTAAGTACGGTAGTAATATAGCTGACCTTCTGGTTTGTTAGTGGTTACTGATCCATTCCACATTTACCAAATAACTTAAAATCCTACCAGTAGGGTTAGAGTTAACTTGTAGGGGTGGGCACAAGGATTGTTGCATCCAAGCTGTGCAACTGGGGAAGTATTTTGTGCAAATAATGGAGGCAGAAGTCACAGTTTTGAAATTAAGATTATGTAAATACATCCATAACAATCTTGAATATTTTACTTTTCTGAAATGTTCCTGAGGACTGCTTCATCAGACTTCTTTCACCAGAGTTTGTTTAGCAGTGCTTCGGTTCTTATATCAGATTCTGCATTTGTGTAGTTTTCTTCTGCAGGTGTTTTCTATATATGTAAAATATTATACGTGTGGCTTTTTATAACACCTAGTAATGCCAATAGTCAAGTTTAGTGTGAAATGGTGTAAATGCAAGGAGCAGATCAAAGCCACCTGATTGGTTACTGTGCTCTTCAGCTCTGAAAGGAACAAGTGATACGGACAAGCTGCTCCGAGGTGTTCTGGGTCAATATGTGCTTTGTTTGCGTATGAAGCATGGACCTTTGCATTTTTCCTTCCGTTCATGTCTAGTTGTCTATCTGCTAGCAGCATGTTGTGTGTGTACATATGAGTACACATACACATATGTTTCTTTGAAGAATTTAGCCATGTTGAGCTCTTGATCAATTTACACTTGATGGCTTAGAATCTGGTTTAGTTGATAGCTCTTGTATTAATTTTTTGTTTGCTTTGCCTTTTACTTTGGAGGATCCTTTACCTTTCTAGATTGATAAAGTTTGCAAGACTGATGTGTTCTGTGCTTTGCCGAGTAGCTAAATTGTGTATGTCCACATTTAGGTGCAATTGAGAAGCTTAGTCATCTGCTTACTCTGGAGTTTTCATGTGGTCTGGGGTTTGTTATAGAAATATGTTATTATGGTGTTTTTGGCCTAGGTGCGTGTAGCTGCTGAAATTGCACTGGCTTGTAATGTCTTCAACTTCCTCAATTTTGTCTCTGAATTAAATCTAAACTCCTGTCTTGAATTCTTCCATAATATTGCAGAACACAATGTTAAACACATGCAAATATAATAATATTGACTCTTACATTGACTTTCAGTTTTTCTAGGATCCTTCCCACTAGGGATTAGCACTTGTTTGTGTAGTAATTGTCTCCAAAACCCTGCATGGGGCCTCTTTTTTTCCCCTCTAGGTAATGTGTCAATGAGTAGACATGCATGGCTTTGGCTTCGAAGAGCTTGCTGTCAAAGGTAACGATCTTGGGAAAACTTGACTGAGTTGCTTAATTTAATTTGGCTATTTTCCCTTTACTAACTTAACACTGACTGCTTGTGCTCGACTGGATACGGAAATGAACTTATGCTGGACCAGAGTCTTGCGCTATTAAATTTGCTGCCTTGTTTTGAAGTGATGGAAACAGGAAGGAGGATGAAATTAGCTATTATAATTCTGGTAGCTATATAAGCAATAATGGCCATTGTCATGCTGTCTGTAGTTTGCACAGATTTGGTTAAGATTCTGAAATCCCAGGGATCAGATGACTTACTGCACATTTCTTAATGAATGAGGCTACTCACTTCTTTATGCTCTTACTTTTGTGCTTGAATATTGATTCATGCAGAAGAATTAGATGAATGGAAAATTGCCCCTCTGAAGAACAGCTGTCTTGTTTTAGGTAGTCCTAAAGTACAGATAATGTGTAATGCTTTTTTTCTGGTATTTGTGTGCTTTTGGCAGGGAAGTGTATACCAAAGTCAGTGTAGCTCACCTGTATGGATGGATAATGATGTCAAAAATAAATCCTAGTACTCTTTTATTCTTACAGTTATCTGTATAAAAATCCCTTGATTTTAGTTGATTGTTGTGGAGTCATTTGACCTTCATAGGGAGTACTGTCAGTAATCTCTTGGAATGTAACTGCAATGCCTGTTTTATATTTGTTTCTTTTTAGTTCGAGCATTTTCCATTATGTTTGAAACAAAGATAACCTGTTCTCCTTGGGCATTAACATGTGATATGACTTGCTGTCTGCTTTTCAGTAGTATCTAAGCTACTCTTTAGCTTCCTTAGAGCAGAAAGAAAATAGTTTTCCCCCCAGAAATCTCACAAGATGCTTGGGGTAGCCATGTGGATGATAGGGCAACAGATCTTGGTTCTAATAAGGATATGCGATGAACAAGATTAAGCCATTTTATGTTAAAAATTGAGCTTGTTTACTGGCAAGACTGTCCAGGAGACTTAAATAGGGATATGTTCCCTCCCAGGAGCTAATAACTCCAATGACTTGACACATCATTGTTCTAGAGCTTTTTTGATGCAGTTCCTATGGTGCCTGCAGTGCTTGATTTTCCCTTGGCTGCCTGTTGCTGCAGCTAATCTTTTAAAAATGAATAGCTTTTTGCCTGGAGGTGGTCTAGTGGGATCCATTTGTCCTTGATTAGAAGATTGAATCATCCCTGAACAACTAAGGAGAATGGAAGCCATTGCTTAAATATTGCAGTTCTGTTGGCTTACACTCTATCCACCAGGAGTGAATGGAAAAGTTTTGCTCTGAGTTCGAAGTTGAAGTGTGTCAGAATCCTTTCTGATTCACAACTGTGCACCCTTTTGTTTTGCACGTGTCATCTGCTAAAGTCGGTGTAATTTTCTGATAAATTTTCTAAAGACTGAGCTTGAATTGAGCTTTCTTTCAGCTTTGGCTGAGGGCTGCAGTGACCGTTCAAGTAATGTTTCAAGCAAAATAATTTTGTGTATGCATGCACATGTGTTTTTAAATCTAATTAAAAAGTAAATCACTCTTTCCCACCTCAGAAAATTCTGATCCTTTATCATTTTATTGTTTCCTTATTTATCTCTCTTTCTCTAAATTTGAACCTACCAAATCTAACTAAATAAAATCTAACTAAATCTTTCTATTGACATAACATAACTAAATGCAATTTGGAATGAATATGAACTGCAAGTTGTGCAGCCTCTTATCTTGAAAAGTGCCTTCAGCCTCATGAGATAATGCATTTTAACAAACTCTGATTAAAGGGAAGATTCTTCTTTTCTAAGTAACCCTGAAACACTCAAAGGAGTTAGGAAGGGCAGGTCTGCTGCTGGACTTCAATTCTGACATAAACTTCACCATGTCTTGTAATACCTCAAGTACTGAATTATCTCAGATGTTGTGTTAACCTTTGCAAGAGGTTATGGAATGTTCTTCATAAGTAACCTAGTGCCTCTTAGTTGTTTTACCTCTTTGCTCTCTGCAATTACAGATACTGGATCAGATCAAGAATTTCTGTGGCACAGTGTTGAAACCCCTCTCAGTAGCTGGGGGGAAAGTGAGCCTGTGAGCAACTATTCTTCTCCAACACTAGCAGAGCATGTATTTGCTTTAAGCAGAGACAACTTTCTGGCTTTGTCTCGAAGATGACAGCTGTAGGAACAAACATGCTCATCCTCTGTCTTGCTGTTCCACGCTCCCTGAAAGGGAGCTCTCTTTTCCCCGTTAGTTGTTTTTCACTCCTGCTAGACAAAACAATGTTTTGTCCTCCTCGACTTGAGACAAAGCGAGTTTCTAGCTTCGGGTGAGGAAGGAAGGTGTCAAGATAACTGAGGGGAAAAAAAATAATGTGAACTTCAAATGGCAAAATTACTTGAAGAAAAATGATCTTGGCAATGGCACTAGAATGACTAGAAGTAATACGTGACACATATTTGTTCAGGTGGTTGTCTATCTGTATGTTCATGTTGCAAGGATGTATAGATGAGCGAGCAGTCTTGTTCAGAAAATGTTATCATGGTAAATTTCGTGCCCCATGCTCTTGAGAAGCCTTTGAGCTAAGTTTGTAGAACGTGCCTTGTCTCCTTTCTGCTCCTTGGATGACAGGAGGGTTCTCTTCATTCTTGTGGATTCAGCTATGTTATTATAGCTTGATATGGATTTAGGTTTAAGGGCTGCTTTTGTCATTCCATCCCTTTTAGGTTCAGTAACTGGTTTTGCTTGCCACTGTATAGCTATAGCAATTGGACTTCTTTTAGGTTTATTTTTCAAGTAATTCTCAGGGTAAGGAAGGGCTGGGTTCTAGTAATATTCTGTTTGTGACATGGCCCAAGCTGTTTTGTTTTCAATATTTTTCAAGTCTTTTCTCCAGAGACCCATACTGTTTTATTTTCAGAGCTCCTTTCAGTGTTGTCCAGTCAGATGTATCATTTAAGATGTTGAATGGCTCTCAGGAATGGAAAGAACTTGTTCTTTCCCACTGGGAAATGGTCTTGTAAGCAATTGACATTCTTTTGTAATGGCACTAAATACATAACAGATCTACTCTCTGCCTGTTTGTATATGGGGGACAGGTCTGTTGTCTTGTACGCATAGAGTAAGTCTTGGGTGAGTTCTGAGGGCCATATCTGTAGAGAAGAGTGAAAAGAAATAGGGTTTAAGAGGCTGATTCTTACCTCTCTGCCAGTTACTTTCAGCATTTTTTTTTCTTACCCCAACTGAATCTGGTCTGTCAGTTGTCTCTGTCAGAATAAATTTGTCTTGTATTTCAGTTTTACACCATCTGTTTGGTGGCTGCAATATGTGTTTTTAATCCTGTGATTGATAGATTTCTGGAGCTTTTAATTAGATTTTTACCTTTCTATCTTGGAGTTGCTTCTTTTTCTGAGACCTTAATCTAATTTTGTCCCTCACAGGGGGGGAATTGTTTGAACTGATGGTTGTATTCTTTCCTTCCCTGTCACTGATGAAGGGAGCATTTTCAGTAAAGACCAGTTATGCTAAAATGAAAAAAAATACCTTGCTGTTTTAGAGCTGGCTTTGACTTGATTTTCCATCATGTGCATTTTTATTAAGATAAAGAAATCTGCAAAACCGATCTGAAATTTCTAAATTGATTTCAGACTTGGTCTTGCTTGCATACGCATGTTTACCTATGTTTTCCTGAAAATTTGTGATACAGTTGCAGAAGCAATTCTTCACTTATGTCAGTGGGACTTTTTTGGAGAATCCTCTGTGCCTCCCGCAGAGAGAGGTCAGTAGGATTACCTTCCTATTGAACCGTGCGGTGAATAATCAACCTTGTGGAAGTAGTATCAGGTTACTAATGAAGTTCCTCAAACACCTATTTAATGTATTTAAAGCCCAAGTAACACAAACAATTTGGGGAGATGGCATTCTTATTAGGTTGATACCTGACTGGCTGCTACGTGTACCTCTGCTCACTTCTGCGGGAGGTGCAAGGCCGTTAGCAGTGGGTCTATTTGTAGGAGTTTAATTGGAGAGACTTTGAGCCTCTTCTGTTGAGTGGGGATACTGCAGTCACCTTACGCTGTGACTGTACGTGTAGGCAATCGCCCAAAAGAACATGACAAATCAGCTGCCTGCAATTTTTCAAAATGTTTTCTCTCTCCACCTTCACAGTCATTCCTGTCTACACAGACAGGTCAGATCTTCTGTTTGAACCAGGGCTCCATGTAACAGGGAGGGAGAAACTGCTCTGGAGTTTAATGCTTTGAAGATCAATAACTTATTTTAACAGCCTGTGCGTGTGGTTGTAGAAGGTGGGGGGGTTCGGGTGTTAGCTGTTGATGAACTCTTTCTAGATGTATTGTTTTGGCTTTCCATTTTGATGCTCTTACTTTGGAGGAACTGTCCCCTTTTTTTTAAAAAAAAAAAAAAAAAAAAAAGGTAGTTTTGCAAAATTTTAAGTTTTCTGTAATTTTCATGACATCAGATGAAAAATTTTAATGTAAGTTAGGCTACTGTAGAGTTGAGGTCAGTGCCTGCTGTCCTGATCAATACTGTTTCGTTTCTTCGTCTCCATCTCTTTGCTCATTTTTTTGTCTTTGCTGAAAGCCCTTTGGGGACTTCTTTGTTTGTACAATGCTTAACGTGAAGAAATCTTGAATTGTCGTAAGGCTCCTTTTAGGCGTGGTGAGAACAGAAATGGTAATAAATTTCGTATTACCGAATCTGAGGTTCTCATATCCAAAATGACAGCACTATAAAATGCAGGTTTTAATGTCTGGCTCCAAACTGTTTTTCCAAGAGCTACATTCCGTCAAGGTTGGTGGCTGTTTGATTTGCAGGGAGGAAAGGGGAAAGAGTATGCTGTCCTGTGAATGAACATTCTCATGAAATGTTTCAGAAGATAGGCACGTAACCAGTACAGAAATAATATGCTGAAAGCAGAGGCATAGGTGCATTCTTGTGCATACTAATAGTTAGTTAGGGGACTATTTCTCATTCCCTGCTCTTTCAGTTGGTCTTTTTCCTTTGTTCCTGTGGCTGCTAAGGAATGTGTTAGTTAACCTGTATAAAACGTATTAGTAGATTGCAAGGCATTACTGGCATATGTTTTTAGAGAGGCACTAATAAATAACATTAACAATTACAAAAGATGCAAACGGTGAGCTGTGAGCCTTACCTACTTTTGCAGGTCATAGTAAAGCTAAATGCTTTAAGTCAGTTGAACCCAAGTGCCCTGCTCTGTTAATGGTTTCACTGAAATCTTTCTCTGGGTGAATTTCACTGGTGAATGATGAGCACTTCAGATATTTTACCAGGTTTTAAACTTGAGGACATACTAAGTTTTGTTTGGCAAAGTGGCTATTAGCAGTAGATACAGTTGATAGTTTCATATTATGTAACATTAAAGCAAAAACTTGGAAAGGTCTTTTCCACAAACAGCTTGCCCCCCAAAAGAAAAGATTCTAATTCCTAACTTCAGTTTTTCTTTAGAGATTCCAAAAAGGTTGCTTGGAAGTGGACCAAGTTTTCCTGGAGTTTAGTAGTCGTGTTCCTTAGAACATGAAGCTCTTTTGGGGATAGATGACCAAAAACCTCCAATTGTTACTTGGGGATCTATGTAGGAACATATTTTCACTTCATATTAGTGTTTTTTTTCCCCTTATAATAAGGAAATAGCAAAGAGCACAGAATGTTTTTCTGCCAAAGGTTTCATTGCCCGATCTGTTTTAGAATATAATCTGCAACAGAAAGCTCATGTAGCAGATGTGGTCACATGACATCAAGCCCATTAAAATTTATCACCGCATGTGTATTGGTCATCCACAGATATGGAGACACTAATGTTTAGCTAACATAGTTGTGTTGTTCAAGTGTCACTTCAAGAACTTTTAGCAAGGGAAAGCTGCATCCTGAAAGCAGTTCCAATGTGTTGTATCTTCCTGTTAGTCATGAGGCATGCTTTGCCTGGACTTCAATGGAGCTTTAATGTAGGGATTTTTTCCCCTCAAGTTTCTTTTGTCTGTACAGTGGTATTGTTTTGATTGGAGCAGGCATTATATTAAACGTGTTTTGAAATGCTGATTTCAAAAAAAGCTGGATGAAACATGTTTGCTTGGTGAGGGTGGTAGTGGTTACAGCATCAGTTAGTGAAGTGAGAACTTCTGGGTTACAAGCTTCTCTAAATAGCTGTAGAGTGATGAGAAGAGGCTAGCAGTCTCCTCCTCTTGAAGTGGTAGAGCTGGTTAGAGATGGTCTTTTAATAATATAGCTGGGGAGCAAAAGAGACCTCATTAGAAGGAAATAGTACAGGGGAAGTCATTGTGCATTTCTGGAATGCCTAAATATAGTAGGGTGGTACGCTGGAGACAAGAATATAGTGGTGAAACAAGTCACAGAAGTCAAGTTCTTGAGCAAAGTTTGCTTTCCAGAAATGGAAGTGGATATTGAGAAGCAAAGCCCTAAGGCAAAGGCTGGTTCTGCAGGCTGAGAAACACATCTGGATGTAAGTTTCTCAGATAAGAATGTGCAAGTATAAGAAACAGACCTGCAGTAGTGATTTTTTTTTTTTNTTTTTTTTTTTCTGGGGAGTTTTTTAGTTAATTGCTCATGAAGATTGTAAGTTGGAAATGAATTATTCACAGTTGATGTTAACCTCATTTTATAGAATAAATATTTTCCAAGGTTGTTCTTCCATAGTTCTTAAGTATATAAGAGGCTTAGTGCAAAATGATTGTATAAGCGTGAGTAGTTTCAGCAAGTTGAAACATCAAATATATGTGCTTAGTCTTTTTTTAGAAACAACTGAATTTTGTGTCCATTTAGCAAACACTGAAATCAATTTCATTTCAGTCCAGAAAATCTAGTGTCAAACCCCAAATTGGGTGAGGATGGGGGACAGGGAAGGTGGGAATATACTTGAAAATGAAGAAAATTGTTAGTAGTTGTAACACCTGGATGCTGACTTTGTCAAGTTAAGTGCATAATGTCTGTCAAAATTGTGTTTTATGTATTAAAACTGTACTATGTCTTTTATTGCTATTTCTTGGCTTAATTTGCTCCTTAGTGGCTGCAGTAGACGTGTGTACTCGGTATGGCACTTCTAGAAGGGATAGAGCTGGTGAAACTGGATGCTGCTTAATTTAAAAAGAAAAGGGAAAAAAATCCAACCTCTTTTACATTTCCAGAGAAAGATCTCCTAGGAAGAGTTTCTAGTCTGTGCATGTCTGAAAGTGAACAGAGATGAAATTAATTTTTTTTATCAGACTTCACTAAAATCACTTATGTTTGTTGGTAGACTTTATTCCCAGTAGCCATTGTAATAGAAGCAGGTGTTAAATACCTAAAATCCTAAACATCTAATTGTGTCTGTATTAGTGAACAGTAACTAAACAGATACTTTCTTTACTGAGTTATATTCAGTCATATACCACATAGTTAAATGAAATACAGACTTGTATACAAACATGAGATGTTGCCTTTGTGAAACAGAGCAATGTGAACTTTCCTGAAATTTACATGCAGTGTTTTTTCCCAGGTGAGCATGTAATGCTTGACTGTATATAGATTTAAGGAAATAAAAGAACAAAAAGGACAAGTGTCTAGAAGAGTCAGGGAGAAGAACAATCTTGTGAAAAATAGTAACCTTTGTCAATCCTGGTTTCTCGCTTTATTGCCTTCCATTCTTGAAGTCCTTAATTAACATTAAAGTAGCATTAAACAGACTGGAGAAATTCTTAAAAATTGGGGTAAGTGTTCAAGTTTGCCATAAGTTGCAGTAAAGATCTTGATGCTAAAGCATGCTTATTCTTGCAACATTTTTCTGAAGTTCAGTTATCACAGGTTGTATTTTACATTGACCAATAAGGTATCCCTGTCTGAGATAATAATGTGAATTGATTTGTGTCTCTGAGAGAGAGAGATACGTCTGAAGTCCAAATGGGAAGAAGATTGAAGTGCAGGGACATATCTATTTACATTCTGATGAGATTGTCCGTTTGATAGTTGAATGAAAATATGGCCCAAATGAAGTTTGACATTCTCTGGTTTCTGCCTGTTTAACTGTTTGGTCTTTGGAATAGCAATGGATTGCTGTAATGACCTTTCATATCCAACCAGCTGGTGCATGCTGGTTATGAAAGATGAGGCAGGGTTATAGGAGTTAAGTAGGAATGGTTAGTTAAATGAATTCAAGAACTGAGAAGAAATAACATGAAAAATTGTTTTTGTGTCTGCAACTGCTAACCTTAATTGTGTTTTTTTTTAGATGAATGAAAACGATGCTTGACCTAAAATGTCCCAGTACTTCATTCTCTTTATAATTTGTGCACATCCTGGTTTCTGCATATTAAATCATGTTTCTGTACCAACTGTTTGGAAGTATTTTATTTTGTGCTTCATGTTTCAAGCTTTCTGCCACCCCCTCACCTCACCCCAATGGTAAACCAACAAACCAGTGGTTTACTCCCTTCTGTGTGGAAAACACAGACTCGTAGAAACATTAGGGTTGGAAGGGACCTCAGGAGGTCTCCTAGTCCAACCTCTTCTCAAAGCAGAGTCACCATGAAATTCAGACTAGGCTACTCAGGGGTTTGCCCAGCTGCATCTTAAAAACCACAGCACTTTTGTGCAACCAATTCCCCAGCCTAACTGTCCTTATAGTAACAGCTTTTTTTAAAGAGGTGGAATCTCTCCTGTTTCAGTTTATGTTCATTGTGTCGTCTTCATCCTGTGTACCTTGATAAAGACCCTTGCTCCATCTCCTAAGTAACCTCTCTTTAGTTATTGGAAGACTGCTATTCAGCCACCACAAAGCCTGCCCTTCTCCAAGATAAACAAGTTAAGCTTCCTCAGACTCATCTTGTGTAGCCAAGTCTCTTCATCATTTTTGTGGTCTTTTGCTGGGCTTGGTCAAGTTTATTAGCATCTTTCTTGGACTGAGGGGCCCCAAACTGGACACAGTATTCCAGATGCACTTAAGAAAGACAGTATCCACTGTTCTGCCTCAATCCACAGAAGTTGCTTCAGCATAGAAGGCAGTCAGGTTGTTCAAGCCTGATTTAACCTTGATAAATCTGTGGGCTATTTTCAGTCATCTTCCCTGTGCCCAGAAATTACTCCCAATAGTATTTGCTCTGTGACTTTTCCAGGGACCAAAGAGGCTTATGCTGACCAGCCTGTACTTTACCACATCATTCTTTTTGCCCTTTTTGAAGACAAATATAGTATTTACCTATATCAAAGATGTCACTGCAAGGCTGCACTTTATCAGACAGATCTTTCTGTGCTGCCAGATACATCCTATATGTTCACATGGGTCAGGATTTCTTAGGAGATGCTGAACTTGATCCTCTGCTGCTACTGGTTATTCCTCTCCCTGAAATTTGTCTTTAGTCATGAAGACTTGGGAGTCTGTGTCAGTGAAGACTGTCCCATACCCTCTCTTCTGCACTGGAGCTCAGTTGTGAGATGTGTGTTAAGACAAGGTGGTGTTCTGATACACCTGCTCATTTTTCCTCAGTAGCTGGATGGAGTGTTCTTGCGCTAAGGTTATTCCAGGCTGCTTCCCACAGCGTGTCCTCTGCAAGTACCAAGAATTCTGAAAAATTGATTTCTGTTCTCCTGAAGGTCAGGGACTATGCTCTTCTACTTCATTCCCTCATACCCCTCAGTGTTTTGAACATCATTGTTTCGTGGTCACTAAAGCCAGAGATGCTACTGATTTATCCCACCCCCAACCACCTCATCATTTGTGAGTGGCAGGTCTGGAAAGCTTCAGCCCTGGCTGGCCCATCTAGCATCTGTGTTAAGTTGTCTGACACCCTCAAGAAAACTTCCTGACATGTTTGCCTACCCTGTGCTGCCTTTCCAGCAAATGTCACTGAGATTCAAGTCCCTCGTAAGAACTAAGGCCTGTAATCTAGAGGCTTCCTCCCTTTGCTTAAAGTGTGTTCTCTCCTTCACCCTGCGTGGGTGGTTGGTGACAAACTCCCACCATGATGTCTCTTTCACTGACTTCTCATTTGATCCAGACCAGCATGGTCCCAGTGATCCTCTCACCCAGTCTGTAGAGGGGCTCCCGACATTGGAGCTGATCCTTCTCATGAAGGGAAACCTCACCTCCTGCTCTTCCTTGCCTGTTTTGGAGAACCCTGTGTCACCAAACACAGGTATGACAACATGAGCTATCCCACCACATGTTGGTTATTCCAATGGTGTTGTATTTTTCCATCTGTGACAAAAACTTCAGCTCTTCCTGCTTGTTTCACAAGGTCTGTATTTGTGTATGGACAGTTGAAGTTGGGCCCCTTTCAACCTGTTTTATCCTTTCTGCAGGCTCTCTTTGCCTTGCACAGATGACATGGCCAAGTGAGCTCTGGAGTAGAAAGAGTAACTACGAAACTTTCGGGGCAAAGGTGAAGGGCATGGGATTATAAAATGTACTCTTAGAACATTATTCTGCCAGTGTAATATTTCCTTTCTATATAATAAAATCTGCAAGCTATAATAATTAGGCAGGAGTTCCTGCAGCCTGGAACAAATATGTATTTCCTTGAAGAAACAGTGCTTAACTTAGTCCATTGTGATGCTTTCTGCAGGTCTCAGTTATGGCTTTTAATAGTAATCTACTCAATGGGGAATTTAGCCACTGCACGAGTTTCAAAAAGCAATTATTCCTTGGTGTTTTTTAACACCTATAGTTTGCCAAGTCCTTTTATTTTTTTCGTTTTTTATAAAGGTGAGGACAGAAGTGTGTTGCCTGCAAGCTGTTCCAGATCATTTGGACGCTTAATGTGAGCTTTTAACCAAGCACTACTGTAATGGGCTTGAGAATGGATAGTTTATGCCCACGATTAGAGCACTTAACATCTAAGATCTGTTTTCTCATTCTTTCAGACAGAAAGAAAACATTGTCTGAGTCATAACTGAGAGCCTTCTGTAATCTGAAGGAATCATCTAGTTTTTTTGAATTAAAAGCTGTATTGTGTAGGTGTATTAAAGTACAATGGACTGCAGCAGAATTTGTACTTTGCAGCTGTTGTGTGCCTATTTAATTAACAGTTAAAATTTTGTGGAGACTGAAACTATCCTGTATCATACCTGTGGTACTACCCAACAACAACAATAAAATTATTAAATGTTGGATTGTAAATGTATTGTTATTCTGACTTAACGTGACTATCAAAATGACTGGACACCAATACTAATGTGTTGATGCACTCTGTGCAGTACTCTGTTACTGAAGCTACGTGGAGTATTTCTGAATCCTTTCAGGAACTGGTGGTTCTGGCCGGACTTGTTTTTTCTCTACTAACATTCATCCACATATTAGTCGCTCTTACTGCAGAGCAGAGAGGGGGGTCTCTATTCTCCTATCCTACCACCTTCTTTGTAGTTACAGGCTGCAGTAAGATCTCCCCATAACCCTTTATTTAAGTTTAACAAGTGCAGCTTTCTCAGCATGTGTTCATGTGCCATTATACTACAGCTTCCTGCTCATCGCAATGGCCCTCTGCTTTACTCTCTCCAGTGTGTTAACACCTTTCTTATGCTGGAGAGCCTGCAACTGGATACGGAATTGTAGATTAACTTCCACAAATCCTGAATACACGAGGCTAGTCGATTCTTTCACCCTGCTGGCTATGCTCCTGTTACGACAGTCTGGTCTAGGGTGGCCTTCATGGCTGCAAGGGCACACTGCTGACTCTTTTGTGGCCCACTGGAACTTTGAGATCCTTTTTATTGCAAAACAGCTCCCTGGTCAGTCAGTGCCTAGCCTGTAATTGGTGCAGGGACTTATTTTCTCCTATGTATAAGACTTCCCCCCCTCCCCCCTTTTGAACTTCTTGAGGTTTCTGTCAGCATAATTTTCTGACCTTATTATGGTACACCTGAATGGAAGCCCTGCCTTTCAGTGTACTGACTGCTCCCCTTTATTTGATGCTGTCTGTGAGCTCGAGTCTGCACTCTGGCCCACGCTGCAGTCTAATATAGGCTTTAAGCAGCATTGGCCCTACTATCGATTTCAAGGGGACACTACTAGGAACCAGCTGTTGATCATCTTTTATGCCCAATGGTCCAGCCAATTTACATGCAGTTTATCATTCATTTACCTAATCCATATCTGATCAGTTTCTCTGTAAAGCGAGTATGGGAGACGGCACAAAGGTGTTGCTGAAGTCAATGTAAAAACGTCCTACGTTCACTTCTAGTCTGCGGAGTTGGTCATCTCATCACATGAGGCAATTGGGCATGTTTTAGTATGGCTCTGTAAATCCATGCTGGCCCTTGCCCATGGAGGAAAGAGTTGGTGACATAAAATATACTTCTTGATTTCATACAGTGGAAACAGCAAGCAAGAGTGCTACTTATCTCTAGCTGTTTCAACTGTGCACAATATTTAAGTAAAATGAAAATAAGTATGTGTATCATGTTCAGTCTAAAATTAGTTTGGAAGTGTAGAACATCTTTACAATTAATTGTAAAGTGAAATATTTAAAGAGTACCAGTCTTCCCAGAAGTCAGTAAAGAAATATTTTTCTCATGTTTATTTGAGAAGTCAACTGTTTCTGTTTTAAGAAGAAAAAATAACTTAAGTCTATTTATATAGAGGTGGAGGGTGTTATCTTCTCTTTAACAAAAAATAAATGATAGCAGCTGAATATGACTTAGAAATTTTTTCTTTTTCTTTACAAGTGAAAGTCATGCTTGCCCAAGTGTTTTGGGAATTACTGGAGTTTATATGTTTCATGAAATCTGGTCCCAGGTCTTTATTTCCTGCATTGCATAAGCTGAGATGGAAATATGTTAAATCTGAAGATATGCAGATTTTGCTGCCAGAGGGCTTCAGGGTAATGTTCTAATTGAGTAGTTTATCATAGTAACTTTGAAGTTCTTGGACTGAAGGCACGAGAAAATTGCCAAGTGCTTTCCATAGGGAATTATAGTCATTTAAGGTTAAGAGGCTAGTGGCAGTCCATACCCATTAAAGACAAATTAACTCCCTAGCAGGAATTCTGGAAAATGGTTAAAATAACAAAACAGATACTGGGTGTGTAAAGACTGCAAAGGATAGCCGAAACCATACATACAGAAGTGGATGCATCTGCACATGGGAAAGGATTTTTCTCTTGTTAATGACTATGATGTTAGCATGTTCCCAAACTAAGAATGAAAGTACTCATAGAGAGAGAAGGGCTTTTGCCTCCAAGCCCACTGGTAGCTTTCATAAAAATTGAGAACTCCTCATGGGTTTAAGCTTCTGGACTGCAGTAGGTATCCAAGTGAATGGTTAACTTACCTGTGAAAAAGCAAGTTTCCTCTAGTCCAGGTGGTGTGTGTTTGTGTTCGTGGTTACCTTGCAAAGTGAATGGGGGTTGGGAAAACAAATCAAACAGGAAAATTTTCAAGGGATGACTCAGCTGTCATTCTAGTAGGTGGTTTGGATTGACCAAGTCCTTGAGCAGTGTAATGGCAAAACAATCAAGGCCTTGTTTCCCTGGATTGTGTGCTGCTTGAGTTATTTGGAGGTATTGGGCTAATGTGAGATATCAGTAACTCTTTAGATTCAGGAATCTGGACTGAATTGTTATCGCATGATTTTTACCTTTCACATTTTTAATATGTTACTACTAGGTTGATTTATCATTAAAAATAAATCCTTTGGCCTGCATTACAAAGGGAAAAAAAATAACAAGAAATATGTGCTATATCCTCAAAAGTGTCACTCCTGAGTTCATAGAGAAATTATTTTTCTTCTGTTCATGAACTTTTAGAACTTCTGTGAATTATATCCTGGTTGAGGTTTGTTTTGATGTGGGTTGTAGATGGTGTGTTGACTCCTCACCTTGTTTGATTCTTAGGAAAATTCGTTTTGTGAATTTTGGATTACATGGGGTGTTGGTTTAATGAAACTTCTTTTGAGAGTATTGAGTTTCATTGTGATTCATTTATCACAAATGTGACACAAATATCTATAGACTTGAGCTGGTATGTGGTAGCCACTTTGAATACTTATTAGGAACAGGAACTAAATTTTAGGTTTGAGGTTCTATGACTAGAAATATGTATATTTGAAGAAGTTGGACAGCAAAGAATCCTAGTGCTGTGTAACTTGGGTAAGAGAGGTCTTTTGAAATGTGTGGCAATTTTTCTTAAATACTGTATACAGTTTCTTTACTGCTTTTATTGAATTCTTTATTACTATAAACAGGAAAGCATCTGAGGATTTGAATGAAGTTGCAGCTGTTGCTCTAGTTTCCCTTCTCTTTGGATAGGAAGTTAATTTCACTTCGTATGTATTTTTATTTCATGGAATGTCTTCCCAGGCTAAAGGCAAATGGATTAATAATTTTTCCTAAATAACGCCCATCTAGGACTTGTAGTATTTAACACTGAGACACAAAATCAGCTATTGACATGAAATTATCCAATATCAGAAATGGTCTCCTGGTGTTGTTGTTGTTTTGTTTTTGTTTGTTAAGAATGTCACTGTGTTTGCCAGTCTGGTACCTCAGAGTTCTTTGAAAGGGAGGAAAACTTCATCGCGCTAGGAACTTTATGGACAATGAATAGCTTTAAGCAAATGAATTAATTGGGTTTCTCCTAGAAAGAGAATTAACTTTAAGCAGCTTCTTTTCTGACCAGAAGTTAACAGGATTAGGCCTGGCATTTTGTGGTTTTCCAGATCAGAAGAAACTGTAGCTTAGAAAAATTCTTTAAGTAGAAGCTTGTCTTAAAGCAAGTACTCCACTTGCAGCAAGGCCATCAGACCAAGAGGCTTTTGTGTACCTGTGAACTTGTACGGTGCCCATAAAACAACAGAAAAATAAAAACAAAACAAATGGGAAGGAGTTGCACTGAGAACTAACCATTTCTTAGACTTTAATAAGACTTTTGACTTTGGCACAGGGATCTCTGTTTTTTCTTCTGTGTACCTAGAAGGCATAACTAGGCAACCAGAACTAGCTCCAAAATGAGCACCCTAATTTTAAAAGAAGTTACATATACATAGTCTAGGAAGAGTTGAGGAATTAAGTTGGGGATTCACCTGGTTATATTCAAGATGTACAACTATGATGAGAGATAAAATTTTGGATTACCTTACAGGCCAAAATGTTTAGGGTTTCCTCAGGTAGCAAACTGACAGTTTAGTACTAGGAACTTGCTAAAATATGGAAGTATTTTTTGAATTTTTGCATCCTTGTCTATAAAACGATTTGAATTTTGTGTAAGGATTTTGTATTTATATGTAAATATTAAATTTGAGATTTGAATTTAAAATTGTTGCAGGAGTTCAGCATCTGAGTGCCTTTGGTTATTGGCTGTTTTTATAAGAATTTCAATGTTTATGTTGCTGATGTGTTGTCAAACTCATTTCTGACCTTATATATTAAAGAATTATAGGCTCAGATATGTCTGAGTGTGTATATTTGCTAAGGTATGTGAGTCTAGAAGACAGAAGTGCACAGCACTTAGTGCAGTGTATCTATGGCAACTGGAGTTAGTCCTGGAGTCATAAACTTTATGAAGTCCAAGGAATGGGGTAGGTGTTGGGAAGACCAGTGTCCAGACATTTTGGAAGCGTTGGGTGGCTCAGATGAATAATTGTCAACTGAAATTGAGGTGAAGTCACAGAGGAAGCCTATCTAGCACTTCTAGTGCTGTTTGAAGCCACGTAATGGCATGTTCCAGAGAGTTTTGGAGACCCATTAAAACATTTAAATGTCTGGCTAAGTTCACTAGATTGTCTTAAGAGAAGAATGAAAGATGAAATAATTCAAAGGAATTCTTGCTGTGAAGTAGGATTTGCTCCAGTTGCTCCAAACATCCCTGTTTGTAATAAGTGTGTACATTGTGTGACTTAGTCTTCAACATCTACAAAATATGTATTGAATTAAATTGTTATTAGAACATAGCAGAACATGTTTATGAGTAAAGCTCCCTTTAATAGTTCAGTCTGAACTAACTTTCAGTGAGTGAAGTCCTGTACCATTCTAGTCCAAATTATATTTCTATTCACACTGAAATAATTGCTTCCATATGTTTTCTTAAAGCGCCCACTACACCTGCGTTGTCTTTAGCGTATTTTCTGCTAAAAAGAAAAATAGATTGATTATAGAGACTTAATATCAAAAGCTCCAGGTTCTTTTCGTTTGAATGAGTGCCATCAACTGAGCTGATGACAGACCAGAAGAGATCTATCTTCTGTAATGGTATTTTTTTATATTTCTTTGGAACAGTATTATAAGAATGTGCAATGACCAAGAGTTGTAACTGGGCTAATGTATGCATGGGGTAAGATCAATGTTTTGAGTAAGATCTAAGATCCACTTGGCCCCACATAATATGCAAAATGCAGCAATTTTGCACAGTAAAAATTTCACGTGGAATGAATGTATCTGCAGATAGGTATTTGCTGAATCATAGAATGGCTTGGGTTGGAAGGGACCCTAATGACCACCTGGTTCCACCTCCCTGCCATGGGCAGGGACACCTCCCACCAGACCAGGCCCAGAGCCCCATCCAGCCTGGCCTTGGGCACTGCCAGGGATGGGGCACCCACAGCTTCTCTGGGCAGCCTGTGCCAGGGCCTCGCCACCCTCTGAGTGAAGAATTTTCTCCTAACATCTAACCTAAATCTCCTTGGTTTTAGTTTAAAACCATTCCCCCTTGTTCTATCATCTGTTTGAATAAAAAGTTCTCCATCTTTTTTATAAGCCCTCTTCAAGTACTGAAAGGCCTCAGTGCAGTCTCCCCAGAGCGTCCTCTTCCTCAGGCTGAACAACCCCAGCTCCCTCAGCCTGGCTTCACAGGAGAGGTGCTCCAGCCCTCTGAGCATCGTCGTGGCCTCCTCTGGACCCGCTCTAACAGGGCCACATCCTTCTCGTGCTGGGGCCCCAGGCCTGGGTGCAGCACTGCCAGCGGGGCCTCACGAGGGCAGAGCAGAGGGGACGATCCCCTCCCTCGGCCTCTGCTGATGCAGCCCAGGACACAGTTGGCCTCTGGGCTGCAAGCGCGCACTGCTGGCTCATGTCGAGCTTCTCATCCACCAGAACCCCCAAGTCTTTCTCTACAGGGCTGCTCTGAATAAGTTCTTCCCCCAGTAAGAACTGAAGTTAAATTTAAGTAAATTCACCTTTACATTATAATGTTCTCCATGTCTTTGATCTAAACATTTTCCTTTCAGAGTTGCTTGCGTGTTTGCTTCCAACAACTCATATGAACCGTGATTTATTCGAAAGTCAACCAAGATTAGATGTTAAGGTTTACCTTTTTGTAGTTGAAACCCACTAGTGGGCTCATAATCAGCTGGCAAACTTTTATAAAGGAAATATAAAGTATTAAGTTGCCCACAAGTACCAGCTGTAAACCACTAAAGTCTGCAATAGTTCAATAACTTCACAGTAACAAAGTTTAATTGACTAATGGGGTAACTTGTGGCAATTGGCTTTTTTGCAGCAGTGCTAGACCTGCTCTGAACAGGAGGAGGAAGTGTTACATAGTAGTTCATCAAGGTTTTAGTCTGTTTTCCTTCAAATGGCAGACAAGCCTTGAGGGAGAGCTTGCTGGGACAGGTAAATGTTCAGAAGGCAACCACCGCTTTTTAAAGCAGAGGAGGCAGTTATCAATAAAATGCAAAGTGGTTTAAGGAAAGTGAACTTCATGAAGAGGGTTCTGTTCAAGTTAGAGCATTGTTCAAGTAGCTTTACTTATGGAAATAAAAACTTAAATTTTGCTGCTAATGTTTGGAAGGCTTTAATCGAGTGGTTGATTTTATGTATACAGTATAGGCTCTGTCAACCTGCAGGAGTGGAGAAAACAGCAATCTGAAGATACCTATTGAACAAAGAATGTTTAAGAAAGTATTTCGCAGCACAGGGGGCTGCAGAACTCACTGGGAGGAACATGCTGAAGAGCAGGAGTGCTCCCAGGGCTGCAAAAAGAGAGGAATGAAGCTGTAGTGTGGGAATGGTCTCACAGACTTGAAGGGGGAAAAATTGCTTTGTATATATGACAGGAATGACGTTCTGCATACACATGTTCAAGCTGAGTAAATGTGCTATGCTGAGAATTAAGGCTTATCAAATTGGGTAAAAAGATGGGCTGATGACACTGTTGCTGTGTACACCTCTGAGCTGACCAAGCTGGCTTGGAGAATTCTGAGCAGCTGCATGTCTCAGAACTTTTCTGAGACACAGGCGAGGGAAAACTTTTGAAGGAATGGCATAAAAAGCAGATGGGAAACAACATGCAAATAAAACACCAAGCTATTTATGCATTGCTTACTCCAGAGTTAATTCTTTCCAATGCTTCTTGCAGTCAGGTCGCCCTGGTGCACCAGTGAGTAGTTAATGATGCACCAGGGTAGAAGAACTGAACTGAGAACACAGAGGAAATCAAGCTGGAAAATCTGAAAAATGTAGGCAGTGACTCAAAGGTATTACCTGAGAAAAGCATGATTCAGTGGCTGTTACATACAATGACAGTGCCCTGTAGTTGTTTTGTGTGGTGGGTTTTTTGTTGTTTGTTTTTCTCCTTTAATGGGTACTTTCTTCAATATAGTTGACCTAGGTCCATCAAAGCTAATCTGTTTCTTGTACTTGTTCTTGGAGTTAAAATGCAGGGATTCTCCCCC
>VXAA01001421.1:961679-996627 GCA_013399115.1 Anseranas semipalmata
TTTTTTGCTATGAGTCAGTAGGCTTTGGAGAATGAACTGTGGAAAGTTTGGCATAACTTACAAAGGCTAAATTGCAACATTTTAGGTAATATTAAAGCTATTTTATTAAGTATTGTCAAACATTGCAAAACGTTAATGAAGAAAGTATGATGGTTGAATTAAAAAAAAAAACTGGCTTTTTTCCATTTAATTTCTTTCAAATAACAAAAATCGCATATATTGCTTCGATTTTGGAATAACATTCGTTTTTGATCTATTGAAGTGGATGCAAAAGTAATCATTAACTTTTTTAAAACAAAGCAGCTGCTTTGGGCCAGACTTTAAAAAACCAGGAGTAATTTCTATTTCTGGCAAAATACCATATATAAAAGTCTTTTATTCAAAGCAACAGTGGAAGTATATTGTTCCCCCACTCCCCCATAGTAATCCTTCAAAGGGCATGGACCATAACCTGAGGTGAATATTATTTTAGCTTACTGTAGTCTCACTTGTGTGGATATTGAAACAAATCCATCATTATTAACTACGTAAATTAGCAGAATTTTGTTTGTGAAATATGTTGTTTGGTACTGTTCTGCATAACGGTAAGTACATTTTGAATAAAATGTCTCTACAGTTGTTTGCTATTGATCCCCAAAACATCATAATGATGGCTCTCCAGTTACTTGGATTTTGCTGTTTACAACTGTTTTTTAATTATTTTAAATTTTTGTTTTTTTATTGGAGATAATGCTCACAGTACCAAAGGAGCATCTAAAGGCATTATTTCAACAGAGGTCAGGGTATTGTCAAAAGTCACATATTAGCTTAATAAAGTCTGTCAATGTCAGTTGAAGGAAGCACATAATGCAGGGTATGACAAAAGGACTGACAATATGAAGTTGAGAAATAGTGATGGGTAGAAGCCACTTCTTTCTTTGGCATATTTTTTCTTAGCTTTACTAGATAAAGCTGAGTAATAGACAGGATTTTAACCATTGCCTCTTAACAAAATTCAGTGGTTTTTTGTTGTTGTTGTTGTTTTATGTGTGTGTAAGTTTTTCTGTTGAGTCCGAAGATTCAGATTTCTTAAGAATATCCAATGGCGCTCAGCATAGTGGAAAATCAGAAATGCTTTATTCCAACAAGTTTCTGTAATTTTACTCCAAAACACAGAATAGCAGTGAAGTAGCTGACCATAAAAAGTAGGTCAGTTAAGATACAATATTAATATATTTAATCAGTCCATACAGCTTACTGCCTTCTACTTGTGCTGTTGCCGAACATCAAGCAAACCAGTGCTCTTGTGCAGTGTAACACCGATGTGGAGAGACTATAAAGCCTGTAGAGCCTTTGTGCCAAGGTACACTTGTGTCTGAGGTGCTTGAATGACTACAGGATGCCTCCCCCAGGGCTTGTTAGCTGCTTTTCTAGCTATCAGCTTTTCTTTTCTTCCAAAGTGCAGCTTTACAAAAAGTGTGGCTAGGTAATGTTGACTGATAGACTTTGCAGGGCAGGCATATGCATATGTTCAATAGGCATTTAAGTTATGGAGGTAAGTTGCTAAAACTAGAAAATGCCAGCTGTAAATGTTGAGTGTGCCCTCCTTGCCAGTAGCTCTGTAACAATTTTAGAGCAGCACCTGTGCCTGTTGGTGTAGGGAAGGTTTCAGAAACTAATTTTTTTTTTTTTCCTAGCTCCATTCTGCAGTTTTTTCCTAACAGTTGACTGTAAAAGGTCTGACTTTGATCCTTCTTTCTGGTTTAGTTTTCTGTGGTTTGTAGTGTGCCTATGTCCATACAAACACAGATCTATGCTGACTGTGCATTATACCCAAATTTAGTTTGAATTTTGACATTTTAGATATATGCTTTGCTGTTAACATGATGTATGATTTCAAGATAAAATGATTACAAAATTTCATATGCAAAGAGGATTAATAGTAAATACGTATACTGGTGGACCTAAAAGATGAACTGAAATTTCTTCCAGAGCCAGATGTCACACATTTATGTGAAAAATGAGGCAGGATATAAGACACCAGCCGATCCTGACTTTTCCACGGCCAACTGCCAGAAATTGTCACGTAGCTGTATTATCTTCAAAAGACTGGACTTTGGCTGGTGGCTGGTTCTTTCTACTCAAATTAGTGTCTTTAGCTAGCATAAAGGATTTCAACATCTGAAAACATTCAAAATGTGTTTTTGTTGTTTAAAGGGGGGGGAAGGAAGAATGTATAAGCATGGTCAAATCAAATATCTTTTCAAAGTTGGGAAAAATAATTAGCTTAAAAAAAAAAAAAATAAAGCTAGAATCCAAATTTTAACTCTAGCATATACATATATGGTTTTGGTTTTGTATGTGCTGAGACAGAGGTCCAAATGGAAATTGGCAGACCTCTAAGTGCAGAGATGCTACTGTGCATTGTATCTTTGTAAGCTGCTTCCTAAATGGTTGATTAAGGTATTAAAGTATATTTATTTGGCATAATGTACTGTAAAATCTGTATTAGTGACTAAAGATGCTAAGGAGAAGAAATTATGATGCTTCACAATCTGGATTTCATAAATTGAGATTGAACAGGCTTTAAATAAATCATGTAATACAAAAAGCATCTTCCATAATTAACAGGCTAAGTGGAAGGATTGCTAAGTGCTTCAGAGTAGTGGGCAGAACAACAAAAGCATTGGACAGTTCTCTGCTGTTGTAAACAAAAGCTTATTGCAAATCTTTGGCAACAAGTACAAATCTATAGTGTTTACACAAGGTTTGCAGTGTGTGCAGTTCAGAGGTATTTCTGGAACTGCATATGCTACACTTATTTCATTTATGAAGCCATATGGATTTGTAAATATGGGAGACAGTTTGAATGTAACCTTTCAGAAAGAAGCTTTATTGTTTTATGTCCGCATTTCCCTATGACATCATGGATAACATCTAGTTCGAGATCAGTGATCATAAAATGCTCATCTGGAAATGCAGGAGAACAAAGGCACTCAAATGGACTTAGAGCTGTGGTCTGGTATTTCATCCATTTTATTACTTGCGTACTTCCTTCTTCCTCCTTAAACTGCCACGCAGGGGTAGTACCTGCTTTGCTACCAAACTCTTAGGGAGCGTGTGGTGCTTCAGGAGTGAGAAACAATTACCCTTCTGTCTGCGTTCTGCTCCCAGGACAGCTCGTTACGCCGGGCCTTTCCCTCAGAAGAGGGTGTCAATGGTAAATTGAGGCTGGTAGAGACGTCTTGAAGTTACGGTCTTTGCATTTGGGAGCAATGGATTTTGTTCTTGTCGCACGTGGGCAGTGCAGAAGATGGTAGCTTCGCCCCAGTTTGTGAGGAAGTATGTGCAGCAAATGTCAAAACCTGAGTTCATCTTTCACGTTGGGCGCAATTGCTGCTGCAACAAGCATCATCAGTAGGGTGAAATGAACCTGCACTGTCTAATCCCAGATCATGGTCTGTGTGGCAGTGAAGTAATCTTTAGTAAATGGCAGAAATCAGTTTCTGAGACTAGTTGTAAACTTAACAACTCTTTGATGGAGCCTGCAAGAATACAAAAATGAAATTCAGTTTCTGATATCTTCAAACATGTTGTTCTCCTGATTTGGAGAAGAACTAGTACTTACGTTTTGCGTTGCCTGCATCTTTAAACTAGTAATGTGTAGCTCCTTGGCTGCATTGGCTCCTGACTGCAAGTTCAAGCAGTATTTTTTGATGTTTTTTCATGTTTTGGCCCATATCTTCTGAAAAATTATTCTGGTTTGGGGTGTGTGGGGGAATCCTATAACAGACATCTGAAAAGGCAGTCTCTTTCACCTTGCGTTTTCAAGAGAAGTCTATTATTGCCTTTTAAAGGAGGGTCTGTGTGATTGTTGACACTGTCAGATGTCCAAAGGGATTAGGTAGGATGCTTTGGGTGTGAGTATCTGGAGGGGTGTTATTGGGCTTGCTCTTGGATGCCACTGGTACAGGCATGGAGCATGGAGCACACTGTACAGCAGGATCTTCCTAGTATAGAGTCACTGCCATTCTTGTTTACTCTCCAGTGTTTAGGATTTGGCCTGAGGTTTTCCTTTCAGACCATCTCTCTGAAAACTATAAGGGAAAATGATGAATTTATTTGGAGCAACTATTTGGTTTAACTTGCATGGGTACAGCATTAGTACTTGCTTCAAGAATTGTGATGTTTTGGGGTGTGGGTCATCTAAGTGGCCAAAATGTTTGTTTGTTTTTCTTTGTTTGTTTGTTTGTTTTTTACCACCTATGTGGGGACTGCATTATTATAAATACTCCAACTGCATAATTTTCTGACCTTGATAGCGACAGAGTGTCAGCAACACCCTCATATAGCAGCTTTCTAAGTTTGTGAGGTATTTCATCAAGCTGCTGCACAAAGTGTTCCACAGTTTGATCCTGCTTCTGAATCAGAATCATAAGTTTAGAGGAAGACTAAATCTTCTAAACATCATTTGTACCAGAGGTGTACGCACCTGCTCTTTCTACAGATTACAGGAAATAATGCTCCTTATGTCTACCTTTTGTCTTAGGCTCAGAGAAGAGCTGTCCCAAAGT
This sequence comes from Anseranas semipalmata, assembly GCA_013399115.1. Classification (NCBI taxonomy): domain Eukaryota; kingdom Metazoa; phylum Chordata; class Aves; order Anseriformes; family Anseranatidae; genus Anseranas; species Anseranas semipalmata. The sequence continues at coordinate 966,233 of VXAA01001421.1, forward strand.
GACATAATGAGATCTGTGTTTTGTGTTACAGTTTGTCCTGTGTGGCAGAAGCCAAGCAAAAGCTCTTGGTTTCTAATGTTCACCTGAAGAAGAAAGCAGAGTCACTAAATCTTTGTGGGTTGGGGCTGCATGCAAGTTCATCAGTGATGTGCTGCATCCTCATGTGGCACCATGCAGGTCTTTGAGCATCTGCAAGTGAGGTGCCTTGTGTTTGTTTTCTGGGCTGGGATTCCTACAGACTTTACTGGTCTTTGTCATTATCTCTTTCTCATTATTCCACCATGCTTATTGCATCACACAGTGCTAGTCTGTGTGCTACGATCTCCTACCTTGCACAATCTTTTCTTGTAGTGTAAAAAGAGTGGTTTGCTGTTCCTTACTCAGTGTGACTTGCAGTTCCTCAGAGCTCTTCTGCATCTTTTGTGTGTAGCTAAATCACATTCAGTCTTCAATACTTTTCCTTTCTTCAAAGGGGAAAGAGTTGTTTCTGTGTGCTTGTGGGATGAGTAACACCTTCCACAGATGATTATGACTCATTCTTGGAGCTAATGGTCACTTCTCGAAATATAATATTGGAGCCTCCATGGAATCTTTCTGTCTTTACTGGTAGATAGATTTCATCAGTTCTCTAAACCACAGGTATCATTTCCAGCCAGACAAAACTTCTTAGAACTGGCTTGACTCATTTTACTGGCTGAACTAGGAGCTAGACCTCAAGACTTGTCCCTTCCTTCTTAAAGAACTCGTATCAATATGCCACTTATGCTGTTGAAAATATTGGTAAAAATAACCTCCACTGTAAAGATGAACTCGGTTAGCAGAGTTGCTGAGACCCAGTCATGTATCTCCATCATGCTTATATAGTCTTCCAGAAAACTGCTTCATGGGCAGTTTTAATCCAAGAGCCCACACTGAGGAATTGTAGAAGGACCTTTTGGGATTGAGTGACTGTGAAATGATGTAGCAGATGCAAAGCAGGGCTGAAGAACCCTGAAGTGATGGGGGTGTGTGGGGGGGGACATCTCAAAGTGTTGAAGCCTTTAAAAGAATAAAATAGAAGTTCATAGATGGTCATCAGAAGGCTGGCTAGATTTGTGCAAGAGAGATCCATTGAGGTCTCCTAAATATGCAAAACCTTTGCCAGCTACCTGTAGCTGAAAAAGGTTGAAAGCTTGCAAAGCTGTTAGAGTATCACACACGCCATCTGCATGCGTCTGCGTATTGCCACTGTTGGAAACAGGATACTGATCTGGATGGCCTGTAAGTCTGACTCAGCCAACCTGTTCCATTACTGGGTGTTTTCTGATTTTCATCTATTGCAAAAAACTGAACTGGTTGTCATCTTTTCCAAAGTTTATTTTGCTCCTACTGAACTAGCCGCCTACAACTGAGATAGTAGGAATGTTCTGTCCTTTCAGTGGGGAAGTTTGAGACACTTCAGAAAGTTTCACTCTTTTTTCATGTCTAGAGCAGGGATATTTAACAGTTGTCCCTCACCCGCCCCCAAGAAGTTCATATTGGATATCTGACTTTAAAGGAATGCTGTCAAGTCACCGCTAAGGAAATCCTGTTTCCTGTAAGACTTGCTTAACAAGAACGTGGGCAGAATTGGTAGATTCCTTGAGAAATGCGCTGGTAGAAGATAAAAATAATAGGTACAAATTTTGTTCGTGAGATGACAAACTAACTTATAAGATGCAAGTGGTGGATTACTTCGCTATGTGGTTCATTCCTCAGTTTACACTTAGCAACACCTAGGACAAAAACTTGGTAGTTATTGGTATATCTATGGTGTGCGTGTGTGTGTATAAATAAATAAAAATCAGAATAGTTAGATATTGACAGCTTAAGTATGATTAGTACACTTCAGTTAATAGTAGTGGGGGAAAATGCGAGTACTGTATGTTACTGAATGACATCTTGTCTCAAGTTGACAACACACCTTTATTAATTCTTGGGAGGAAAGAAGGAAGCTCATTAATTTTGTATGGCTTTTGATTCAGCTTTATGTGCTAGTCTTGGCTCAAACAGCCAAAATAAATGTTCCCAAGATATGGCTCACATACTTCACTTATCTGTCAATACTGTACACTGGTTACTCTGGAAGATTTCACTGAAATGTATTTTTCTTACAGTACTTAGTGCTAGTAATACAGAGAAATGTTAGTCATTTGTGTTAATGAATACCGGATATGGTAAGGAAAGTTTATTATTATTATTATTATTATTTAAAGAACTTTCTCTTTGCTGTTCCCACAATTCAAATATACAGTCAATGTATAATTGTGGTGGGGGCAAGGAAATTTGCAACTATTAGTGCAAAAGTTGTTCTTGTTGGAAAGGAATGTTATAAGATCTCCAGTACCTACATTTCCATATAGAGTCAAGCTTCTCACAACAGTTAAAGGCTGAAGAAAATCCTCAAGTATGGCCTATTTAATGCAGATACTCAGTTCATATAATAATAATGTAATGTACACTATTATTTATACTAAGTTTGCAAACACTTTATTTTGACTAAAGTAGAATGATTCTGTCCAGAAATGATAAATAACTTTTCACTTGTAACCTGAGTAGTAAATGCATATCCCCAAATTAAGTGTACTTAGAGCTTTTTGAAACATCTTAACATTTTGGAAGTGCAAAACACACTGATTTCCTTTTGAATTTTGATGATTTCATATTTAGTGCAACTTCTAATTTTAGCCTTTCCTTGAGAATCTTCAACTGTTAATGGTGTTTTGTGTCCAGCTGTGCATGGTGTTGATTACTGTGGTCCTGGTCCATTAAAGCTTTCTGATAACTAGTAATTAGCCCCTCTAAATGCGAGTGCAATTCTTTGCAACTCTAAAAAGATGTCTGGTCCCAAGTGCAAGACAGGGCAATGTATGTTCAAAAAAATATATTTGTGTAGCAACAATGGAGCCACAAATTTGGCCAGTAGTTATTTTCATAAAAACTCCCTAATTTTCTTCAGAAGATGTACCATAGAGATGAGGTAGCGCTAAAACTTTGAAACTGAAAGAATCAAACTATTTTTCCAAAAGGCAAAGTAGAAGATGTTTTTTGCTCAAGCTAGTAAAATCCTAGGAATATAATAGGTTCAAGGATAGAACTTGTCATTACCTGATTGTACAACATAGCGAGCAGACTATATACACATCTGTGTCATGTCATTTTTTCAGTGACACAATGGTTTAAATGTAAGCACAGATCTCTAGTGTAGGAAGACTGTGCTGGAAAAAATAAAAATAAAAAAGTAAGTATGGAGCAACTTGTAGAAGCCAAACCTGGTAATTCTGAGATGTAGCCGGTCAGTATCTTGCTTATACAGAAAGTCAGTGTCCTGCTCAGTGTCTTAGTACAGCTGGCAGTATTCGTATTCCAAAGTATTTAAGTAGTTTAAAACACATTCTGAAAAGGTCAGATAATTTTTGGAAATGTCACTGAGAAAGTATAAAACAGTAAGAATGGTTTTAGCATGATTAAAAAAGAAAAAAAAGTGTTTGGGGCTTTTTTGGAGGCATACTTGAAAGAGCACAGTATATCTTAGCCATGTAAAGTACTCTGACACTGGTGTTGTCTCAGGGATAAAAGGCATCTGCAATTTGGATCTTGATGCTTTTAAAATTTTTCTTATTTTAAAACATATAACATATTAGCTTTTCTTGAAATTAGTCAAGCATCATTTCAAGCATTGGAATTTGTAGTTGTCTGTACACATATGAACTGCATACAGGCTATATGTTTGGAAATAATTTTGATTCCTCATGGTCATTTGAGAGAAATAAAAATTGCCCTGTTCTTTTCTACTACCCAATTGACAATATGGCAAGATGCCACTTTGCCACAAGATCCTGTGATTGCTGTGCCTGAAGTTCTGGGACTAAAAAAGTAGCTAGAGTTTAATTCAGGAAATAAGTCCAGCATCAACTTGGCAAAACTTGCTCTGTAGATACCAACAGTATGTTTAGTAAAGTAGTTTCAGAGAAATCTACGTGAGAAACCGCTTATTCTTAGAAGAAGTGTAGATTTGCCCCTCGGTGGTTTTATCTTTTAATTGGGTGTATACATTTTGGAAAATAGTGCCCAATAAGTACATACTTTAGAGTCCTAGAGGGCACTAATATTTTCAAATTTCAGTTTTATATTTCTGTCTGTAGCATAGAATTATGTAGTTATTACTCAGCCATTACTGGCCAGGCAAACTTTTTGTTATTGCTGATGCAAGACCGAACTTTTTCTTTCTTTTGTAAACATTAAACAAAAGTAAAAATAAAAAAAATAAAATAAAAAAGGCACCTCTTCTCTGAAGGAAGCTATTAGCAGCTCTGTCAACAGGTCTGCACAGGAGGAATCCAAACATAGAAGTGCAAGAGAGGCAGAGGGCAGCTAGCAAGAAAGCAGGATGCATGCTTCAGTGAATTGGGTTTGGTTAGCATTAGTACATCTGACCAGGGCTGCAAAACAAAGAGGTTTATTCTAACAATATGATAATAAACAAGCCTGGTTTCATCAAAACATTTTCATAGTAGGTCACTAACCCATAAGAACTCATGGAAAAACAAATTGGAGTCTCATTTATATATACAAGAGGTTCTGTAACCACAGAATTCTGAAGCTTCTGAAAGCAATGGTTACAAATCAAATGGAATAATGACACTTCCACTACAATGTAACCATAATTTGGTTGGAATAGCTTATTAGCCTTTAAAGTTACATCAGAGCTTTTAAACATTATTCTTTTCTGTGGCTTGTTTGTTTGATTTTAGCACTTTTTTTTTTACAATTCTTGATTAAGATTTATGGGAGTATTTGCTTAAGCAAAACACTGAGGGATTTAGAACTCATTTCTCCAGGGACTGTAGGAAATACTTCAAGGTTTGTGTTACTGTTGGGTAAGAACTGCTGCATCAGTGGTCTGGAATAATTTGGATGAACTTTGTTTAGCTTACATAATTTTATCAAAAGGGTTTTGCTTCTGTGAGCTTCCTCATATTTGAATGATTATACTGCTTGCACTCTTTTTGGTTTTTGGTTGTTTAGAGGCAATCTCTTCTCCAGATCTTCCTCTTTATATATGTAGTTATAGTATGAAGATCACATGGAAAAGAGAGGGTTCTAGCGTTCAAGCAGATGTTCTGGATATTACATATACATTTTATTTTTGTCTTTGATCATTCTGAGTAGGATAGATGTGATGCAATATATTAGGAATACAAGAGATACATGCAAACTGCTCTAGGTACTGAGGCACATCAGCAAAAACTGACCCCTACGTTTGATAACTTGCTGGGAAAATGAAAATGGATCAGAGGTAATTATCAGAGAAAGTGGGTGTTCTCAGTTTTTCGATAAGAGCTTCGGTAATGATAGCAGATTTTTGTGGCTGGTTACCCCTTGTGGCTTGGTAGTGATGCAAATGTCCTTTGAATAAGCTGTGATAACTAATTCCCATAGGCTTGTGATAAAGCCGACACAAGCTGTTTTTTCATTCTCAAATTTATGTCCAGTGTACAGTGTGTTCTTTGTTCCACTTAATTATTTCCTTGTCTTCATTCTGTTAGCTTTGGAAGATGCATCCGTTGTTAAGCATCCAGTTTGATTTCAGGCAAAGGATGATTCTGTTTGTCCTCCTATTTTAACAGTACTGCTTGGCATATAGCCCCAGGGAGGAAGGAGCAACACATTGCCACAGAAGCATTCTTGACTATATATGGAGAGGCGTGGTGAGCTGGGCTAGTATCGAGCTATTAAAACAGATCAAATAGGAACACTGTTCTATTTCTTCTGGTAAAAATTGCAACAGTAGTTCTACTTGCAAGTTTTGCTAATTGTTTGCAGCTATTTCTGACTTCTGGAAATGGTTAGTTTGATTAATATAAACTTTTAAGACTTGTCAGAAGGAGCAACACGGCTTGGAGATGTGCACGCTAAAATTTACTTTTTGCTTTCTTCATATGGTTTCAGCCCCGACCTGGAGAGATTACTCTCTGATGTAAGAAAATAGCTTCACCATGTCTATCCTACTGACTTCACAAGAATTGGTGGAACGTCTACAGTGGTGGACTTTTAGAGATATTGCAATAGGTTCCTTTAGGTTCCTTGGATAAAGTCCAATTATTTTCACATAGGCTGTGGAAAAATAATTGGAAAGTAACTACTTTTTTGTTTTTCCTTTCTGTATTAGAGCTTGGAAGACAGAAAAATCCAAACATTTTGTGTGGATTCCTATTTTTTTTTTTTTTTAGATTTTAAATAAGAGAGCGTGGCCATTAAACTTAAAGCACTGAAGAAACAGAAATATATCTTGTTTCAGGGTGTATTGATCAAGTGTTTTTTGATTTATTTGAATGATAGTTAAAATGTTATATATTAAGGACTGGGATAAGGACTGGGACAGGCAGATATAAACTACCATCCTGAATGCATGTAGTTGATTGCTTTTATAAATATATGCTAATGAGTTAAGAGATTGTGCACAAACCGTTGCCTGCTATTTCTGGGTTTATGGGGTTTTCTTGCTGTTTCCATTGTCATCAATAAGCGTTCTCTGTTACTTAAGATTCTCTATTCCTTCAGCTGGTACTAACACTGCTGTCTCTTTCTGTATTATGTAAAGAGTTTACCCAAGTCCTTAATGCATATATGAACATGTTAGACCTTTTTTGTTTATTCCTGTTGGCTTTGGGAAAACATTGAAATTTAAACCTGTTCCTCATACTTTTGCCCGTGTTACTAGTTTGTTCCCAGCTAGAGGAAATGTGTACAATGTTTACACAATAGCTCTATCCTCCATCTTGATAACAGATTTTTCCATATAAAATGATCCTGAAAAAAGAGAGATTCTTATACTGAGAGCTGAAAACTGTTGTAGAGCTACCAGTTTGTATGCTGCTTCATCATGCAAAGAGAAATGTAGTCTGCTTCTGATAGAGGGTAGATAATCTTTTCCAGTCTGATGAAAAGTTACTAGTAGAGGTTATTACTTCTGACAGCTTTGAAAATGTGAACCAGGACCACCCAGTCTGCTATGTTTGTAATAAAGGATCTCAAAGTTGTCACTGTTGTAAACAGTTTTCTTTCAAAAAACTGTTCCTTAGCGACATACAGTGCTATCTTTCACAGTTTTTGGAAAAGCTTCTGTACTAACATGCCATGTAAATAAAATTCATTTATTTCACACCATAATCCTGTAAAATGGTTGCACTGGACTTCCTCCTAACAACTTTATTGAAATTCCATTATATATCACCTCTCTTTATTTCCTAGTTTAGTAATATAACAAGATGCTGACAGAAAGTAAACTTTTTTTTTCTTTTTTTTCCCCGTGGAAGCTGCATCTTTACTGTTTTCCCTTACAAAAAGAAGTGGTATGAAGCAAGGGAAGAAGTTCCATTAATGACCACAGCATATTTCTTGATGATGATAGGATTTTCTGATGAAACCATTGAATGAAATGGACCGTGCTCCTACTTTACTGTTTCCTAAGTCAGTACTGCTTGAAAGAGAAAACTTAGTAACTCCTTAGAGTTCAATAACTCCTGTCTTTCTGTCTGAGTCTGCTGTTATGCATTATTTCATTTTTATTGCTTCTTGGTTACACCCAAGCTTGTGATGTAACCAATTCTCCCTCAAAGTAACTCTCAGAAACTACTTCAACTACATCATGTTCCCTGAGGCTGTTCTCCAAGGACAATGCCATAGAACTCTTAATAACAAAGGAGGAAAAGTTAGCTTGTTTATTACCGAAATGAGATCCAGATGTTTTGAGTGTGAAATAGAACAAATGACCAAACTGGGGAGCGAACCCAAAGTTACTTGGATAATTACTGGGTGTTAAAGGCTGGACTACCAGCACTGCTCCCGTTTAAAAAAAAAAAAAAGTAAAAAATACCCATTTTAAAAATTCAGAAGCACTGTAATTTTGACTTTCTGTTGGAGAATGAGTTGTACAGTAGGTAGCAATATGTGTGTAGATCTTGAATCAAGTTTGAAAGATGTTCAGCTTGTGAGGAAAGGAATATGGAGTACCACTAATTTCATGACAAATATGCAGTTCTTCAGTTTGGTAGTAAAGCTGTTGATGCTCAGTAGAAAAGCAGATGTGTAATTCAGAGGCCAGTAGGTATCACACTCTTTCCTGGGGTTAAATTATTATATTAAAAACAACAACAACAACAACAACAACAACAAAAACTAGGTATTATTATACTAAAAAAAAAAAAAACACAACTAGGTAATTACTGTATTCAGAGAGACAATAACAGAGCTGACAGTTTATTTCATAGCCTGTGTATCAGCTTCAGTTTCGAAGTAGAATGTGTTGAGTAATATACAAAAACAGTATTAGTAAAAATAGTACTACAAGACATTTTAAATGGAAAACAAAGCTGTGTATAAGAGCTTTTTGTTGTGAGATCTTCTAGTAGAAGGAAACTATAACTGTGTAAACTTGGTGATTTCTGCTCATACCTTGAATAATTGCAGTTTGTGTGAAGCATGTTTTACTGATAATTTACTCAAACTTCACACCATTTCAGGAGCTTAATGAGAAATAAAATTGCCTTGGAAAATTGCACAATTTCCTGATTTTGAATAGCACTTGCTCCTTTTACATCAGGCTTTTATATTGTTTACATACTCCATGGGAAGGATGTGATTGTCTGTTGGGTGCTATGGAGAGAGCATGGAGGAAATCCGTCATGTAGATAGTGGGTGTCCCATTGCTGTATGTTTGCAGAAAAGGGGTTTTGGTGTTTCCTCAGTTTGCTTTTTACTTAGAGTAAAATTGTTCTCATGTGAACTGAGCATGAAGCTGAAAGTGCTTCTTCTCAAACTAATGAATACAATTGTGTTCAGTATGATCTGAGTGTCACTACTCAGAGCCACACTGTGTATATTTGTATACCTTGTAAGTAAATGAGAGAGGTTAGTATAAAAATAGTAATAGTAAATATAAAAACCCACTTTTGTGATGCTGCAGATTATTAAAAAAAAAAAATCATATTAGGTACAGAGAAATAGTGGTGCATGAACATAAAAAACAAAACAAAACAAAAAACACCACCACCACCAACAACAACAACAAAAAAGGATTGTGATTGTTTTAAACCTTCTACCTGCAGGATACACTCATTAATAAGAGTGTCTTCCACTCAAAGAAGGATCAGCTCGAGCAAACTGCTTAGGCCCCTGTCCAGTTCAAGGATGGAGCTGCCACAAAACTGAGCAATTGACAGTATGCTGACGTTCTAGTGGTTTGTTCATTGTGTATCAAGAAACTGTTGCTGACTGGCAAAGACCCTTTTCATTTTGAGCTTTCCAAATTAATTGTATTTTGTATAAGGAATGCATAATCTTCTGAGATTTAAAATGTTCTTTTACCCATTTGTTTGTTTTCTGAACCCTGAAATTGTTTCTGAACTTTCTGACATCTTCGATTGGTTGTACAGGCTTTGAGAAGGAAGAGATATTCAGCAAGTAAGTGGCAATAAATAGAATGATTGTTGAAATTGGATTCTTCCTCATAATTTGTAATAGGGAAGAATGTGGTTTAAATTCTTCCTGAAAAAAAAGAGTGGAATGGTAGCAAACTGAGCAAGTTAAAAGTTTTAAGATGTGGCTGAAGCGGTAGATTAAAATAGTCATTTTACCATATTGAAAACTGTTTCCCATGTTGGAAAGGGTACAGACCTAGGAAGTTGCTGGCTGTCGTCTTGCTATCTATAGGTGTACTTCCATAGTCAACTTGCTCTCTTCCCTTGCTACCGATCATGCTTTTGGTTTAGATTAGATGTAGCTCCTGTTTGCTTTCGTTGTGAATGGAGCTCCATGAGACAGCAGTGCCTGATCTGGAAGTGAGCCTTCCAGTTGTGCAAGCACGAGAGATCCAGCAAAGTCAGTAGCCCAAAGAAAGCTTCCCCTCCAAGAAAATATGACCTCTGGCTTGAAAACAATTGGAAAATCATCTTATCTAGATTGAGGTTCTGTATTCATTCAGAATTTATCTAGAAGCCAATAAAAGGAATAAAACAAAAAGATAATATAGTAAAAACAACCCATGTAAAGTGTAGGTCATTTTCTCTATGTTTACTTCACAGAATGGTCCTGATAAATGTTTTCCATCTTACCTCTAGGCTGGTAGCATTCTCTCTTTCCAAGCTCCACTGGCTGTTTCTTCTTAATAGTCAGGGGAATCTCAATAGTTAAGTTTCTCTCCTATCCCAGCTTCAGACAGAGGAAGAAATATTATTAGCCTGGTTGGAGCCAGGAAGGTAGGAATTTCACAGTTAATAACTTCTCCTTTGTTTTTTTAAAGGCTCTTGATACTCTGTGATTGACATTGCCATTGCTGTCGTTTCCCTCCTTTCCCTTGCCTTCAGGACATAGGAACCCCCAAATGGGCAGTAGGCTGAGGGAGGAAGGGGACTAACTGGCACTTGTTAACTGTATAACCAAAATATTTTTGAGTGGGGACAGGGAGCGTTTGCCCTGTGTTGAAACAGTGTGATGCTGTCTGTGGTCCCTCTAAAAACAAAACAAACAAACAAACAAAAAAACAAAACAGGAGGATAACACATGTATACTGTTCACTTTTAAAAGTCACAAATTCTGTAAATGTCTATTTTAGTATATCTGAATCATAAAGCAGGAAAATGCAGTTTGTGACACAATCAAGCTGTGAAGTATAGACATTTAGGTATTTGTATTACTTGAGAATAGAAGTCTGCATCCAATATATCTAGGAGGAGCAAAAGGGCTTACTGGAGGCATGTGAGGATGTCCAGAGTTTTGAGACACGAGACGTGGCTGAAATAAATCAAAATGAAAAGAAAATAGTGTTCATAGAGATAATTGCATAGATAAATGGGTATGCATACATATGCCTACGTACTCATGTGCACACATACCTGTCTCTTGATAGCAACTCTAACTGTGAATCTTTTACGTTGCTTCTTGCTGTTCAAATAGTTTTTAGGTCTCACATTGGGAACACGTTCAGTTTGTGCAGCAACAAACTTCACAGTGTAAAGAGGCTTTGCAAAAGTGCTTTGAATGCAGAGATATTTTAAATCTACATTTGTATTGCTTAGTATATATTCACTTTTTTCATATTGTGTTTTAATTCTTTCCTGATAAACTGAACAGAAAATAGAAAATGTACCAAAAGCCAGAAGATAATGGCCATACTAGCTCAGACCCATCTACAAGTAAGGCAGCATCATGTCTCCTGTTGAAACTTTGAGGAAGAGCAAATGAAGGAAAAGCAAACACGTAAATGACATTTCCATAGAAAACACTTTAAGTCTCAAGTGGCTTGTTGCACAGAGATCACTGGAATTGTCAGCTGGGTCTTTGTCATTAATATTATTTAATATTTTTCTCTTGTTTGTCCAGTCACTACTATACACACACAAACTTGCACCTAATGATATATCATCAGTTGTTTCACGATTTAACTGCCTGTTGAATGGAAAAATTGATTTTTTTTTTTTTTGAAGTTACCATAAGCAGTATTGGATACTTCCAAGTATTTCTTTTATTACAAAAGATGAGGACAACTGTTTATCACCTTCCCTTGCTTCATAATTGTACAGATCCTTCTCATATCCTCCCTCATCTCTTTTCCTTGTGGGAAGTCTCTGTCCCTGAGTTGTTTCAATATGGAAGCTGCTCTGCCACTCGGATCATCCTTGTTGTCTTTCTCCAAACCTCATGGGATCCTTTTTGAAGTAGAAATTCCAAAAGTTTTCAGTCTTCAATGTGTGGATACACAATGAATTTATACAGAGAATTAACATGTCATGTAGTAGTTTTCTGATAATTTGTAATTTCAAATACTCTTAGTTTTTTTTAACAAGTTTTCTGATATTCATGCAGGTCTGCTTTTCAAAGTTAAACCAAGAAATCTGATAGAGTTGCATCTCATAGTCATGATCAAGAAGTATAATTCAAGAACCAGATCCTGTGCACTTTTTTTGATAGTTAATTCTTTCTTGTGGATTCCCTTATTATGGCTCTGCAAGGCAGTCATTGGTGGTATCTTTACGTTTAGTCTTGGCACCATATCCTGATGTGACAAGAAGACATTTTACATGGGACCAGTGGCTCCGTATCTCAATGGGACTGGGTTACAGTGCACAGAAGACAAAGAATCTGTTTATAATCCTTTTTTTTTGGCTTACAAGAATGATGTAATTTTGTTTTGATTTTAAAGATTACACAGGTTTTCCTTTGGGAATAAACTTCAGCTTTGTGATGCCTGGCTTTAAAGCATGAGAAGTTTTATTTTAAGAACTTGAAAAGCTATGTGAAATTAAATAAGATATTCTGGGAGGAAAGACGGGAAAAAGCACCAGAGTACTGTTTTTTCTTTGTGTTTGTTCTTGTTGTTTTGCCTTCAGCATCAAATGTGTTTTCAATTAAGAGTGTAACAGGTGATGGCTCAAACAGTTGCACCTGAGATGTTCCTAATTATGCTTTTTTTTTTTTTTTTTTTTTGAGACATACCTTCTGGTAGCTAGAAGAGCCTAACATTTTTACTTCTCACATAGCTACATGAGTCCGTGTATCATGATAGCTCCAATTGCAGCTGATCCTTGTAACATAGTCTTTGACATATCTCGATATTAGCTGAGTAATGAGTTCGGATAGCTTCTACCAAGTAGAGTTAAGAAGTTAAAATGTAGAGGAAAGGTTAAAAATAGTTGGTTTTTATATGCCTGAGTCCAACTTGCAGCCCAGCACCTGTAAAAGTCTTGAGTGATTTCAGCTGCAACAAATAGTCTCTGACAATGCAGTGGCAGACCGGCTGGCTGTGGGGAAGAATAGGCAAGTCTTTCTGAATTTTTTTTCATTATTTTTTTNAGAATAAATTCTTTATAATAAATATAAATATAAATAAATTCTTTATAATAAATTTATTATTTATTTGTGGGTTTTGCAGCATTTCTATCTAAGCTTATTGTGTGTGTGTGGTTTTTTTTTTTTTTTGGTCTATTTTTAAATAGCTTGGTAGTCTGTTTAAGAAAAGTAGCCTTCTTTTCCAGACTATTAAGAGCAGGTGAGTCTTTCTCAGAGCATAGCTCACCAGTTTCTTCTTTTGAGGTTTATTTAGTTATCTCCTTGGAGACACACTATCATTGTAATTGGCTTGTTTCATGCCTGTCTTATTTTATATCTGCCTTGAAAATAATTTCTTGCAATATCCAGAATAAGTCAACAAGTAACCTGAGGTATATATCTTACAAAGTAACAGTAACATGTCTTGCTGTCTGCAATGCTGGAGGAAGGAGTTATTCTTTTTTTATTAAAAATGCATGGGCACATCTAATAAGAGGCTGAAGTTTTATTATATAAAGCTATCATTCAAAACTATTGTGGTGGACAGAGATATTTATATATAGATATATAATGTGCTATGAACATTATTATATGACAAGTGTTATACATTCTGTATAAGTAGGTGCTCCTGAAATATCCCAGTACTTCATACACTGAAAGTTTAACTCTGTATTCCTATGTAAGGTAATTAGAAAAGTTGATCACTTATATGCCTGGCAATATGTAAGGGATTTTAAGAGGACGAAACCACATCCAAACGTAACAAAACTTGAGATAAATTTGTACTCTAGACTGAGTTTTCCAATTTAGTAAGCAATCTTTTTTACAGAAAGTGTGCCAATGCCTTATAGTTTCAGAAGAAACAGTAGTTCAGTTCTGTAGCAAATTTTGGCATAAAGAAATATAGGTTTAACCTTTACTACTTGCAGCTCCCTAAACATATCCCAGCAGAAGCATAGGTGAACATACATCTGAGCCTAGTGAGAGGATGTTGTGCTGGCATGGTGATCTTACAGGGATGCATTGGAGGTGATGTATGGACTCCTGGGGGCCCATTGATTACGTGTTGAGAACTATTGCACGAAGTTGGTGATTGGTGGCTTTTATGGGGACTTGAGGAGCAGAATAACAAAACAGTGTGTGCAAAGTTAGATTTCCCATGTGTAGTAGCGGTTAAAGTAACTTGGATGATGGAGGGACTTGCAGAGTACAGAGGTTGCTGACTATACAGTCAGCTATGCGTTTATTCAGATTTATGGTTTGACTCAATGCAGGTATTGCCAGAGCTGGTATGCTCCTGGAGAGCCTCTCTGCACAGTTCTTCAGCTTCCAGATTTTATTAGTCTGGGCTCCATGCTGTGCACATCCACAGAGTTGCTTCTGGTCCAGCACTGGAGCTAATCTATTCTGTGGCATTAGATGATTATGCATCATTCTCCCCGGTGCTCCGGATTCCTGGAATACTTCGCAGGTCTTTTTAGCTTTAAAGCATCCAGTTCAAAATACTTCAGAGACCAAACAGATGCATTCTCATCCAGCAGTCTCAGGTGAAATAAACTGGACCAGATCTTGTCAGGCTCTGCACCCCAGATTACTTCCTTCCTCTGGGTGTACCTCAATATTGGCACGGAGATGGTTGGTGCCATTTATGTGCACGTGTGCTGATTGCGTGGCAGATGTGTGTCTAACATGAGAAAAGATGATGGATGAAAGATTTTATGTGCAGTGTGCTATGTCCCAGGTGGTGCTCTTACTTTGCACAATGCAAAGGTGTTGGTGTGACACTTGGAATTTGACTAATTTTGCTCATGAGAAAATGTAAATGATTTTTTTCTTTAATTCTGGTTTACTGTTCAGATTCACAAATCTGATGTCATTCTCTCATGATGTAGATAGTTAAGTGCAGTTGCAAAAATGGCTTGGCTTTAAAATCCAAATTCCAGATATCATATCTTCATGTTATTTCTATTTTAAATAAACCACAAATTAAAAAACAGAATTATCTATTTGCTAACAGTGCAGTCCCAAGAACAGTGTCCACAAAATCTTTTCAAAAGAATTTGGCACATTTTCTTTATGATCCTTTTTTTGCTATCCATTCCTATTTTACTGTAATAATAAATGGCTTCATGTTTTCCAATGTATTTGCTATGAAATTAGTACTGTTGTAATTAGAATGAACCATCTGACAGGATCAAGGTTTGCAGTGACATGGTGATGACAGTCTGTCACAGGTAAAAGGCTCAGGTGAGCATAGGGAATTTCTGTCCTGCTCTTTTGTTGTTTTTCCTGTGTGAAGGTGCTGCTGCCCAACTGGTTCCTTGAAGCGTGCTCAGCCCGTGCTTTGAAGTTCCACTTAGGAACAGCTACGTTAGAGCTTGCCCTGCCCTGTGCTGGCATCCCTAATGTTTGGTTCGCTTTGCACTTGTATTTTCTTTCTTTGTCACAGGGCTTGCTGATAGATGAGGATAAAGTCGAGTTCTCATAAAGTGGTGTGTTGGGAACTATTCTACTACATTTCATTCGTGTTTGGCATTTCTCTGTCAAACTGGAGGAAACAATGCTTAATAATGACCATGCAGAGCATTTGTTATTTTCATTAAATAATTTTAAACACTTCTGTGTTTCTTCTATAGGGTTTAAAAACATCCTGTCTTGTAGCTTGATACTTCTCTATCAAGAACTTTCTCTCAAGCCCAGGAAGAGAAATAAGAAGCGTAGCTGGGATTTTTCTTACACTGTTGGTGGTGTTCTGGCACATAATAAATATAAGCATATTAAATGCACCCCAGATCAAGTATGTCTAAGTTTATATGAGGTGATCTTGTCTTATACTCAGATGAATATTGCAGCATGAGCTATTTACATGCAGTAGGTGGTGTTCCAGTGAAACAATACCCTGTTAATTCCCCGAGTTCCCCTCAGAATCAAACCAGGAATAAAATGATTTTGGGTAGAAATTACAACCTGACGTGATGGAAATATTTGAAGAGTCCCATAGCTTGAACCAAGTCATCAGTAGCCATGGACTTCTGAAATATTTGTTGTTACCTCAGGTTCTCTTGGTTATCAATCACTTGCATTGCTTTGGCTTACTGACTGCAAGCCAAATTGACAGAAATACTGTGTGCTTGCAGTATTTTGAGGACAGTATCGCGTGCTGTACAGTGCAGAAGCACTGATGTGTATTGATGGGTTATTTTGAAAATCAAGCTTATGCATGAGTTGAGGCAAAAAGACAATTGTGCTATTGGTCTTGACAGGAGGATTCGGTTTGCTTTCTGCTGCCATATAAAAAGATCAACACTTCATTTATGACAATACCATATTAAAATTCTGTGATAAATTTAGACCAGTATGAAATGTATACTGCCAGCGAACAGCAGAGTGTAAGGTGAGCTTTTAGAAATTGTTTTTGTGTGGACTTCACTTAATGATTTTTTAAGTAAAATCAATACTAAAGTAGTGTCAGAATGGAGTCTTAGAATGTTTGGGAAGAGGACAATTTGAAAGAGTAGTTAAGAACTTGGTGTTTTTGGAAAAATAAGTGGAGAAAAATATTGTTAGAATTTTCTAAGTAATTTCTCATTTAGATATTTTTTCCCTCATTCACTAAAACATTTAACTTCCAATACCATCAAATTGGCTTTTGAATAAATAATTTTCCATGGCTAATCATAAAGTCCTGCAGTTCTGGGAGCATACTTGGAGAAAATCAAGAACACACAGTACCCTTAACTTCACATAGATGTGACAGAAGATGGCTTAGGCAAATGTGAGAAGTGCAAGTATACAAATGAGCATCTTTGCAAACAGTTTAGTGCTGCAACCGCTTCCCAAGTGAAAGTGACAATTTGCCAATGCATGCCCTATCTGCTCTGTATCCTCTCTCAATTCCTCTTCATTGTTTGTTTTTGCTCCTTTAGCCATCACAGGCAGGGCAGTGTTGGCTCATACAAAACATTTAACATAATTGATCTTCCGGAGTTTGTTGTTAAGTTAAGGGAAAAAAAATCATGTTTGATTTCTCAGGTTGCAAACTTCCTAGATTTGGAAATATGATTTGTTGTTACTATATATATTTTCTTGTCTTTGCTGGTATAGAACATCCTATTCTAGAAACTTAAGCTAATTTTGCTTAATTTCTGTTGCTAAAAACTGCAAGCACAAACTCTGCATTTTTGAAATCCTTACAGAGTTAAGAATATTCTAAAACACATATTCCTTGGACATTGCTTTGAGATAAGTCAGATGACTTTGGATTGATAGTGGATAATTGTGTACATAATGAGAGCAGAAATTACCATCAGACACAGTAATAACCATTAGAAATACATCTATGTACTTCTCTGGCAGTCTTTTCATTCTGATAGATTAAATAAGTTCAACACAGTTAATGTTAGTCAAGAGCTAGAGGTAGCCTTGAGCAAGAATGGAACTGAGGAGTGTAATAAAAATTGTCAGTACTTTTGGACAGCTTACATTCTAGACCTGTATTTTCACGCTGATTTTTTTCATTGTATTTCATCCTGTTAAGACTTTTTTCTATAATATATATATGCTTAACTGAAAATATAAATTTGATGAGGATTAAT
Source organism: Anseranas semipalmata (assembly GCA_013399115.1). Taxonomy (NCBI): domain Eukaryota; kingdom Metazoa; phylum Chordata; class Aves; order Anseriformes; family Anseranatidae; genus Anseranas; species Anseranas semipalmata. The sequence goes on from VXAA01001421.1 coordinate 983,674, forward strand.
TAAGTTGCACACTATCAAACTAAACAATAGTAAGGCTAGCTTAGTTCAATATAAAAGTGTGAGATTTCATGTGAGTAAAGGAAACCAGTTTAAAGCTCCTATATACTTTCCCAAATGCAAACTAGTGCTTAGTATTTCCTATGTTCTTGTTTAGTGTTTCATTTACTGGTTTGTTCATTCATTTCAGAAATGGAATTGGCTAGTTGGTAAAAGTACTGTGAGATAACCAATTTCTGTATCTGCTTCAGCTAGCAAGCAGCATGCCTAATGTGTAATATTTAGGCTCTGTAAGCAAGCTTGGAAATCCAGCCTTTGATCTATTGTAGGTGTCAGAAGGAGAAGCAAGTATTCTCTCCCCCATCACCCCCTTTTTCTTGCAAGACATGTTCATATGGCAGCCATATGAAAACTCTGCATTTCTAACCCCACAACCTTAGTGTGATCTCTGAAAAGGCTTTTCAATTCAAAAAAAAATTTGAATTGTGGTAGTGAAATAACTCGGTGTGCAAGGAAACTGAAAACCAGATATTGAGTGCTAAACATCAGTAAGTTTCTAAAAATTCTAAGTGTCTTCTGTGATCAAAACTCTAGGAAATATGCATCCATTATCAAAGTAAGGTAGGTTGGGAAGAAAGGAGACAAAAATAGTCACATATAAGTATATACAAGAAATGATCTTCCTATTTAGAGCAGTGTAGCTGTATGGAATTAGTTTAGGTCAACTTCAATAGGTAAATAACATTCATTAGGATTGCTAAAGTGAGTGACTATTTTTATTGTCAGTAGAAAAAACACTGAGAAAAAAGTTTCTTATCAATAGAACTGTTTTTAGATATTACAGGGCTGTCTTACGCATTGTGCCAAGGAGAGAAAGATGTTTTTTTGTTTGTTTTGTTTTTATTGTAGCTACTAGGCTGGAGTAATTTGTAGCACAGTAGATTTCTTAAGATTGATAATTTGTGGTCATCAGTATAAAATTTAAATTGAGTAAAATGGATTAACAAACACAACAGATTCTTCCAGAAACATTTTAGAGAACAGCTTAAATATTGTGTTTCAAATCACCATATATTTGCCTGGTTATCTGTATTTTCATGTGTTCTGCAACACTGCTCATATTTTCAAAGCAGAGATTTAAGAAAAAAAAATATATAGTGTGTGTGTATGTGTATATCCTGTAGAAATAATAGCTAATCTGGAAATCTTAGTTGGTCAGGTTATTTAATTTGCTGTGCCTAGATGTTTAGAAAGTGAAAGAGAAAATCCAGATACATCCTGGTAACTTTCTCAAAGCAGTGAAAGCTGAATATGGGGACCATACAATTCACTGTTAGTAGGCATCCGGAGCAAAATTAAAGATAAATGTGTACTTATCCATATTAAAGCACTCAAACTTTCTGGTGACTGTCACTTGACTGCCCTACCTCAAGAATGTAGTCAGGTGGTCTGCTGATGGCATGATCTGTTTGCCTTGTGTATGAATAATGTACACAGCGCAGTCCATGCTGAGTTCTTGGCAAGAGGAGCTTCATGTGTTGACACATAATAGAATGAGCTTTTTAAATTAGAAGACAATCTAATTGTTGTTCTTATTCTAACTGTTTAGGCGTCTGAACAAGAATAAATTGCAAGTTCTTCCAGAGCTGCTTTTTCAGAACACGCAGAAGTTAACTAGATTGTAAGTACAATCTGATTTATGTTCCTATTGTACGTTCCTTATTGTCGTATGGTTTTGTGTGTTTGTGTTTTGACTGTGGTGAGAGGTTTAATTTTCATGATATTAGAACTGCTAGATAACAAGTATTTTTAGGGTGCTGTGTTATCTTTGTGTGTACTGGTAATTCAGTAGAGCATAAATATGAAAGGGAGAAACCGCGAAACTCTCCTGTGCTTTGTATATTCGCCATGATGACATCAAGGTGAATTATTCTCAACTCTCCAAGTAGAGTTACAGAAATCATGAAAAGTGGCAACTTCTCATCCATTGTAGATGTCCACAAAGAGATTGCATACTCTCATTACTGAAAAATTAGCATGTTGACATAACACAGGTTGTTTTGATTTTTTTCTATATTTTAAAAATATATTTTTTTAACTAAGCCAGATCATTGCCAGGCAGACCAGTAAGTTATGGCTGCTGCCTTTTCAGTCAGGAAGATGAGAAGTTCTTTATTGTTTCCCCTATTTCCACATCTTGAAATAAAAAAACTGTTAGATGTTTAGAAGGCGTTGCGACCAGCTTGAACACCCAGGAAAAACTATCATGAGCTTTGCATCATGTTTTTTGGGGGAAAAGCTATGAAAAAGCTGAATTAGTCAAAAACAAGTCCTGCTGAAGTTTAACTCATGATCTGGTCTGTATTTTTGAAGGATGTGCTGTATGGTCAACCTTATTTATTTTTAAGCTTGAGTTCATTTATAGAAGATTTCTTAGCAAGATTTATGATTTGGCTAGTGAAATTGAAAAGTTACTGTAGGATGGCTGAAAAGTTGCTACATCCATTTGGGGGGTTTATAATTGTTTTAATACCTCTGCATGTAACCAAACAAGCCATTTAGGCAGTACAGTAAATGTTTCTTCCTGTGGAAATGCAAAACATGGTGATGGTGAAGATTAATTTTGGAATCAGTTGAATATTTAAAAAATGGGCTCTTTGTTGAAGTTGGTGTCAGAACTTGCCCACAAGAAACTTACTATGCAAGTAAGTGAACCACATTGTTCTGGAGATAATAAACAAAAAATGACAAACTATAGCTTCAGTCTCAAAATTTACTTGAAACATCTTAGGACTTGTTTTTTACTAATTCAGCTTTTTCATTGCTTTTAAGTGCACTGGAAAATATTTGCTTAATGGATTTGCTAGGGCTTAGTGATTTGTTTGTATTTCCTAATGTTCTTTGCTCGTTTCTGAAGTTCTGTTTCTTGAAACTTCTCTTGAGTATAAAGCTTGAGCAGGTACTTGTGAACACAATTATCTGCTCTCCAGAAGATGCCAGTCGTATTTATTTGACAGAAGACTTACTTCATGGGGGTTTCCTAAAAAGATGGTGGTGCTTTCAAGATTAATAAAATAAAAAGAATTATAGAGTTTACTTGTATCCACGAACATGAATTCCTGTTGAGCATGCTGCAGCTTCCCCTGTGCGTGGTAGCACTGTGCATGACTATTGTAAGGTTGAAAGAAACTTTCTGGTTGTTTGTGGTTTCAAAGGAAGGTTGGTTGTTGACAACTTGTGTGCGTCTATCTTAAGGAACCTTGCACAAAGAAGCAATATGAAAGTAATTGAGGTTTTTCAATACCAGTGTGTATTTTTTTTAGTAGATCATATAATCACGATACATTATAGTCCTTAACAGCAAGGATAATAATTTTGCTTTTAGAGAATGAAGATTGCAATAAGATTGCATTAAATTCACTGATTAATATGAGTGCTGAATTCTGTAATGCCTCCCAATGGATGCTGTCGAAACATTTGTCTTTACTCCCTGACATTCATTCAAAGTCTTGTTACCATTTAATAGTGGTTTAGATGGATCACTGTAGCACTGTTTGTCAGTAGAAATTATCTTTTTCTTTTGAAGATCCAAGTATTATATGTAGTGTATATTTTAAGTAAAATAAATCTTAGCTAAGTGAACTGTTATGGTTCCAAATGCAGTTAGCTTGTATGTTTTTCAATGATGGGGTAAGAATGAGAAATTTGCTACCTACTGGAATATGTTATATGTACATATCTGTATATAATTAGGTTTTGAAGAAAAGTAGAAATATACATCGTAGATGATTACTTTGTTCTGTATTACTCTTTTGTTTCTACTGCTAGTAGATTTCAGAGGTGTTCTTTTCACTTCTGTTATAACTACACTTAAATCTAACAGTGCCAGTCTACTCTGTTCACAACTGGCTTTCTGGGTAAAACGCTTCAATGAAAAAGCATGGTGCTTGCATTCCTCTCCTGCAGCTGCTCTGACCTAGCCTTTCAAGAAGAAAGCATAGCTGAGAAGGTGATGAAAGGGAGCAAAAAGTGAAGTAAAAATGTGTGAGTGAATGATGCATGGGTGATGCAGATCCTGTGGAATTTATAAGTGAATTAAAATGGAGATAAAAAAAGCATAGCCAATAATCTTTTTTTTCCCCCCTATAATAGTGGTATATTGCTTCTACTGACATACTTTCAAACTGTGTTAACTCTGGACTAGTAAACTATGTATCAGTTAGTATATTCTTTTTTAATGGTTATAATCCTGATAAGCTAGTAAGTGCAAAATGGAGTTTTTAATAGTTGAGCTTGGTACAGCTCAAACGGTGCGAAGTGTGAAGAACTAAATATTGCCATGCATTATGCCCAGTATGGGAAAAAAATGATTGTATTGGGTGGAAATGAAGAGCTTGTAGTGTTGTCCACATAGCAAATGGACATGAAATCAGCAGTGATTCTTACAGCTGTTCCCTTTAGCCAGCATACAGTGAACCATAACAGACTACAACTGTGTTAATAAAAGTCCAGACTCAATTTTTTTAAAATATAAAAATAAACACGAAGATGACATTTCAAGTTTGATAACTTGAGAGCAGCATGAAAGTTGAGTTTATTTATTAGCATTAATAGATTTTTGTGTAGATGGAGTGAATGACCTGATTCAACATGTGGGAATTTTGCCTGCTGGGGGGTTCCAGGGAAGACCTGTTAACATTTCGGGACTAGTTAAATGTTTTAAAATGAATATGAAGATTTCTGTCACTATTCTGTCAGCTGGACTGAAATGTGTCTGTGAGTTTACTAAAGAAGCAGGCTTTGTCTTTTGGTATCAGCAGAGTGTCTTTTGTCTTGTTGCAGCTGGAAATCGAAGTATAGAACACTGTTCTGTCAGTGATATGCTTGAAAGTCTAGAGAAGAAACCTGTTTGCTGATGTGGTCTTCTCTTCTTCCACATACACACAGTTTGCATAGTTTGGGACAGCTCTCGAGTTGTCCCAGATGGCTTCCTTGTTTGTCACCGTAGCGTAATTGTGTCAGGGCACTGTGTGTTTTCACTGAAATGTTATCTTTAAGATAACTAATAAATTTGAGTGAGGAAGTAGATATAATCTGAGAAACCTTCTAAATTCATCACTTAACTCCAGGTATCTTTCCTTTTTTTCCTCCAACTTTCTCCCAAAGTGCCGAACTACAGGATATCCTGCATCTTTTACAGTGCTGCTTAGACATCGTTGTCACATCTGGTGGATATTAGAAGTAGGAAAAAATATCTATAGGGGAATAAACCTTAGGTGGAATGTGAAACATCCCACAAAATTAGTTTCTCATAAGGTTTTGAGCCTTTTCTCCTAGAAAGAACGGCTTTGAGACTTGTGGATTTGGTTTGCTTTAGTTTAAATAAGAGTTTTAAGTTAATTAGCTGCTGAATGAACCCTTCATTGGATTCTCTAGTGGAAAAGTTTGCCATTGCTCTGTTGCCTTGACTTCTTAGGTTTTCAGCTTCTTAAATGTTTTATCTAGGATAAATAATTGAGTATCTAATAATTCAAACTACAGTCACTTTTAATGAGAAAACTGAATAACAAAAAAGACATTTTTAGTATTTCCAGAAATAGAAACAAGAATTTTTTTGTATAGCTTCAGGTATTATTTATTAATATTGAGAAAAAAAGTAGTAATTAACATAATACAAATGATTAAATGTGCAAAAGAAATATAGTAAACCAAAACATGCAATATAACAGTTATAAAAACAGGCTTTGATTCCAAGGCTATTATTTTGCAATATTTAAAATTGTGAAATTTATTTATGAATTTTATAAACATAGCTTTTTGTGTACTGAAACCATGAGTTTCCTTTGTATGCACAGCGGGTTTATAAAATGATCAAAGTGTGTATCTGCTTTTTCACTAAAGGCCAGGTATGCTAATGGTCCACGATGAGATAGTTAAATATTTTAAACAACAAACAAACTAAAGCCAGCTGCTGAATTGTCAAAGTAAAACAATGTTCCTTAGTTCAGATGAAAATAACTCTTAAGTGCTCCAGGTCTTGCTGCAGAACAGCTGCTCTTAGAAGGATGAAAGAGGACATGTGGAAATTCATTAACCTGCACTTGTCCACTGTCATGTCAATGAAACTTAAGGTGTTTTGTCTGATTGCATTTGTGTGTCATTTACTTTCAAAATGTTTTCTTCCTGAAATTAGCAAAACGTGTAACGACCGTTTTGTTTACAATTTATTTAAAACACCCATATGAACCTGATCTGCTATTTATAACCATAAATTTGGCATACACTTGGATTGGATTTTACCAATTTCTGCTTTCCTTTGAGTGTTTTGATGGCTAAGATGTTTATTGTAGCTAGGAGATTGATATGTTAGATTCACCAAAACTTTACAGAATTATCATTTGTAAACCTTTCTGTCCAGCCTGATCCTTAGCAGGCTGTAAGCATGAAATCATGCCTTCTGATCAAATTCAGAAGCTTTTATCTAATGAATGTCATCAGGGGGTGTGTTTGGAAAAGGGACCAGTTTATAATTTTTCTTCATGTCCCCTTTATTTTTCTTTTTGTTCTCTTTCTAGAAAGAGAGATCTCACAGATGTGAGTTACAGCTCCATTATCATTTCATATTAAAGCAGGATGCTGGCAATTTAGCTTTTACATGAGTTTGAGTTATGGTGTTGCCATGACAAAATAGCATGGGCTGTAACAGCATGTTTTTGTGGTTTTTCCACATCCAATAACTGTAGTTTTACCGTGTATAGATCACAGCAGGTCTTTTTAGAAGACAGTAAATAATTATAGTAAGTGTTTGCTGGTCTCCAGGGTGCACTTCTGGCTTGAGAAAGATGTGCATTAGGTCAGAGGTTTGTGCTGCAGATAGCTGGATGACATTTACACCATTTATCAAGCTGAAGTCATTTTATATCTTCTTTTTGGCTCTGGTTGCAAATAATATATTTAGCAATTTTATATATATATATAAACACATCAGTTTTATCTGGAAAGTCTAAGGATTCTTTTTCCTGTTTAAATTAGTGCAGAAGATTATTTTAATTTTTAAAAATGTGAATAATTTTTTTTAATAATTGTAAGAGTAGAAAATAAATGAAGACATGTCAAAAGACTCCAACTCAATGCTGCTTTTTCCCCTCTCTGAAACTAGTTATTTGAAATTATACCAAGGAAAAGTCTTGTTTTCCCTCCTAGGGCAAATAGGCGTTGACTGGAGTAGAAGGGACGCTCTTTGTGAAAACTGCTTCTGGTTTTTAGTGGCGTCTTTCTGCTAAGAAGACATCTATTGCCAACCTCTGCGATTGGGTTATCCTACTATATAGCTATTTAAGATAGTTTGTAGCAAAGAATTATACGTTTCCAGAGTAAATATCACACGTACAGGTTAAGTACAAGGCTGCATTGGGAATAAGTAGTTTTACTCTGTTAGCAGAGTAACTGAAATATTGCCTTTCATTTTCAGTATTTACTAGAAATAATATATTTCCCCATGCTTTTAAGAAAGCGACATACTATTTTGGTTGGTGTCCAGTCCAAGAATTCAGGAGGCTCACAATTTGTAAGATTAATTTGCCACTAACTTATTTGGTGGCCTTAAATATGTTGCTGGGTGTCCATTTTCCTAAATGTAGGGTTTCTTTTAAAAGCACTCTTACCAACATGCTCTAGTTGCATATCATATGTCTGAGAGATAACATAAAATAAGATTATTTGATGTTATTGCCCACTTAACACAATCCTAAACTGTAAATTGCTAAGTTTATTTTACTAACACCCAAAGTAGCCTTGTGAACTTCCGAAGTCCAGCCCAGGAACTCTACATTGACAGGGCTATTGTAATTAGTTTCTGATGCATCTTAAAACTCTTCTTATTCTTAATATCAAAAAAAAAAAAAAAAAAAAAAAAAAAAAAAAAAGAAAAAAAAAAGATAAAATTTAGTATATAGTAACTTTACCCAATTAGACATTAATTCCCATCAGAATTATTTCTTATCTCCAGAATATTGAAGAATATCCTGGAGTTGTTCAGCAAAACACGGCTTTTTTGAACTTCTGCTGACTATGGATATTTGTTTTACTTGCTTCTGGAGGACTTTTTTTTTTTTAATGTAATAATTGCAGGTCCATTGTCTTTATAAGTTCAAGAATCTGATAGATGATTTTTGCTTCTAGAGAGAACAGGTGACTTTTGTGGTAGCATGGAATTTCTGGTGTCAACAACTGCTGGCACTGAATAAGTGCTGATGTAGTTCTGGAGCTGTGTATAAAGGTGGGATTGAATGTCTCGAGGGAGATTGGAGACAGGGTGGAGAGAACTGTCTTCCTGAAGGGAGCGGAGGGAAGCAAGCATTAAGTCTTTACGAAATCTCACATGTCAATACCCATTGGCTTTATAGATATGCAGTTGCATGAAATATCAAAAAGGATGTGATTAGTGCCAAAATATGTATATTGGACATACGATTTTAGCAGACGAGGGCACTTGCATTCACATTTTAATGTGAAATGATCAATCTTCATGGATACCTAGATTTTGTTTTTAAAGAGAGATCCCTAACTGTCAATTTTTGTGTCATGAGTGAGATGAACCCTGCAGCCATGGAAATAGGCTTGATAGAGGAATTTCTGAAAAAAACTGCAAAGTCAGTCTGAATTCAATTCAGCTGGTAATTCAGCTATTTTTTCTTTGCTATTTGTTTTTTTTTCTGTTTCTTATCCAGTATATTATTCCACTTTCTTATTCAATGTATCTTTCTCAGAATATGGTGGCTTTGTCAAGTGATAGAGACCAAAATATGATCAGTGCAGAAAGCAAGTTCCATCACTTTTAAGTCTTTGTAGATACACAAATTGCTTTGAGTTAATCTCGGTTAATATGCTGCGTGATTTGTAAAATGGGGAAATTTATGATTTCTGTACCCTGCTCAGCTAATGAGTACTCAGCTTCAAGGCAGTTTTATAAGCAGTGTCAAGGGTGATGTCTTGCAGTAATTAAACTTGAAAATGATAGATGGGATTCGTATTGATAAATTCTTTTTGGGAGGCGTTGGTGAACCAGACTATTTTGATGCTTTCATGTGAGTTACAGCAAAGACAACTCGATCAGAACTCCATGGTTACTCATCACCTGGGTAGATGGAGACATGGTTTGTGAAGGTGGTCATGTATACTCTGCCAATTCTGAAATGCATCCTTTTTAACAGGCTTCAACTTCTGTTTTTAGAGTGACAAGATAAAACTGGGGGGAAAGAACAGTGACTCAGCTTCTTGTTATGATGGCTTTCACATGACTAACAGCTGTTACAGCGTTCTTGACATACAGTAACTGTGGGTGGGCATTATTGGCTTACCATTTTCTTATGTTAGTCTTGAGAACTACAGTTTTTTGCTGTTGTTAGCACCAATTCAGGTATAGCTCCCTACAGGGTTGCAGTCTGGTTGCTCTGGCTTGCTTTCTGGTAGGGGTGAGCTCGGGGAGGCATTCTTCCCAGTGGGTGCCTCCGAAGTCATGGACTGCTTTGTTAAACTCAGGAGGATTGAATAGCTGTGTAGGCTGCAGTGTGGTCGGAGAATAGTTAGGTTCTATCTGCAAGTATATTGTTTCTGTAGGTGTTCTGACCTGATGGTTTGTAGGACACTTCTTTTCCAGAAGCTGAATAACCATGTTGGTCTGACTCTGCCTGCTGGAAGAAGTTTGTTGCAGAGTCAGATTCACAACATTTGCTTTGTTAACATATTTTGGTCCCTCTAGGAGAGCTAGTCTGCAAATGTCAGCACATCATGGTGTCCTTGCACATAATTTATTGCTATAGGGGTATTGCTTTTCTTGTTTAAAAACTTCCTTTTAGTTAATTCTCCTATGTGAATATATTTTGTGCTTTCCCCATTGGCTGTATATTGTGAGCAGCTGAAAAGCATTTTGCTGAATGCTCTGCTAGAGGCTGCAAATTCCCTTTTAAATTTTCATTATTGCAACTAGGAGAAAGTGCCAAATAGTTACAGCTTTGTTGGTTAACAGGAGATTAGAATAGGAGAGTTTAACATTATTTTTCTATTTGAGGCCATTTCCTTCATTGAGGTGAATGTAGGAACAGATTGACCTGGTGACCTGAAGCACAGACATCTCACCTGCTTAACAGGGAAAAATATAATAATGATAATGTAAATATTTCCATTGCTTGCCGTAACAGGCTGTCATCCTGAAGTTAAACATGAGTTTAAATTCAGTGTCTTGTAATAATCCTTTGAAATACTCTGGAAATACCTTGAAAATAATGAGTTTGTTTTGGCATGCACATGGATAGTAGAAGTGGGTGACATGGCCATTGTTGAGGTAGCAAAGAGGGTTGGATTCTGCTTGCACAGGAGGTCTGGATTTTAATCGGTGACTCCCAGAATGAAAGGCCATTTTACATCACTGGCTCTCTGGCACCTAGCTCTACTGTTTGCTGTTTCACAGCAGCAGAACACAGCTTTATCTGCGGAGATTTATGGTGTGTATTCAGAGTGCCCTGTGTGTAAAGGTTATTGTGGGTAAAATGATGCAAGACCAAACGCTTCCTTGGTTTCATTCTCATTTGGTTTTATTCTTGAAAGCTGTAATGTGTACAATGGGAAGCTAAAGTCAGGCTTTCTGGAACTTTCTAATATGTGTCATGGGGGTAATAGGGCATGCCTATTTAAAGTATTTCAGACACTTAAAGGTCACCAAAATGAATACTGCTGTAACTTGTAAATACACTATTGTTGCTTTTGAAATAAAATCATAAATGTTCCAGGATTTTATTATACTTCAAATCTCCTTCAGCTGAGAGAAGCAATGGGATTGCAGCCTGAGGCATGGGTCTGTGTGACGCTGCCTTTCAAAGAGGTCAATGTGGAGCTGAACCGGGAGGGATTTGATCTAGACAGAGGAGGTTTCATGTCCCAAGTGCAGTCTACATTGTAGAACTTGTAAGAGTAGCAACTATTTATGAAACAAAATTTAAATAACCTGATAACCTGTGCAAGTCATGAAATGTTATGCTGCTACAGAAATAGATCAGCAAGGGAGGTTTATTAACTTCTTAGTCTTATGACTACGAGGTGGATGTGATACAAGGTGTGCCTTTGAGCTGCTCTTATTTCTTAGCTCCATGTAACGTACTGAAAACAAAAGCTTATGACACCTTGTGTTAAAAGATTCTAAGAGCTGAATTTTAGCATGTTTCATAATGCTTTGGAACGTAGATAATTCAAAGATACAGTAATTCCACTGTTGAAGTTTGAGATTTTCTACAATAAAAATGCAAATACTATTCAGGAATGGAATTAAGCATTTTTGGAATTAAATACCTGTCTTTTGCTTTGCTCTGTTAAACTTGCTGATGGGCTGTTAATAGGGACACATCCATGAAAGGTGGTTTTTTTTTTTTTNGCTGGTACGGATTTACTTAATTCCTATTGTTATATGCAGGGATGTTAAGTTTCATGTTTGGAGTGGCTTACATTCAAGATGCAATGACAGTTCTCACTGGAGTGTGTATGGGGAAAATGTTGAAAAATAAGGCAGCCAATATCATGACATCCAAATATTATGCTTCTACGGTTGGTTTCTTATGTGGAGAGAATAATCTTGTAACCTGTCACACAGTCATGTGAAGAGAACTCCTTATTGTGTTAGTTCTGATAACATCACTGTGCCAGTCCTGCTGCAACAGGTTTCCCGTACCACTGGAAGTGCAGAAGATCGCTGGGTGCACTAGAACATTATCAGTCTCCAAGAGCTAAGCTGAGTTTTTCTACAACTGGTGTGCATGCACACAGTAACCATATCTTTGAAAGTATTATGAATGGGATCTTTGCTTTTTTTCTTGGTTCATTTGTACTCACACTTTCCTGTTCCACTCTTTCCCAATAATTAACCCCGTGCTTTACATTCCCTTCTTGGGAGCAGAGTTGTCTTAAGCTTGTGCTTAGTTTCTGTTAGCACCTGAGCTTTTCTTCCAGAACCTGCAGTTGTTCTAATGTCTGATCTTACTCTATTTTGATCTGGGTACTCGGTCAGTAGGAGGTGCTTCACTGAACTTGTCTTCCTTTACTCTAGAGGTCTGATATTTCTTCTGCTATATTAACTATTTCTATTGCTGCTTAAGACTACACTTGAAATACCAGTCCCAGGATTTTGCAGTGAGATAAGATTAGCTGCCATAAAACATGTATATATGTCTGTCATTTTACTAGGTTTATAGAGAGGATGTGGTGGCACATCTTCACCTGAGCAAAAGTATTGCTCCAGAAGGCAGTGACTCACCTAACGGAATTATCTACTGAAGCTCCACGCGTTTTGTTTTGTTTTCTTCTATTAGCTGTGCTAGTGGGAAGTGCTTGGTACAGGGTTTCTATTTCTATCAGTCCTTCATGTAATGAGAACAGAACTAGACTAACATTGCTCGGTTAGTCTGCTTAGTTTTGACTTCTAAGGCAACATTTGTCAACTATTTTGATAAAGTGTACTTCATATGCATCAGTAATTACATGCTCCAGAGGGACCACAGCAATAATGGCATTGTTCCTAACACGACAGCAAACAAATTTTCCATACGCCTGGGGAATGCAGCATGCCACTTGCCCCAGTTGGTGGTGAACTTCAAAAGAAAACAATTAATGTTGCTTTTTATTGGCCTCAGGGTTTTCACTATTTTATCTTCAAAACTTGTATTTTAGTTGCTTGAAATGAATCTTCTTCACTGCTTGTTACTCCTTTTCCCAGATGGCATTACTACTTTTTAGAAATGAGGGCTACCTCACTCTCTTGCAGCTGCAACTTATTGTGACTCCAATTTAACAGAATGATCCAATTTCATTGTGTTTAAATAAGTATGTGTACAAAGAACCCATCACTAGATTGGTCTGTGGATAGTAGTGGCTTACAACAGGCATTGGATCTGATGTTAAACTTTGCAAAAA
>VXAA01001421.1:997409-1045608 GCA_013399115.1 Anseranas semipalmata
ACTATTCCATATTAAAGATTAGATGTAGTAGACAGGATTTTTGTGGGTGCTGGAAGATACTGTGCCTAAGAGGTGCAAGATTGTGCTCGTTACCAGTATCTTGCATGAGTGTGAGATGAGGGTTCTCAACTCCCACAAAATTTGAAAGTTAGCAAAGTTTGAGCTGCTGCTGCTAAAGCAACTCATTTTTATCCCTCTCCTGCCCTAAATTGTGCTGTTCAGATCTGCTTGTAATGTTGATTTTGCTATCCTTTTCAGAGGTAGATGTGCCTTGGTGTAGACTGTTTTTACATGAGAGTTATTTGCTGCATCCCTTTCCTGAATGTGACCCAATTCTGCTCTGCTTAAAACCACCTTGTAAGAGCAGAATGACTTGGATAGTAGGCTTTGTAAGGATTAATATGTGCCCATAGGTGCTTCCTCATTCATCCTAGAAAATAAAATAAAAATTGTCCTCTTGGCCTCAGAGGTTTCCTTCCTGTGAGCCTTTTCAGAGTGGGCTTGGCTTGGAGGCTTATAGAGTTCTGATGAGGACAGACACTTCCAGTTTCTTTTTGTTTGGTTGGTTTTTTTTGTGACTTTGTTCTGTTTTGTTTTTTCCTGGAGGACCCATGTTTTGCTGCTTTGTACAAGAGGAAAAGTCGTGAGATCCCCACAAAGATGTGACTTGGGGTCATGTGCTATGGTCGGTACTGTTCATGCAATTTGTAGCCTCTCTTGAGGGCACTGCAGTGATGACAGTAGCTGCAAGTTAGCTATCAGCCCACTTCAGGTTTTTTGGCCACATGTTGGGCATTCATGGTTGTATCAATGTGAGTATACAGATTTTCAAATAGCACAGGATTTTCATTATTGAAAATAGAACAGTTGCTTGTATTTTTTTTCAGAACATGCTTTACTGAATCTGCCAAGATTTTCAGTTCTGCTCTGTGGCATTTTTGTGCATGTGCCTAATGGTTAAAATTTGAAGGAAGGGCAATTTGGTCTCAATTTCACAGTATCTGAGAACATAGCTTTTGAATTTAAATGATGTTACTTTAGCTGCAGGTTGCAACTATAGAAATGCAATTGTTCTAATTCTGATCTTCATCTGATGAACTTGATTTAATTTTTAATCTTCTTTCCGAACAGCCTCTAATATAATTTTATTACAATGTCAGCAATCTGTTTAAATTCCATAAAATTCCCAGCTATTTTAAAATGGTTAAAACAAGACTTTATCTTAATGTCGACTGAAATGTATGCTGAAAGTCAGGCAGAGTTTAAGCTACCACAAAGTTATTCTTATGTCACAAGTGGGATTGTTAAGGGAAGTAAAAGATGGGCTCAAACAATACATAAAATGGGGTGGTGACATGGCAGAGGTGGGGTGACCACGTGGAGGCAAGTATTGAGTCTTCAATATTGTATGTGTTTACTTAAAAACATAAAAATGTATTCTTTGGTGTTTTGGAGATATGCACATTATTTCCGGTGTGCGTGTGTTTTGAGAATTGCAGTTTTCATTTTCTTTTTCTCACCTCCTTTGTGGTTTCTTTATTGTAGCATTTGTTCTTGGATGGTGGATTTTGAGGAGGGGTATGTCTATTTTTCTTTAATTTTATTTTTTTTAATCACTCCAGATTTCTCATCTGTGATAGAGGGTATGGATTTCATCATCACATATGTGAGAGAAAATATTCCATGTTAGTTTCATTTTGTTGGGATTAGGTTCTGCAAATAAGGTAGATTCTTTTACATATAAGGAAACTTTAAGTAGAGACCAAGGAAAGTAAGTAAACAAACAAGTGATAGAAAGATTTCTGTCTCGCAAAACAAAAGCTACTTAAAATGATGCATGGCTGATGCATGTTGTTATTTGATATGCATCATTTTTGAATACCTGAATATATTGTAACTATGTTTGACCAGTTTAATTTTCCTGTGTGCATTTCCTGTCATATATATATTTTTCCCAGCAACTACTGAATTACGTACTTTGACTTAGATGTGTACGTCAAAAGATTTTTTAAAAGTATTATCTTCTCTCCCTCAAAATTCTAAGAGTACATATCGGAGCTGTGTGTGTATAAAATCATCAAACATATTCCAAAATCATAACATTTTGTTGTGACACGCAGATTAACTAATTAGTTTGGAGTTTTCACATCACCAGCACAGAAATGGGGTATACTGCTTAGACTGGTATGACAATAATAGGTAATATGTGAAGTAATTTTTAATTATGTGAATGCTAGAAGTACTTGAATTTTAGGAAGATTTATTTTTGAAGAAGAAAACATCTGAAATGATTTTCTTTAGGAAAAAAAAAAGTAATAAAAGGCTAAGTCAGTTTAAGTTTCCTTCCAACAAAGATAAGTGGTTGATGGTCAAGATGGTTGAACGGTGTTACTTGAGTTTTCTTCAGGGCATACGTGTGAATTACCTTTCTAGAAAAAAAAAAAAACAAAACTGGTCTATTCTACTTACAAAATTTTTACTTCTTCCTTGTATCTCCCTGTAACAGAATTTCATGTTCCTGTTAAAGTCATGGATTAGAACCTAGAGAAGGGTTTTTTGTCAGTGTGTGGAGTGTTAGCTATTGAAAATAAATGTTTTTGGTTATTTTAGAAATTCTAGATAAAGCTAATTTTACATTAAATAATTCCAGATAATAATAATTACCTTTAATTCTTAAATTACTCTTTTCTTGGTTACTTTGAAGGTGTTTCAAATAATTCTTGGAGTCCTTACTTTATCAAGCAAGTCTTTTCATGATTCTGTGCATCCCAGTTTTAAGCATGTAGCTATGATGCTTATTGAAAATATTACATTTATGTATCACTTAACACACTAACGAAGGAGGTTGGTTACCAATATTGCAGAGTCAATACATTTCATAGAGTCATACATTTTATAATTCTTAAGAGAAAATATAGAAACCGCCTTTGAGGTGCAATGCCTTTATTTCCTTTGAATTATCCCCAGTGCTCTTCAGTATGTGAATAAAACGATGAGAAATGTATTTTTGACTTATCATCAACTATCATCACTTAATAAAAACATGCTTAGAGACTACTTTTGGGAGTTTAAGCTTTTTTTTTTTTTTTTTTTTTTTTTTAACCCTCATGATTTTGTGCAGGTATGAACTAGTTGTGGTTGCTTTTAGTTCACTTGTGCCTGGGCATGAAACTATGAGATAAGGAAAGAAGAGGGAGGCTGGGGGATCCCTGGCAGCCTGGAAGAGACAGTCACAGGCAGATCTTACGGCAGAGGTTTTATTCCAGTATTGCTGTTCTGGTGTCTCCAAAGTAAATAACGGCCAGCAGGAGCTGGGCCAACTCGATTCCTGCGCAGGAGGCTCCCTGTGGAGTGAATTTTCGTGATTGCTGGTCTGGGGTAGCACCCGCTGATTTACTGCAGCTCCACATTTGTGGGTCATGCTGTAAACTCATATGTAAGCATGCATTACTTAACTACCTGAAATCAAAAATAGCAATAGATGGTAACATTGTAAAACTTCTGAAACTTTTATCAAGAGACTATTTAAAAAAAAATAATAATTAAAAATCATCTTATGTTGTTGTTTTGCACAACCCGGAATCCATGTGCTAAATATCCGTAGTTATGAAGAGCAACTGGGACTTAAATTGTGCAGAGGTGCATTTTTACTGGCATATTAGATTACGTGTCATTGCACTGAATTTGATTTAGGTGTCTGCACAGTCCCTCTATTGTAAATCTGCACATTGTTCTGCTCAGCATTTCTAACTACGCCATGTCATAGCTTGTGAAAACAAAAATCTTGCATGGAAAATCTCTTTCTTCATAAACTGCCAGTGACAGCTGAGTGGCTCAGACAGATTTTTAAAGTCATATTGGCAAAGATTATCAGGCACGGGGAGGAACAAAAAATTTGATTGTGGTGAGCAAGGCGCAGTGTTGTAGTAGGAATTTTTAGCTGCAGAACTGCTTGTGTTCTGAAGAACTGGGGGACGTTTTTAATCGAGCAACTATCTGTGGTTAGTTTAGTGTTGGCTACTACTGGTGCTAAGAGTTGGTGATTTTTTTTTTTTTTTAGGTAGCCAAACATCTTTGATTTCACATATTTTACTGACTCTTAGTAGCTACTGGTTTCCATCACTGATGTTGCATGTTGTGCTGATTCAGAGTTGCTCTTAAAAAGGGTTTCTCAGTATGGACATTCTGACTTGCCCAAGAACATGTAGTTCCTGATGAAAACAGTGTGTAGTGCAACAGCCAAAACGCATTACAAATATGCACACTACTGCAGATTTTGTTAAAACATTACAATAATGTCAACATTCACCCTGGGATCATTATATTATTGGGATGTTATATATAAATAGGTAACTGCTGAGATACTTGGAGTTTTCAATGAGAGCTTTCACAGCTTCAGATCTGCTGCTTCTGTTTTTTAAGGAGAATATCAGGAAAATCAGAAACTTTTTGAGGTGTCTTAAATTTTTGAAAAATAAGTAAATTTAAAAAAAGATTGAATTCTTACCATTCCTGTTCCTGAGGTACAGATGGTTTCTCGTTGGTTGTAAATCTTAATTTTATACAGTGCTTAAATACTCTCTTGGTATATATACAGAAAACGGAGGATTTAGCTGTACCTTGCCTTGAAAGTCACAGAATTTTTTGGCTGAACTCTAAACTTAAAATGGTCAAACCTGCATGAGTGCTCAAAGCACCATTCCTTTTTGTTGTCATTTTCATCAAAACTACTAATTCTGTCAACTTTTTATAGTGTAATAGAAAGACATGAACAAACTGGAAATTGGATTGTCTTCCCCATGCTTCCTGATAATAGGGAAGAATAAAATAAATCAAAGCTATTATTATACACCACAGAAGAGAATGTGCAATACCTGGACCAGCAGCCAGCATGCTGAATAGGAACATGCCTTTAGTTTATTGACTTGAGATAGAGATTTAAAAATATCATTTAAGTGTGTGAACCAAGAGTATATTTTGCATATTTAAGTTTCAATATTAAATGTATGTTTTCCTTTTAGAATGTGTGTCAGACAGGAGCACCTGCTACTTCTGCTGCGTTGCTCCTTGAGAAGCAGCTCTGCAGAAGGAGCTGCTTCCCCGCGGGAGTTCGGGCTGCTCGTGATGGGTCAGTGAGAAGTGTGGAGGGCTGGCAGCCCGGCCACGGGGGTCTGTGCTGCAGCAATGGGACTGGAGCATGGGTGCTGTGATTGACAGCCTGGGGATACAGCAAATAGTTTCAGTATGGCTTGGCTAGTGAAGTTGAGAGGGCAAGTTTTGGAGAATTTCAGCTATGTCATGGGAAATGGCCACAGCCAGACTTCTGATTAGCAGTAGAGTGCAAATCCTCTGGGTCATTGCCAGGGTTCAGGAGGGCAAAACACTGCTGGGCTATCTGATTGTTGCCTTACTTTTTTTTTTTTTTTTTGGTGTCAAGCATGCTATCATTTTAATGCTGCAAATGTGCATATCCCAAACAATGTATGGGGACAAAGGGGAACTGGAATACGTGTATTTAAATACTGAAGACATTGAGGAAATCTGAAAAGTCAGACACTCAGCTTCATTTTCTTCAGATTAAAAGAATTCTCACATGAATCTGCTTTGATTGCTGTCTTATAAAACCTACCTACAGCCAGGGGAGCTTTTATGTGTAAGTGATGCCAATATGTTTTTAATTTTTTTTTTTTTCTGAATCCTAAAGTAAAAGAAATGATGTGGCATGTTGAGGGAATAAGGAAAAAAATATCTTTGACCAATATCAAAAGGGTATTTTACAAGGACACTGGTTATAACGGTAGGTAAAAATGAAATAGAGAAGTGAATCTACTCTCCATACACTAAAAGGCCTTTTTTTTATTTTTATTTTTATTTTTTTTCCCCTCGTGTGAAGCAAGCTGTTGTAAATACTGGCTGTATTGATCAGACCTGCTTGTGGGTGTGACTTGTGAGTGTACTCAAGTAGAAGTTATCCGAGTCCAACCTCCTTATTCATTCACATCAGTTAAGCAAACGGGCATTTTGTTTTGTGCTTCTGTGGTTGCTTCCCTAACCACAGGTCCCGGGGCCTTGGCACAGCTCTTTTGCAAAGGCACAAGTGGAGTAAGGTGGTGTCACTGGTCTCTGAGAAGAGATCCTGTGGCCAGGTCCTTGCTAAAGCCAAAGCCATCCACTTACCCCTCACCCCACTTCTCTAATGTTTCTGACTTACTCCAGGAACAGGCTGTAGGATAGATTAATTGTACCAGCTTGTTTCAGCATAAGAGCCCACAGTCTGAGCTGGGCCACTTCTGGATCACTTTCCTGAAAAATGACGACATGTAGGTGCTTTCTGTTAAGCAGTTCCGAAACGATGCAGAGCTCTGGACTGGCTGGCCTTCTTTGCTATCTGAAATTTCAGTGTAAATGACGAGGTTCGTGCTGCCCTCATTCTCAGTGAGCCTGGTGCACTATGCGGTATCTTAGTGGCTGTGTCCTGAGCATCGTGATGCCAGTATCTGATGATGGAACTTGCTCCTCTGCGTGGCAACCGGGTGGAATGGACTGGGGTAAAAGATAAATTCAATAAATAAAAAAATGCCTTTTTACCTGGGTGAACTCTGAAGTCCTGCAGTCTTGTTCCTGTTCAAACATATAGGTACTTCTATCATCACAGCCAAGGCGAGGGCAGCTGAAATGCTGAGGGCTGATTAAGCCAGAACTACAACTGAAACAAATGGTTATCTAATGGCTTCCAAAAAGCCTGTGCATTGGGCCTTACGTAGTACTGTGGGTTTTCTTCTTTTGGCTGGACTGATTTTATTTATTTATTGCTCCCTTCCCTCACAATGCTAATGAGATTTCCAGCTGATCTTTCTGATCTTTCATTTCCTTACACACTTCAACTTTTATATTTCAGTATGTACAATTCCATGTTCTTATGTGAAAGTTACAGAAAGCCTAAACTATAAATGAGTCCTTGCAGTTTTACCTATCGGTAATTGTTTTGTTGTATTAATCTGATTGTATGAATTAATCTACACAGCCTATTTCTTTAGGAATTGCAAAGCTCTTACTGTTTCAGGAATAATATTGTAAATTAGCAGAGGTTTGTAGGCTTCTATGCAAAAGGTTGTCTAGATCTTGGAGTTCTTTCCTGCATGGAGCAGTCCTTCCCCCCTTCTCTGTACAGAACAGTGGGAAGCAGCAGTATCACACATGACTCATGACACTGAGTTTGATATCTGCTGTGGAAGCTCAGTACTTGTTTGCCACAGCCCAACTTTAAACAAGAGACTGCTGAACAACTATTTTCATGAAGCAGGAAACACTGCTGGAGGATACACTTTTAAAGTCTATGCAATGATAATACTTTTGCACTTGAATTGCTTAAAAAAAAAAAAAAAAAGCTGTGAAAAAGTGTGAGTAATATATAAAAAGTATTCTGACTAAAGCTGGGGTTGATTTTCATTTTATGTTTTTGCAGGGTTAGGATGAAGTAATAGCAGCAGTACGGTAGTAGAGTAGCCAAGGCAGCTTTGTTAGAGATTGAGAGTCAGATGCATTTTTTCTTGAAAAGTGTATTTCATAAACGAGAATTTTTTTAAACTAAGAAGTATTTTCTGATGGTCAGCAGCTGCAGAGAAATAAAGCTGTTCAGCTGTGGTGACATCTGGTTTGGAGGGGACTTTCCCTTGCTTGGATTTGGGCATGTCTCATTCCTACAGGAAGAATGAAATTGATAAGCATAAAATGCAGATCTGTGCTGTCAGCAGTGTTCTCCATTGTCAGCTGTGCTTGCAGAGAGGGGTATGTAGCAGGATCTGAAAGATGTTTAGAAGGTATCTTAGTATCTTGGTGGAGGCACCAAGAGGTCACCACAAGAAGTTCTAGCCACGTGATACTGGAGTCAGAGAACAAGGCAGTGCTATGCTGTGGAGAAGAATATGTTCCCAAACAACCAGTGAAAAACATACTGGTGCTTCTGGCAAGTGTTTGGGAGGTGAAGGGAAGAACAGGTAGGAATTGCAGGCCAACCTTCAAAGGGTAGGGAGGTAACAGAGCCACCTGGAAATATATAGTAATAGCTCCAAGTTTTCTACATTCTTAAATCAAGATGAAAGCATAAAAATACCAGATGTGTGCGAGAGATTTGTAGTTTAAATGTATGAATACCATAATGATTGGCACACATAATGACTTTGAAGTATGTTTTAATTACATTGTTTTCACATAGTACTGTGTGTGAAATATTTTGGTCCCACATAGGAAGAAGAGTTAGGTCTATAATAGCTGAGTGAATTGTGTGAGAGGGCTTTATTTTTTTATTTCTGTTCATGGAGAAACTGGCATGTACTCTGTCATCAACTCAGATGAGAAAAGGAAATGTACAACTGCTGAAAGTTGTGCAAAGAATATGATAGGAAATCTGTCTTTGAAGATCTCCATATGTAAAATACTCATGTGCATGTTTTGGAGATGACTTGGTTCTCAGGATCCCTGAAGGCATTTAGGAGGAATGAGGAGATGTATGCAGCAGACATGTCCTTGGCAGCAGTTTAACAGCACAGAACAATTCATAAAGCAAATGCATAAATATGGTAACTTATTGTCTCTGTCAAAATGTAGCACAGTTATTAAACTCGGTCCAATTGCATTTTGTGATCTGTGTGGTCTGTCTTCTGGCAACCAACATACTGGAAGTGCAGAAGCTAATGTTCCAGCAACGTATCTGCAAAGAACCGTCTTAAATCCTGATGGGCAAGGCTTGCGTTGTCTGAGATCAGATCATGTTTTTCCAACAGCAAAGCATGCATGCTTTTAGTATTGGCTGGCTTTTTAAAGTGAGACTGAACTTCCAGATTAATGTGTCTTCAGAGTAATGAGATTACTGAAATTCAGCTGCTGGAGCACATAAACAATGTAAGATGAAAAGAAAAAGATTCGCCACCTCCAAAACAAACAACAAACAGGAAAAAAACCACCAACAATATTATAGAAGGGTCTTAAAAAGAGAGAGGCTAGAGTCAGCTTCCATTTTGACGTTAGTGGAACAGGACTGTTGAATGAGCATGGAGACCCAAGTAATGGTGACAGTGTTTGTGGTTTGCACTGGGATGTTCTTCTAAAGTGCTGGACAAATTAACTTGTTAGCCAGGGAATTGGGTGTACTCTGTTATACACTAGGATACACTAGATATGTGTTTTTTTTTAAAACCTTTAATTGTTTTCTAACCTTATTTTGATTTTTCTGGGACTGGTTTGTTGCTGTTCCTTGGTTTGCACCTTGTTCTTTAGGGCACAGTTGTTTGGATTGCTGTGCATCGTTTCTGCACTGTTACTACATCAGGGCAGCTAAGGTTGACAAATCCAAGCCGCCAGCCAAGTAAAGCCAGCATTCACACAGGGAGAGCCAATGGTAAGCAGTAAACTAGGTGGCTTTCATATCTAAGTGCATTTGCCCACACTTCTGTATTATGAACTGCGAGGTAGTCATGCTGGTTTTCAGTGGCTTTATTCAACAAAAATGTGAGGTGTCAGTCATGCAGCCCCCAAAATCAGGCTTAGCTGAAGTGCTTCTGGTAGAGTTCATAGAATCATAGAATGGCTTGGGTTGGAAGGAACCTTAAAGACCACCTAGTTCCAATCCCCTGCCATGGGCAGGGACCCCTCCCACCAGCCCAGGTGCCCAAAGCCCCATCCAGCCTGGCCTTGGGCACTGCCAGGGATGGGGCACCCACAGCTTCTCTGGGCAGCCTTTGCCAGGGCCTCTGAGTGAAGAATTTCCTCCTGACATCTAATCTAAATCTCTCCTCTTTTAATTTAAAATAATTCCCCCTTGTCCTATCATTATCTGCCTGTGTAAAAAGTTACTCTCTATCTTTTTTGTAAGCCCCCTTTAAGTTCTGAAAGGCCTCAGTGAGCTCTCCCCAGAGCCTACTCTTCCTCAGGCTGAACAACCCCAGCTCACTCAGCCTGGCTTCACAGGAGAGGTGCTCCAGCCCTCTGAGCATCGTCGTGGCCTCCTCTGGACCCGCTCTAACAGGGCCACATCCTTCTCGTGCTGGGGCCCCAGGCCTGGGTGCAGCACTGCCAGCGGGGCCTCACGAGGGCAGAGCAGAGGGGACAATCCCCTCCCTCGGCCTCTGCTGATGCAGCCCAGGACACAGTTGGCCTCTGGGCTGCAAGCGCACGCTGCTGGCTTGCGTCGAGCTTCTCGTCCACCAGGTTCTTCTGTCATGCCATGAAACAGATGGACCTTTACTCCAAGGTGCTCATAAAAGTTCAGGGAAGACTGACAGACAAGGTCAGGGGAACTTAGCACTCAGATGGCTCTAAGCTATCCCAGGAAGTTCTAAGTTTTCTCTCGGGTGATTAAAAATTCTCCCCAGAATGAGGATTGTGAGTGTTGAATTCAGAGAGAAGTCTGCTGCTTTTATAACAAGACATAAACTGAACATAGAAAATATTCATGTGAATTAAATACTGGGCTAGAGAGAGAAGCGGACTGTACTCATCCAGGCAGGAATTTTCAGTGGACTAAATTTGATTTTTCCTTTGATGTAAAGCATTACTTAGGCCTCGTGGTGAAAAGTAGTTAAGGTTTTAGTCTTGTTTTCAGAGAAGCAGGAAATTTAGTAACAATAAGTGTTTGTAAAGAACTGAATAGAATAACATTAAATCCCATGCAGTGATCCTGTTTCTCTAGGAAAGGTTTGAAATACATTTTTAATAAGATTGTTGACTTAGCGTTGGGAAATAGAGCAGCCTCTCTATTAATTCTAGATTTGATTTTATTGATGTAGCCTACTAGATCTTACATTGATTTGTTTTAAACATTTTATGCTTTGAAAATTTTTTCACATTTGTCTTCAGGCAGGACTTCACAGTCATCTTGGTCTTTATGGAGTGCATTTCTTGCAATATGATGCATACAATTCAAGTATGATAGAACATAGGTTTAACAATAAAAGAAAAAGCATATCTGGTTTAAAAAGAGAAGTTCATTTTACAATCATGCTTTCCATGTTTATATAAGGATATATTATTGCAGGTTATACTCACTTTTTGAGTGAAACGTGCTATGCTTGCATCCACACCATACAGACCATAGTACATTGAACTCATCCAGGCGGTTGTACAGTGGTCTAGTGCTGACATTTGTTACTGTAGCATCTCACTTCTGGCTTGGGGGTTGTGCAACTTTTATTTTAACTGCTCAATTTTGAAGTAATCTGTAACCACATAAACTTACCATTTTCCTTCATGTGTGTATAGCATATGTATATTCTGCATTAATTCTACAGAGTATATATAGATCTATACTGAGCAGATTCTATATAGAATGTTACTTTGATTTTTTTTTTCAAATTCCTTTTTTATTGTAATTGAGTTCAATGGAAGACTGCACTGGAAATCACTGCAGTTTTAGATGCAGACTGCACTGATAAAATTAACTATTAGCTTGCTGCCAAAAGACATCAAGGAGAAAAAAGTAACACAAACTTAAAAAGGAGACAAGATTAAAATTGTCTTATGCTTAGTCATTTTCCATGGAGGACTGCTCATCAGCAGAATGGGTTTGCACTATTAGTGAACTTGTGATGCAGAAGGCTTCAGTTGGTCTTTAAATAGAGAAGAGCATATGACTGTTTGTTTTTCCTTATCCTGAAAAGCAGACAGACTTTAAAGCCTAGTTCTTCAGCTTCTCTCTTGTTTGCAGAAGCATGAGAAGGACAGATAAGAACCAGTTTTGTCTATGCAAGTTATCAGTGACTCTCACTTCTCTGTTTTAGCTTATATGCCCTTTTTAAATAGCTAATCAATTGTATTTGCACTGAAATTAAAATAGTAAGTATTCCAACAAACGTGTACAAGAATAAAATAAAAATATTTCTGCAAGTGCCTCTTGGCAATGAAACCTGTGCCAGCTGAACAATACGGATAAATTAGCTTGTCCTGTTAAGTGTTGAACAAATGCTTACAGTTGTGTAGAAAAATGACTAGCGTTCAAAGCCAGCAAAGAGATGCAGAGATGAACGTAAAATAGTGGCATCCAGGGGTAAAGCGGAGCACGGTGAGTTAATGACCGTTCCTGAGAGGTGACTAGGGATGTGGAGCCGTGTAATGTAAATATTCTGAATACTTGCTGTTGGAAACCTATGTATGTTTTTCTTCTGTGTTTTTTTTTTTTTTTTTTAAATCCTGTTAGCCAAATAACCCAAACAGTTTTCTTGTACTTATTTAGGCATGAAGCCATCTGTTACATCTGTCTGTATTAACTATCTGAGAATTTAGAAGAATAAATATTCTCCATACTTTTCTTTTGAAGTACAAATTATGTTAAAAGCTAATTCCCTGTAACTGTTAAGTTGGCCTTACTTTTGTCTACAGATTTTCAATTTCTAATCAAAAAGCTGCCTCGTTACAGGACATTAATTTAGCAGCTCAGAGAGAATCAGTGATAACCTTAGGGCAGAAATGTCTGATGAAATGTAATTATTTTGTGTATGAAGATGCATAAACTTTTGCTGATAATAGTAGAAAACTAGCAGGGCCCAGACTATTTCTTAGAAGCTGTTAGTTCTGTGTATCTTCCTTTTTGGTACAAAAGCTCCCACTTCTGCCACCTTTTAACTTCATACAAATCTTTCCCAAATAAAAAAGTAGAGTTATTTGTTTGGATGGTAATATTGTGCTCATGCTGTTAATGTTTGGGTGCTGCAGAGTCTGCTTAAGGACAGGATGTGGTTTGCTCCTGCCCTTCACGTTTGGGGGGGGATGGGGAACGGGGTGAAGTCTTGAAGAGCTGGCATTTGAGAAGTTGTCCTGACGTTTCAATCTTAACATGTTTGACACGTTTAACAGGGGGAGCTGATCAGGTGCAGTGAAAGTGTACTTTTGGCTGCCTGATCGCAGGCAGTAACTACAGCTGCTCGCTAATGTCTGTTTCGCAGCGTACTTACCTGTTCATGTGCAGTCAGGAATATTCTGCCATTTATAAACTACCGAATGCCAACATGTCAGAAACCTTGTTTTGAATAGGAGAAATAACAGAATAGCAACAAATGCACTAGCTCTTAATTCTCAAAGATGTACTAGGTGGGCAGGAAAATAGTTGAAAAGAGTTTGTAAAATAATACCTGTTAAGATAAATATTTTTGGTCTAGGTATTGTTAATTTCTACAAATAAGGAGCTGTTTTAGTTGTCAGCAGGAGGTGCTGTTATTTAAATAGTTAAATCTCTTCTGCCATGGAAGATTCCTCCTGCTGCTTGTTTGGGACTCTTATGGGTTTATCACAGTTGTGAGAAAATTGCCAAGTTCCTTAATCAATTAGCAGAAATAGCACAGTGCCCACCCACTTAATATTGTCAGCTCTCCTCCATAGCAAACAGAAGAGATGCTGGATATGACTTGGACATTCAAGATTTGAGAAGATTGTAAATCCCCTAACAAACAAAATGAATAAATGGAGGGGATGGAGCAGGTTGCATGGAAAAAGTGGTCTGCTTGTTTGTTTTCTAATAGCAGAGATATAAATGTGTGATATGTTTAACTGCTGTAAGTTTTTGGGTTCCTTTGAATCTTCAAAACTTGTATTACCTGCACAAATGCAGGCAAGCATAGTTTTATTGGTGAATTTTGGGACATCAATATTCATTATATAATTTGTTATAATAAACAGCTAGTTCCCCTGGGCTTTTTCTTCTTCCTGATTCTGTGTTTATTTTTTTGGTTAGAGGAATTCATTTTACTACTTTCTGTCCTATCAGCTTCTAGCCAGAGTTTTAGTTACTGGTGTACTTAGCTATGCACCCAAGTTCCATTAAGAAGATTGGGACCTTCCTGTATAACCTCAGACAAGATGAAATGAAAACTAGCCACTTTAGTTGATTGTATTCAATTTACATTAGTTCTTGGGTTAAATGACACCTGAAGCATTGACATGAAAACCTCCTTGCCCTTGGATAAATCACTGGAGCGGGAAGAATAATTTGTAGTGTATAACTGCTTTGGCAAATGTTATTTACCATTATCAGGCAATGGATATATTTTTGGAATTTACTGTTCATTGCATTTTTTTTTTTTTAATTCTTTGTTTGGCTAGGGTATTGCAAATATTTCAAAAGCTGTTTCTGTGTTATTGACAGATTGAATTGTAAAGTCAGATATACATTGAATAGCGCACAGCTAATTTTTCCATTTGAAAATGTTAATATTTATGTGAAGCCACCTGTCTTTGTTTCTATAAGTACAATTATTAAAGAATTTCATAAATGCAATCAGAAGATTAATTTTCAGATAGTCCAAAGGATTTTGTAGAGTCAGTTCAGCCACAATGAAAAATCTTCCTTTTGTACAAGTTATTAGTGAAATTCAAGAACTGACACTAGTTCTGAGAGGAAGCCATGTATAGGTGAGAGTTGGAAGTCCTCTTGTAATGAGAATTTGGCTGTCAGTGAGACTAATTCTTGCATTTAAGGATGTAGGTAGGACTGGGCACTAGGCTGTTATTATTGTTTGTAATTAATGTTGTAATTCAGCTGAAGACTAATTTTTGTTTTTCATTTTTTTTATGTTTCAGAAATAGAGCTATTTGTTAATCCTACTTTTTTTGGTTATGCTGATTTGTAGAATCCTTATTGAAACTACCATGTAAATCAGAAGCTTTGTTCTAGCTCTCTTTGTAGATAAACCAAATGATTTTTTTTTTTTTTTTTTTTTTTTTTTTTTTTAATATCAGTCATGACTGAATATTTTAGGTACCTAAGGTACAGACTCACCTTTTCAGGTAATGAAGTATAGGAATACAGCATAGAATTTAGCAAGTTTGGATATGCAGAAGTGGTGATTTGCTATAACAGCGAATTGCGTAATGACATTCAGAACAGGACTTGAAACAGAAATGACTTAAATTCGAACTATTGCTCAGCTGCTTGCTGAGTTAAGTGATATTCTGCACCTGTGCATGACTAGTTTCAATAACTTAGTTATCAATAACTTTGTTTCCAAACCCTTTTCTTTGTTCAGAGCACTGTGAATATAATACTGTCATTTGGTATCTTTGAAATTTATATTCTAATAGAATGAATAAAAATATAGAAGTAGCGGGATTTTTTCACTTCTCTGTAGGTTATGGGTGAAAGAGTACAAGGGAGCAAAAGGAGAGGGAGAAAATGATACATGAATGACTTAGATTAGGTTATTTCCATCCTTTCTGAAATGAGAGTTAGTAATTTGCAAAAGGTTGTTCTTAAATAATCATTGGAAGTAATGGAATAGGAACACAAGTGGCTTACAAAGTGACTAGCCTTATCCAGTTTTGTTTACAATAATCAAATTAAAAAACAAAACAAAAACAAAACCCACAGTGCAAAATGATGTCTGCATGACTCTTTCATCCAAGCCCCACGCTGCATACATTTTCCTGCTGTTTTTTTCATCTCACCTATTTTACTTATGGATGTTGCAATTTGTGAACACTTTTAAGAATCTGTGCACTAGTTTGTTTTTAAATACCAAAACAACAAGGTTTGGAAATGAATTATGAGCTACAAGAGAGGATGTATGCATTGCCAAATTGTATCTTTATTTATTCTCTTCCCTTTTCAGAGTCATACAATTAACAACAAAGATTCTGATTCTTGATGAGGTTTTAAACTGAATGGAAATTTGGTGTTTATGACTTCTTGTAAACAAATCTTGCAGACGTGAAACCTCGTGCATGTGTTTTTTGCCAACTGCAAATTCCCATTAGCAATTTAGTTGAACTAAACTACCTACAACATTATAAACCTACTCAAATACAGCAATGGTGGTGGTGGTGGAATTCTTCAGAAAGATGTTTTTTCTGATCTTTTTTATGACTGGCTGAAAATTCTGTGAAGAACTTCCTTTCTCAGTAGAGGAGAGAAAATGGAAGAGCAGCTTGTAACAGTAAGTCAAGAGAATGCAGGAATGATGTCCCTTTTGCATTGCTT
Organism: Anseranas semipalmata; assembly: GCA_013399115.1. Taxonomy (NCBI): domain Eukaryota; kingdom Metazoa; phylum Chordata; class Aves; order Anseriformes; family Anseranatidae; genus Anseranas; species Anseranas semipalmata. The sequence continues at coordinate 1,013,371 of VXAA01001421.1, forward strand.
ATCCATGTTTTGGGACGATGAAACCTAAGAATAGCTACACTAGGCTCTCAATATACCAGCTGTTTTAGAATAAGCCTTCCCTAAAACAAGGTGTTTTTAACATGCTGACAGTTCTGAGATCTCCCTGAGATCTCCTGAACTGTGTTATACAGTACATGCTGGTTCAGCTTTCTTGCCAGGTATTACATGTGCTCCTAGAAAGGTACTGTCCAAACAGGGAAAAAAGAAAAAAAAAAAGAATACTGGGTGATTAGAATGAACACAAGTGAGTGGTCTTGCATCTGTATCAGAGTCATAGCTGAACTGGAAGAAGAATTTGTCTCCTATCCAGAGTTCAGAGTTTGCTCTTCAAGATGCTGCTTATTTGTAATGTTTGCCATGGGAACTACTTCTGACATATCTTTGTCAACCAATTCTAACACTAAAAAACAGTAAAAGAATATCTGAAACAAGTTACAAATTTTCTTTAAAGTAATAACATCAAACTCATTAACTTTTAAGTACTTAGAAAATGTAAGAATGTGGCACTGAGGGTTCTCCAAAGGAAAAAATGATATTCACTTTTAGGCTTCCTAATGTTAATGTTAATAATGGCTACAGAAGAAAAATGGCCTTCCAAGGTTTTACTAACAGGTGTGATTGTCTTGGCATCACCAGGACTTGCTTGTAGCCATGACCTCCTTGATTTTCTTTGCTGATGCATTGCTAAGTTGTCACTTCAGAGGAGTTCTGATTGTATTCGAAAGTTTTCTTAAAATCTGAATTATTGGAGATGAAATGATTACATTGACATCACGGTTTGCATACAGTGAGTAAAGCTGGCATGCTCTTGCTAACAGAAAATGGAATATGAGCTGTATTATCAAAAACAGACAATGGATCTTTTATTTGTAATCCAGCTTTATTTATAGTATAGGCTAATCAGGTTTTATTTATAAGGCTTTAAAGGAAATATTTGAGTTGGGAAGAAAGATGCTAGAAAGAATCCCAGAGGCTGTCTGTATATGAAGGCACCATAGAGGTTATACATAGAATCATGGAATGGTTTGGGTTGGAAGGGATCTTTAAAGATCATCCAGGTCTAACCCCAAGATCATCTAGTCCAACCTCCAACAACTGGACAACACTGGCAGAGGGGCACAGCTGTAGTCTTGAAATGAGGGTAATGAAATTATGAAATAATTTATGAATGGTAACATAGTATTGATATAAAGCTTCATAATATGCAAGAAGCAAGTCACTTCATTCAGTGCTGTAAAAATCAGTGGTATGATGCTTTTCAGTCATTGCAGCATGACATCAAATAATCATCTGACAAGATCAGCTTCTTGGTAGTTCTGTAGAGATGAAATCAAGTCTGAATTCAAGGACACATAAGAAAAATACTTTAAAAAATAAAAATCCCTGGAGATGGGAAGTAATTGTAAAATAAATTAAAACGTTTAATTTTTAGATGAATATTTTCTGTGTATAATTCCATAAGTTAGTTTTCCATGTCCTATGTTGGAGGAAAAAAGAAAAAAAAAAAAAAAAAGGAAAGAAAGAAAAAGAAAAAAAACATAATGTGTGTTCTTAAGCAGTGTCTTGACAAGGGCTAGTCCCGTTTCTGTCATTAACGAAGGATAATGTCTGGAGTGGCAAATGTCCAGAAAAAGCAATCCACTATAAAGGCATATTTACTTCAGTCAGAGAATTTGAGCTGTGGTTAAAATATCAATATTAGCTTAAGAAAGTATTTGGCAGAGAGAGGGTCCAAAACACAAATGGTTGCTTTACTTCGCGTGTGTGTGTTCAGGCATTTTTCACTGGTCATCACAAAGTCACTTTTAAACATATGGATATGTATCTTAATCTCTTCAGTCTGCAAGTTTTACTTGCGGCTCTGAAGAAGAGGTTTCTTGACAATTATTTTTGCATAGTTCTGGTGTTAACGATCCAAATTAGAACTAGAATGAGTTTTGTGCTGCTGGGGCAATTGGCTTACAGGAGAAGCTCGGTGCACGAGCAGGAAGCTGACTCCCATGCATTTAACAGTACGTGGTTTACCAGTTCCTTCCTGTAATATGAAATCATCTGAGCAAGCTATATTGCTGGCAGTATACAGTTTCAGATCCTGACCATTGGTGTGTCTTTGTAATCCTCCTCTTCAGTGATTGTAGGTTTCTCGTAAATTCAAGGGTAGGACATCTGTGCATGAACTGTTACTTCGTTTCTGGAAGAATTCCTTCACTTTTATTAAGATGCTGGTGTAACCAGTTTCAGACTATCAACACTCCTCTCCCCTCCCCACCATGTGGGTACAATAAAACAAAATAACAACACCCCCCTCAATCTTGAAGTGGGAAGCTTAAGAACCTTTGAGAGTTATTCAAAACATGTGAATTTGTATGGGACCTAAGTATTCGTCAGATAGCCTAATTTCAAACATCACCTTCAGTGGAGGGGAACAGTATTCTTCTTGATTCAGCTAAGCCATGTCTACTGTCAGTGTTGCTCATTTTTTATAGCTGTATTTTTAGTTGTTCTAATATTTTAACCAGGTTTACTTTCTTAGCTACAAGAGCGTTTATGCATCTTCCGTCACTGTAAAGTTGAAATAATTCCTTTGTGATCTGCAGTCAAAAACATTTTGTCTTATACGCTGTTCTGACAGATCCTTTGATATTTTCTAATGAGAAAATCATGAGATACAGGAAATTTCTCTTGTAAATAGTTTATATAGTCTGATACAGATGATGTGAGAATAATTGGAATTGTGCTGTAGCAACACAGGATACTTGAGCATCACGTGTCCATGCTCACAATGTAATTCTCAAGAGTTGATTCTGTGGTGAAAAGTCAAGAAAGGTTAATCTTTCCTCAAATGAGATTAAGACTAGGCAGTAATGTGATTCAGATTGTGAACATAATTAGTGGTAAATGAACAAAATGCAGGATTACTTGCTTTGACTGTGAAGAGTAAGGGTTTTTTGTTGTTGTTGTGTTTTTGTTTGTTTGTTTTTGTATTTTAAAGATCATTGCAAGTTTTGGAATATATTCTGATGCAGAAATGCCCTGCATGAAATTAGGACCAAGTAGGTGCTAACTTGATCATATTTTGCAATAATTAACTAAATTTTCATTTTTGTAGGGATGGATCTTCAGTTTTGGGTGTGGGGGTTTACTTCTCTGCATCCTTACTCTTGAGGACTTGAGGTTTTTTTTCTTGAGTAAGGATTTCAGGTACTGACATATTTCAAGATCATTGTTACTATTATGTGAACATAAAGATGTTCATAGAATTACTTCCTATTTATTACAGGTATTGGTGTGAAATACTTTGGACTTAGATATCTAAAAAACATCCAGTCCTTGAGTAGCTTGAAGGAAAGGATATTTTAATCATGCAGGCAGGGGTTTATTTGGAATAATTTCAAGACCAGGAGACATACCTTGTATTTTCCACTCCCGCATACAGTGGTACCCAAATCTCTTTTCAGTCCAGAGGATTATAAGGTAACCCAATTAAATTAATAAATTTCAGAATTTTATTTGCTGCTTTCTATTTTCTCCATACAGTGTTACATCTCTTTAGGTGGTCTATCAACTCCTAATAAGTGGATACACATTGTGGTGTTATCTTGACATGATTATGTTTTTGGTGAACTGCTCAGGCATTTTCTGTATTCTTCCTTCACAAAGTATTTTGAAAGATTTTTGTATTCGTAATAAACATTGTATCTTGAAAACTGATGATAAAGGTCTGTTATAAGTAGGAAATAAAATGTCAATTTGTTTGAACAGCTTGTGTTGTTTCAGTACAAATTGTTTGGTGAGTACACAAGGCTCCAGTTCCATCTGAATGGCATTAAATTATGCTGAACTAATTATATTCTTGCTTTTTGTAATCTGACATTTAATTACAGAAATTAAATTCTGTGTGCACACCTCACCCCGTGATTACATGACATGCAGCTCTATTTCCTTTAGCTATTTTTCACCTGCTTTATCTTCTTGCCAACTTCTCATTTGCAGTGAAAATGTATTTCCATGACAGCTTTTACCTGAGATGTTGCCTTCAAGTTGCAGTTGATCAACGATGTAAACAATCAACATAGATGCCATTTATTATTTAAAATAAAATAAAATAAAATAAAAAAAACTGTGTGTCAGTCTTGACTGATGCAGAGTTGAATTCTTTTCAATAAATTATGATTTGACCTTTTTTGTTCTCCATGGAAACCATCATTTTGCTAACACTGCTGTTCTCCAGCAGCTATCCATAAGCAGATATCAGACAAAACCCACAAACGCTCCCTTACCCTCAGAAGAATACCATTTATATTTTCTGTTCTAAATTGTATTCTCAAGTTTGAAAGATCTGGATGAATCATCTGATTAACTGGTCAATGTGTGAGCTGAAGCCTTGTCTGCAGCATGGACAGGTATGATAGCCTGGAGCAGGCAGCGAGCAAAGCATTGCTGCACCTGTAAAGCTTTCTATGACTTTGGCATCCAAACCTGGGCGATACAACGTGCTATATTGCATAAGGTAGTATCACCAACTGCTCAAACTAAAAGTTGCAAGGCATGGTTTACTACACTTGCCACTGGTAGCCCTGGCACTGCTTGCTGGATCCTGCCCTAGCACAGGTTCACGTGCCAGTGGTGGCTCTCGGCCCAGTTGGCACCTGCTGGGGGCAGTTAAGGGATGAACGCTGCTGGGCATCCCTGCAGTCAGACTTAAGCCAGGGCACAACTGTGTAAACATCGTTTTGATTATGGGTTGTTCTCAAGGCTGCAATAGAAGGTATTGCTGAGAAATTCATCCCTCGCCCAGGTAACTGCTGTGTTCAAAGCGTCTGTGGGGCTGGTTTGTGATGCGCTCTTAGGGTTTACTGCCCACGCAGAGAGCGTGGCTGACCTGGCTCTGCAATGGGAGGCAGGCCAGGGGCTCTGCTGAAAGGCACCTTTATGTGATTCTACATGAGACAGGTAATATTTCATAGCACCTTTTCCTTAAGGCTTAGAGTATTTTTAAAGCCAAAAATTGGCACAGCATAGAAAAAAAGTCACTGAATGAAACACATAACACGCTTAAGTGTGTTAAAATGTAACCAGATCAGCAGAAGACAAGTTTAGGCATTTATAATATTACGTGTTACATATAGTTTCAGCTGTGGTAATCTACTCAAAAATCTCTCAGAAGATTAAAGCTCTTAATCTTTGCTTTTATGCTTCATTTTCCTTTGCACTATTAAATTCTTGATTAAATATTTTAGCTAGAATGGAACTGCAAAGTATATCTGGAGATCTGTGCAGTATATGACAATGTCCTCTGTTTCTGCCTGGAATCATTTTACAATACAATCATACTCCTGTCAGAGAGGTGAGTCTTTCCTGACCTCACATTGTTTTTCTGGTTGATGATGTGTGCTTTTTGGAGCGGTCACAGACTCGCTTGCATTCATTAAACTACTCCCATGTGTAATTATGTGAAAAAGATTGTTTGTTGTTGCATGATTATAAAGCTAGTTAGATGACAAATGTGCTTTTTGCTAGATACTGATGCTTAAAAAGCTACTGATGTTCTCTAGCTTTGTGCTGAAGTTATGGATGACAATTGGTGAGAGGGTATATACGTTTTTCCAATGTAACTCTCCCTTAATGGCTACAGATGAGCTAACATTTGAAGTGCCATGCAAATTAGGTAAATCAAGTGTCTGATTTTCATTTGGTCTGTTACTCTGCCATTTAAAGACTATATTTTTTCTTCGTTGTGATTATTTTGGATCAGTGTCAAAGGAAGTCTAAAACTGCTGTTCACAAGAAACTAGCCCTGCTCTAGGTTTCTGCTGTTTGGGCTTAAAGGGAGATGAACAGATTTTTTTTTATTTTTATTTTTTGAAGTGGTAGTCATTTCAGAGTGAAAAACATGTAGAAGGAGGACCAAGCTGTGGTCTGATCAACCAGCCTGTTAGTTTGTGCATAAAGAAGTAGTAGAGTTGTCACAGCATCCTGAGCTTTATTTGGTTGTCAGTCAACATGTCAACACTAGTTGATTGTGTGACGGTTACAAGATGATGCCCCAAAGCAGAGCTGCTCACATTCTAGCTGCTGCTGTAGGTCATTAGATAGTGGTTGCAAAGAAATGAAAACAGTACCTGGCATTTGGATAAAAGCTGAAGCATTTTAGTGTCTTTTAAGTGTTCTTTTATTTTGGAGAGAAGCTTTTGACACATAAGCTCTTCTATTCCAAATCATTCTAATTATGGTTGCTGGGGAGGGTGGGGGGTCACAACAGATTTTTTTAACGGTGCTGTAGGATAACAACTTTTTCTTCTTGTTGAACTGTGGACTTTGAAGAAAATGAAGTATTCCATGATCTCACCTCTTCTATTGCCAATTAAGAAATAATCTCTATATCATGTTACTGAACACTTAGGACAATCATAGTTTTAAAAGACAATACCATATTGTGTCAAAATCCTGTGTGTATAAAGTACTTGAGTGTTTTTTAAGCTGTATCTTTTTGTAGATTCAAGATCTTTTACATTTTGGAAGGAAGATTGTGCTCTCAAAAGCGAGAAGCCTGGAAAGGACTAATGCCAAAAGTCTGTTGTTGTTAGGCTTTAGCAAGGTAGAGAATAACCTGAAATGTGGAGTGACAGCAAAAGCAGAGTGAAGTAATTATGGGCATGATGAGTTTAATTTGTAACATGCATTGATTACAACATCTCAATGTGATGCACAGTGATCTTTCTGCTGAGCTGCTCTCTTCTATATTTTCCATTGGCTTGACTTAGGTGTAAAAGACCACGAAGCCTTTTTGTACTTTGACTGGATTGAAGTTCTTTTCACAGTAATTTATTGTGCAACACAAAATTTGAGACAGAAAACATCATGAGGTCCTTGAGGTACTGGGATGTGTTTGTGAAAGTGGAGTGTCAAAAGGCAATGATGTTTGAATAGATGCATTTGTGTTATGTACTGATTGTGTTGGGAAAGGCAGCTATAGCAAGGGAAACAGTTTGCTAAGGGGAACCTTGAATATAGCTAGCTACCCAGCAGAATGACCTGATGATCACAGAAGGCCGGTTGGAGAGTGCTTGGAGAGTAGTAGACTAACATAACTCTAGAGCAGATGTATCTTGTTAAATTGTGGGAAAAACTGAAAAGTGAAAATGGTGATGTATGCTCCTGAAGAGCTGGATTTTAAATTGAAATATAACTTTGTACAAAGTACACATACAGCTATTAAGGAATTTGTACAGTCAGCAAGGCACTTGCTGGCATGAAACTTGACTTCATAGCCCCATGTCTTTTAGATGTTGCAAGGGCCTGTTTCCTGTGGCTGCTGAAAGGCCAAAGGACAAAAATGTGCTAAGACCAAGTCAAAACTTAAGATCTATTTAGGTGATATTTTACAGGCAAGTATGCATTTGAGTTGCCCATGTTCTAAGTGTGGCATGTTGATTGTCCTGAACATTGCACTGGCTGCACAATTTTTAATGGACTTCTTGTGTAAGTAGTGACCGATATTTAGCTGTAGTTGCATCTGGTTTCAAATATCATGTGCCTTTATAACACTCTCTACTAGTACTATGTGCTAGCTGATTAATCCCCTTTATAGTAACTAGTTAGCATATTTAAGTTGAAGTTTAGTGTCCTTTGTCATCATATTGCTAGGAAAACCTTGGCAATGTTGTCTTCAGCTTATTTTCTTCCAGTGCCTGTCTTCCAGTATGCCTGTTGCTTGGTGATCCAAGTATGGTCAATCTTTTTGCATCAAAGAGAATGGTAAATAATGAGAGAAATATTGACTAGCAGGGAAATAGCATAAATTCGATGAACTATTAAGATTCTCCTTTGAAGGATTATAAATTTCTGAGGCCTATTCAATAAACAACAAAATTAAAACCTACAAAATTTGAAAGCAGTATGCTGTAACTATAATCAAATTCAGCATCTATGCTGTCCTTATTCTGTTGTGTGGTCTACCTTTTAATAAGAGACTTTTCCTTTTTTTGCTGGCTCCAATTAGAGGGCTTTCTTGTTCTAAAGATTGGTTAGGGGGAATATAGATGACTAGAGCTCTTCAAGTTACAAAACATACAAGGCTGTTCAATAATTACATTTCCTGGAGCTGCATTCTGCAGTTGATGAAGAGGTTGGTGTAGAATGAGAAGTACTCTTGAAAACCAATATTCTTAAAATGGAGCAATTCAGTGCCTCGTGTTGAGAGGGAGCTAGCAGAGAATTAAGTTTATTGTAGAGATAAGATAGTTATTCAGTATTTGTTTCTAAGGGAAAAAGTACCTACACAGTTCTCAGATCTGAATCTTGACCTGGAAGTATCCTAACCTTTCTATGTCAGAGACTGCAATTAATATTACAAAAATCAATGAAAGATGCTGAAAACTGCTCACAAAGATGCTATAGTACTCAAAAGAGATATTGAAGTTATGGCAGAGCACTGAGTTTGTTGACGTAGAGAAGAAGGGTTTCTGTGCTTAATAACATGTAGAACGTTCCTTTTATGCACAGTTCTGAAGTTAATATTGTTGGAAGGTTCTGCCAGAAAGCCTTATTTTAAACATTTCCAGCAATCTGAAAAGAAACTAAGTTTTTGAAATATATAGTTGTTTTTTTTTTTTTTTTTTTTTCTGTGACAATGTTTTCAGTTTGGTAGAATTTACAAAGATATTATAGATATGCTTTGGCAGTGACTCTTCCTTAATTTAAAAATGAAATCAGGTTCTTCAGATATACTCAAGTTAATGGGAATCTTAGCATATTTCCAACAGTAGTGAGAAATCCCAAGTATAGTTTGGCTAGAAGAAAAAAAAAAATTTCTTCTTTCAGCAGAAGGATTTTAAGGAAGCATCTATATACATTATTATAATATCAAGAACATGTAGGTTAAACATTTTAGTAATAGAAACTGATGCTTAAATTTAAAAATGCGTGATATGATGTAGTACCAGGCATAAATACTAAATCCTGCACTCAATTTGAATGGCAGGTGAGAGCAAGGCGGAGGCAGTAGTTAAAGGAACGAAGTTCTTGATACTGTAGTCTAGAGAGAAGTTAGTTGGAAGGTTGGAAGAAGTGAAGGATGCCTAGGTATAATTAATTAAGGACATTGGTAGCAACTGAAGGACAGGGAAAAACAAAATCAGAAGCCAGGGAGGCAGGGATAGCGTGTCAGCTAAGTCTGTTTAGAACCAAGTAACTCAATTTAAAAATTAAAAGAAAAAAAGAAAAGATAGGATGTTCTCCACTTGCACTATTTTTGGGCTTCACTTGCTTACCACTTTCTCAAATGTTGTGTTCAGTGTCTAGAGATTTGCTGCAATCCAAGGCAGAATGGCACATCTTTGTCTTCCTTAGCCATTGCTTAGAACATACCTTGTCCAGTGCCTGGATTTAAAGTTAAGTAGTGAGAGAAAATAGAAAGTATACAGGAACAGAGAGGCTGAATATCTTTTTTTTTTTAATTTTATTTTTTTAAATTAGCTTAGAGACTTACAGTGTAATGTCATCCATCTTTTTTTTTTTTTTTTTCTGGCTAGGAAACCATTTTTTGTGAACCAAATGGTGTTTATTTTTCTGTTTGTTATTTGGATTTGTAAGTGATGTGAATATAGCTCAGGTTTGTTCACAGAATATATAAACTGCAAGCCGGTCTAGTGCTTTTCTAGCTTCCATTTCAAAAAGTCTACTACTCTCTCTTTAGACAACTGAGACTGTCAACTAATTCAATTTGGTATCTTTCAAATATCCAGTTTCCAAAGTATTTTGATTAAATGCAAGATATGTGTTCTTTTTATGCATTTTTATGGTTTCTTGAGTTTCAGAAACCTAAGAATACTTCACTGAACGAGAAAACATGGGTTCAAATGATGTTAGAAAGAAATGTTAGTTATGAAAACAAACAGTGATACTTTGTGCTGAAGTAGATCTTACTTTAGAAGATTAAGATTACGCTGTTAAAATGTGCCAGGGTGTCTGACAAATGTTTGACTGTATTTGACAACTGAACGTAACAGTATCAAAATATGGGTACTGAATTCAGAGGACACCTTTGTGTGTAGACAGTAGCTTGTGAAGAAGAGAGTACATGTTTCAGGCTGACTTTTAAAAGCTCAGATGGTGCTAAGTAGGAGATATGAAACATATCAGTGCCTAAGACCCTCAGGTACTATTTAACCATCTTTATTTCAGTTAATGTGTATGCCATGCCATTACAATTCACTTAGATCCCATTTAACCAAATCCTCATCTATCTCAGGTTCATCTAAATGTTTTAGCAACCAGGGAAAGTAAGTTTATGCCACTAGCAGAGACGAGTACATTACCAGTTTGTAAGATGGTGGAGACTTCCATGAAAACTGCTGCATGGTCCTTGAACTGGTTACATCTTCAGTTACAGAAAGAGCTAGAATGAAGAATAGTCTAATCCTTATTTTACAGGAAGAATTTTTTTCAGAAACAATCTGCTCTCTTCATGGGAGTAAATTTACTCTGGTCCTCTGACAAAAAAAACCAGTATCACTCACATTATCTCAATCCACACCTTCTGGTATCCTGTCAATAGTTGTGGTTAATCTGTAATGGTTAAGAACAAAGAATTTGCATCTAACTGGGCTTCAAGAGGAGGAAAAAGATATCACTTCTCTTCCAGATGACCCACCAAAGCCTTAGACCATGCAATTTGTTTATAGCCATCATGTGAATGCAGGCAAGCAGGTGTTGACAATTAGCAATAATGTTGAGCACTAGTTACATCATGCTTCCCCACAGGGCTGTTCTATGTTAAATAGTTGTTTCTGGGTGCTGCAAACAAATTTGTATTCATATAAAGCTTGTTAGCAATCTTTTAGTATATGACAAGATCATGTACCTGTTTCTCTTTTTGGTCAAATGGAAGAATTAACACTGAGTCCTTAGCTGATTTGTGTGGTGGGAGGAATCAATGCTACAAGGAAGTCCTCTTTGACGTAATTTGCTTATATGAATATATCTCAAAACTCCTTTTCTTCTTTTCTTGAAAATACGGCTGTTTTTACTGAAATGGGTAACTTTAGGTAGCAGTTCCAGTGCAATTGTTAAGGAAAATCATAAAAATAAATTTGATTTCTATGTTAAGTTCTTTCATGCCATTGAGAGACTGTTCCTACTAGATATATTGGAGCATTGATATACGTTAAGGAACACTGCTGTAGGCTTGCATCTAAAATGATGGACATTGATGTCCATCATTACATTTAAGGTTGAGAGGCTTTTCGCATGTCGTCTCTGCATGCTCTGGATGCTCATTTGAGGTTTCTGAGTGTAAAGTGGTGGAAGAAAACATACAAATCCAAAGTTCAGTCAGTTTGTGGGAGGGGAGACATCGTGCTGCTGGAAAGTTCCTTTGATAAATGTTCTCTGCCATGGATTTAACTGGGACAGTTCTTGGGAATATTTCATCCTTTGTAGCTGTATGTCTCCTTTCCTTCCTTTTCTTTCCTTCCTTTTCTTTCCTTCCTTTTCTTTCCTTCCTTTTCTTTCCTTCCTTTTCTTTCCTTCCTTTTCTTTCCTTCCTTTTCTTTCCTTCCTTTTCTTTCCTTCCTTTTCTTTCCTTCCTTTTCTTTCCTTCCTTTTCTTTCCTTCCTTTTCTTTCCTTCCTTTTCTTTCCTTCCTTTTCTTTCCTTCCTTTTCTTTCCTTCCTTTTCTTTCCTTCCTTTTCTTTCCTTCCTTTTCTTTCCTTCCTTTTCTTTCCTTCCTTTTCTTTCCTTCCTTTTCTTTCCTTCCTTTTCTTTCCTTCCTTTTCTTTCCTTCCTTTTCTTTCCTTCCTTTTCTTTCCTTCCTTTTCTTTCCTTCCTTTTCTTTCCTTCCTTTTCTTTCCTTCCTTTTCTTTCCTTNATCGTGCTGCTGGAAAGTTCCTTTGATAAATGTTCTCTGCCATGGATTTAACTGGGACAGTTCTTGGGAATATTTCATCCTTTGTAGCTGTATGTCTCCTTTCCTTCCTTTTCTTTCCTTCCTTTTCTTTCCTTCCTTTTCTTTCCTTCCTTTTCTTTCCTTCCTTTTCTTTCCTTTTTTTGGTGTTTTATATACTACTCATCAGGTCATATTCTAGATTCTGGGTTTACTTTCATTATACGGCAACATGCTTTCTCCATTTATCTTGTTAAGGACTGTTCCAGACTGTGAGGAAAGGTTGCTCATGCAAAAAGTATGCTGAAGTGCAAATCTGGACATATTCAGAAAGCTGCTGGATCCATTTTGCTCAAGCTTTCAATTGATTTTAAGGTATGAAAACCTGGGCTTTTATCCAACTGGCCAGACCTATTACACCATCTGCTTTTGCAGATATTACACCTTTCTTTGAATCTGTTGGTGATACATTTAAGGTATTCACAGACACTGTGGTGATAGGCACAGTTTCGGATGTCGTCAGTGATGAGGGGCTGGGAAAGCTGACTTAGTCAAGTTGGATCTGGTTAGGTGAGGTGTGATTGATTTTTCATAAAGCCAAACCATAAAGAAAAGGATGGTTTAGTTCCTGTTTAGGGTAAAATGTGGCATTAATACAGAGACCTAAATGTGGAGGGTTTTGTTTTTTTAAAAGAATGCAAGTATTTTTGTCACGTTAGGTAAACTGATGCTGTTTTATAGAAAACAAGCAATGTTTACTAACACATGTTTAAGAATAACATTTTACGATAAACCAGGAAGTTAGCGTCAGATTGATCAGTTCTTTATTTGGGCTCTTAATGGGCTCTTAGATGAAAAATTTTGTCTGATTTTGGGTGTTTAGGTTTCTTCTTGTTGGGCTGGAGTGTGGTGGCCTATAAGAGGTACCTTCAAATCGTGGATCTGTGTGCACAGCTGTGTATCTTGTGTGCGACTTGACAAGGAAATTCTGGTGAATATCACCTTGTTTCTTTTCAGTTGCCTCAATCTCTGCACCTAAACGGTGGCTACTGTCAAATGCTTTTACATTTCAAGGAACATATGTTCAGACTGTGTTCTCTGCACATGGGCATGTGGATCACATGGTTACATAATAAAATGTTTTCTTCCAAGGAGTTTTACATCCTGTAATATAAAACTACCTTCAAAACAAATCTTTGGCGTACTCGCGTGGGAAATCCTTGTGGAATTATCCCGTGCACAGCGCAGATGGGAAGTGTGCGAGACACAGAAGGGAAGTTCAGAGATTAGTTTCTTGAGATTTTAAGTCATTCAGTGAGCAGCAGAAGCAAGAGTACTGATTTCCTTCAGGTTTGCTTGGTGACTGGCTGACTTGTGTCCAAGGATGATATTTCTTGAGATGCTGGCTTAGGAGTGAAAAAACTGCTTTCACACATCATCACTCTTCCTTTTGATTTCTCATTTCTGCTATGTTGGCACCCTCTCGATTTTATAGATAGAGTTGTTTGTGTGCCTCACCAAAGTGGTCTGCATTATTGAGAGTCTTTTTTGGTTCTGGAAAATGGATTTTCTTATCACTGTCTGTATGAAATAAAGCTGAATCCTTCCCTCCTCCCCCAGTTGTACTGGTGCAGCGAAGGCAGTGCTGAGCTGTGATGCATGGGCAGGAAAAAGGCATCAGGGTTTCCTGAGCTGTGTGTTTACACCATGATTTTGCTACTTAACTTCGTGACAATAGGGCCACTACCTTCACTGTGCCAGTGCAGTATTTACAGGAGTACCTGATGCGTTGCAATGGGAAACTGATTTCATCTGTTTTCTTAAAAATAAAAATAATAATAAAAAAGAAGTCTATGTGTGATCTAGTTTACAGTGCAGTTCCACAAATGGCTGTGCTGTGACCTTTTGGCAAAATGCTGGACACTTTTAAGCTCAGACCTCAATTAGATTTGAAAATCACTGCTATGAATGGATGGATAATAATTGTACCTAGACCAATTTGTCAGATATGGCAAAATGAAATACTTGATGAAATGGGATTTATTCCACCAACATTTTTGTCCTTCAGAAAGGAATGTTGATGGACACTTCAGTATCACCACATGCCCATGTTTTGACATTCTTATCAGCTAAGTGCTGTTTGGATGGTTTGTTTTTAAATGGTGTTGCTCTTGAAGAGTTGTTTCATTTAAATGTACTAGTATTTTAAAATTTTGATTTATAGGGATTTTGGAAAATCTCAAAACATACAGGTTTCACTTATGTTTAAACAGAGGTTCATTTCAAAATATTGAAATCATTTGTTAAATGGAATTTCCTTCTGCCACAAAACTTTACAATCTATTTTTCCCTGTATAATATGGTTAGCCACTATGCTTTTTCTCTGTAGCTGATAACAGCATACTTCATGTGGATTTGGGTAAAGTGTGTTCTAGAATGGAAATTCCTCTCTTTGAGATGCATTTTATTTGTGCACATTTATGCTTTTCCAGCTAAATCACTGTGAGCCCTTTTATAGTTAAGGACTTCTAGAATGAAGTTTTAGTATTCTGCATGTGAAATTATCACGGTTCAACATCTACAAAAGTGTAAGAACTATTATAAAAATAGAAAGAGATGAAAACTTTGTGAGGGAGCAATTGATTAATTAGAAGCATCCATTGTTTTTCACATGTGCAAGTTTCTTTGAATTTTGGTCTATTCTCTCAACTAAGGGGAAAGCAGGTCTGTTAAATGAGTTTCAGAAACTGATTCCAGGCCTGATTTCTTCAAGCAAGGGACTGGTATGGAAGGAATGTAGTTATCCTACATTCTGTGGCCTGGAAGCCTCATGAGGATTATGCAGTCAGAGGATGCTTTCTTTTTCTTCTTTTATTTTTATTTTTTTTTTAAATATTTGTGTACTTCTCATTTGGATTTATGATTAATATTGGGAAAAGTTATTTACTTGCAGATATTTATTCTGTTTTGGCGCAATGGCTGTGTTACTTGATGCCTGATGTATGTGGCTTGCAGTGTTAATTGCATGCTTGTGTAAATTCTCATAAACTTAAGTTTCTCTGAGATTTGTCTTATTCATCTTAAGTTGTGACGATGAACAAAATTCCACTCAAACATCCAAAATCAAGGGAAATCTCTAGGAATTCTAGTATGTTAGCAAAAATGGACAATGAAACATTACTCAGTGATATTGTATTTTGCAAAGATTACTTATCAAACAAAAGGAGGTGGGTTCTGTGTGCTCGAGATTCGAGTCTGAAGAAAAAAACTTCAAAAAATACTACACCAAACTCCAAACCAATCTTGTTTTAATTTCAGTGGTTGGAATAATAACGAAGTAAAGAGCATAAAATAGGCAGTCTGACTTGAGCAGGGAAGATTGTGGGGTTAGACCTCCACTTCTGTAATCAAAGTGTGTAATAGAACTCGAGTGTACGCAAATTTATAGTTATGACAGCCTTCATTTTACATTCTATTTAAGAGAATCTCTCTATCTGAAAATGAGTAACAGTCTAGCCCCCCCCAAAAACAAACTTCAGATGTAGTGTTGTTTTGCAGTGCATTCCACAACCAGCCTAATCACAAGCTATAAATCAATAGGAAAATAGGATATGCCATTAATTAGTTAGTAGAAAATTCTACCAATCAGATTTCAGCACAGACCCACGCCAGAAAACCCCCCAGTTGTTGAAGGCAGCTTTTCAACTTCAATGTTTAAAAGACAGATCTGTTTTTAAGAAGAAAATTTATGTAAATGGTATGAAATTTGTTTCTAACTTGAGTAAACTGACGTATCACTAACTGAAATCAAATGTTTGTAAAAGTGTCTTTGGGATAAATCTAATACAGTCTGATTTCTATTAATTGATTTGTTTTGCAATTTCATGGCTGTCAAACTTGGTTCCCATTGCCAAAATCAGACTTTGCCAATGTTGTAGCCAAGGCAATCAAACAAGCAATGTTCTTGGTAAATACTATTTGGCAAAAGGTTCGCTTACGCATGTCATGGCTTAAACCAACTCCAGTCTGTATTTCATGCATATGTGTGAATTCTTAAATGCATAGTACCTTATATAAAGTAACCATATTTTAATTCATGGTTACCAAGTTTGATGAAGATTGAAATGCTACCTAGAGTTCAGCTATGTAGCATGTAGGATGGAGTCCCAAGTACCTGCTGTAGTTTCATGCTTAAAAGCATTAATGGGCTTTATAGTTGCCAAATATAAATCTAATATTGAAGAAGCTACAAAGCGAACCTTCTTGTTATTTCACAACTAGTAGTTAATTTAAGTCTGTTATTCTGTGGTGGTTTAGTATCTACATCCAGCTGTTAATTAGGACTTTTGACATGCACTGCAGCAAGGGTGATCCCTGAAGAAAATATTTTCAAGTCTTTTCACTTTCTAAACACAATTTGTCTTCCCAGTTTAGATATTTGCATATAAACTGCTATTCTGATGTACATTCTTGCTGACTTGCTTCATAAGTCTTAGAGGGTGTTCCACGAGAGCTAATGCATGCAATCTAAATAAGGAAACTGAAAAGAATCAGCTAAATGAACGATTTCTCTAAGAAGAGCAAGCATTAGGAATAGAAGTACAAACTTCTGTGAGGTGTTGTGACTTAATTTTAGAGTATAGTTCTCCCATTTATTTTTAAGTTCAGGTATGAATATCTCAAATATTTTTCTTTTACTCTGCACTGATGGATGTGTTTGGAAGAAAGGGGACATTGCATCCATACTTGAATTGGTGAGATGGCAGCATAACGTGATACAGAAGAGATGTCTGAAGCTGAGTTTTTTCTTTACTGATGCTGAATATCTGGTGTATCCCAATGGAAGATGCATAGGGCACTTAAGTCCTACAAGGATTTAGCTGGATTGTTGCAATCATAATTACACAGGTGTTGAAAGCAATCTAAAGAATTTCTGATCTGAGAAATGTCAAGTTCAGGCAGATGAATAACTGCAGTCTAGAAAGCCTTAAGTACAATAATGTTCTAACAAAATACAAAGTTTAACTCTGCCTTTTCAACTAACAGTGTTTGAGCAGAAGTTTCATCTAAAAATCTGTGATTGTGCCATTTCTCTTCTTTCTGCCTCCTTCATCAAAGGGTGATGAGCCTGAGCTCTATTGTGAATGGTTGGTGAAAAGCCTTAGAGCAAGTATTGGTCTGTTGTAATCACAGAGTTCCCAGCTCCAGGGAGCTTATAATTTTTCAGAGATCCTTTAGTAAGGGATAAATTTCTTCATTACTGTGTGTATCTGTGCTTAGTGAAAGCACTTCACTTGCCAGAATCTCTGTCCCTTAGGTATGCCATTAGCTCTGGCCTACGTGCTTCAGCAAATAGTGATGCAGTACTGACTGCCACGGGGAGGCATCTGCTATGCTGTTAGGTCAATTTACTGATGGAAAATGTCACTTAGCTCAGGGCTGCTCTCAATGAGTTCTTATCCCAGCCTGTCCTTATGTCTGGGACTGCCCTGATCCAGGTGCTGCACCTTGCATTTGGACTTGGTGAACCTTGTTAGGATCACATCAGCCCACTTCTTAAGCTTGTCCAAGTCCTTTTGGATGGCATCTCTTCTTTCTGCTGTACCAACTGCACACTCAGCTTGGTGTTGTCTGCAATCTTGCTGAGGGTACGCTCAATCCCACTATGTCATCGATAAAGGTATTAAACATTTTACTTGCATAGTCTTTTTTGCTTGAATGAGAAAAAGGTTCTGCTGGTAGACACAAGTGTGGCACTCTGAAAATGTGATGTATTAAAATAATGACTTTTGGGGGCTTTTTTTTTTTTTTTTTTTTTTTGCAATATATCACTAGTTGTGAATACATCTCTCTTNTTTTTTTGAAAATGGGTGATTTGATGGTTTTTCAGCTCTAGGAAGAGAAGAAAATGGCTCAACAGAAGCCTCTTGTAAGCTTTTTACTTGGTCCTGTTTATTCCGCTCCTGCTGTGTTCCCTGACACTAGAAGTCGGAGTTTCTCTTCTCATGACTCAGCCACATGATGTGTTAACTAGCTCATTGTACCCAGTGTTGTGGATTACTTGTGTTATTTTTAGAAGCTTTATTTAAAAGATGTAAAATACCATGTAGCGTTCATTAACATAAATATATAGCCTGAGTCAGTGTGTGTTGGTCAACGCATGCTAGTAGGGTGTCATGTGACGTCAGGCATGCCATCTAAAATGCTGTAGTGGGATATTACGGGAGGACAGAGCCCCTGGCATGCAGCCTGGCTTGCCTGTACTCAGTTCTGTGTCAGCTTGTTAAGTAAAGAGCTTGTGCAGGCTATGTCAAAACCTGGAATCTCTGTGCTTTTTTCCCTTAATGTGAGGATTCTCTGAGTGTTTCCTCCTTCTGCTTTTGATAAAAATGATTCTTCAGTTTGTGTAACCATTATGCAACCCAGGCTTTTGTAAATTGATTTTGTTTATTAAGAGGAAGGAGACAGATGTTTCTTGTAATAACTTTTCTCAGTGCTATGTAACATAAAAACATGAAGTATTTTACTTAGTGCTGTAATCTATGAGTAGTCATTCTCTTCATAACTTTATGTGCTCTGGTTACTTCACCAGTTGCTTGGACTCTTCATTGAGAAAATCAAGAAATAGATCCTCTTGTTACTGTGAGTGGCACTCAGGAGTTAGCACGGTGCTGTTAGGAACACCAATAGTGAGTCCTGAAGGACTTGCCAAAGGATTTTGAACTGCCACCTTGGCTACACTCTTGTGTAGTGAAGTAATATTAATTGTTCCCCAAGTGCCCCCTGCCCTTACTTATCCTGGAAAATGTAGGAATAGTGAATCTTGAGTTGCAAAACTGAAAAAGGACAAATTCTGCAGTTGTCTTTAGGAAGAAGAAAAAGAAAAAAACATAAAATGGCTCTTACAATACTTGACACCATTATCTCTGAGAGAATGATGCGGATATTTGCAATGCACCCCTAAAGTGCAGTTACAGGCTTCCTATCCCCTTCCAAGGAGCCTGTTCTGCTGTCATGCCTGGTGCACAGCTAGGGCGTAAATAAGTAGCTAAATGTGTACTCAGAGCTGCTCTGGACAGGGCTAAGGCACTCCAATAACCTCTGCACTTATTTTAGCGCTGGTATTTTAGGGTGGTTGAAGTTCCCCTGACTGCCTAATTGGGAGAATTTGGCTGGAAAATTGCCATATTGCTCTTTTCAAGAGTGCCAGGAGCCGTGGTTGCCAGTTGTCATGTCAGTGGCTTAATCAGAGCTTTGCATCTCTGTACATCTGGGAGACGTTCATTTGTTTTCAGTCTCTTTTCCAGGTGGTTAGGCGAGGAACCAAGCTGCCTGTGATCAGAAACCGCACAAGCAAAAACGGCTGCAAACATGGATAGTTCATTCCCTTTATTGTTCAGTCACCAAGCAAGGGTAGTTAGAGGCAAGGTCTATTTCTGGCATACCAAGGGTATAATTTGGAGGAATAAACTTTCACTGTATGTTCTAGACATTTCTTAAAATGTAATTTGACATTTCTCTTAAATGTGACATGAGATCTTAAGCTCTGGCAGAAGACGAATACTGTATTCTTCTAAACAACTTCAGATACATATGCATCCCCGGATGTGGTAAGACTCAGATTTCCTCCCAAAAATCTCTTCTTAGAAGCGAGTGTACAGAGTAGGAAGTGAAAAATATCTTCCAGTGAAAGATTCCTGATATCTTTTTTGCTACTGGTACAAAAAAAGGAATGATCTTCAGTTGCTGCATTTCTTGCTCATACTGTAACCAACATTTAAGCCAGTGATGCTTGAAGTTGTAGGTATAAAGAAAAAAAAAAGCTTTTGTGTTGGCCTAAAAAGGCCTAAGAACATAGCATTGCAAGATGAGGGCAGAGATGTATTTGTGACTATGAATATAAATTTAAAATATAAAAATAAATGAATACTTAGAAGTGAAGTGAGAATATGAATGGTTTCACAGCTTATCAATCCTTATTTTTAGATTCTGTAGTTGCTCAGAATATGGTGAGTATATTGAAAGTATGTTGCAGAATGGACAGATTGTTTTATATTGGTAGCTTTCTAGTTTTATAGTATTAATTTTAAGCAATTTATTTTCTCTATACATGTTGTTTTCCTTGTGGTTGTATCACTTTTGTGAATTTCTATATTCTGTGTAGTAGCAAACAGCAAAAGATTCGAAGCAAAAGAAGAAATTCTCATTTTGAGTAGAACTCCATAAATTAACCTGTGATAATTACCTGCCGAACTTTGTTTGATGTACACTTCTTATTCCAAGGGAAGTATTTGATATAGCCAACAGTTCTGTTTGAATATTTGGGGAAAGGAAAGAGAAATTCTTCTCTAATTTAGAGAGAGATACATAATCTAAGAGTGAGCTTTGTCTAAGTTGTCAGAATATGAAAGATGAATACATTTGATTCAGTCTGTAATGCCATCAGCTCTAGAGAGAGAATGTAACAGCAAGGGAGAAGTGTTCTGTGCAGCATCCCCAGTTACATTTTGATGCTTTCAACATGAGCCTGCATAACAATTCTGAGAAAGGCAAAAAGGATGCTTCTCATAAGGTAAAACTTCTCTCCTGCTCATTTTTAACTCCCCTTTCGAACCACTATTACTGGTTATCGTCTGAGGAGAAACACTGGCTGGTCTGTCAGCCTAAGCTTTACAGAGCAACTTCGGTGCAGCGGGTTGCTGACTGCGTACGGGTTTGCTTGCAACAGTGCAGGAGCTAATAATGGCCACAGTCTGCATGCTCACCTGCAGCCGCTCTTCAGAGGGCTGGTGCCAAGCTGGTCTCAGCTCTTCTTGACAGAGTGGTAGGATGTGCGTTCATTTTCCATGTGTGCTATTTTGCTTCACTCGACTCCAGTGCCAAAGTTGTCCAGCTAGTATCCAGCGCTCCTTTTTTGCCTCCTAAAGTAATAAAAAGGGAACTTATCACTGGGTTGAGCATTCAGGTATGGAATTTCCTATGCTCGGATTTGTAATAAAAAAAAAGAAAAATTTGAACCCAAATCCTCTTGGAACAAAGGAACTATTTCTTGGCTCTTAGATTTTGAAATCAAGTTGAAGGGACAGACTTCTGAAATTAATTAAATCAATGAATTTTCTTTTAATACATAGACACACCGAGACCTTTAATGACATAAGTTAGTTTAAGGGCAAGTTTGACACGAACTGCTGTTCTTTAAGAACTTTCCTGCAGCCTATCTTCACAGTTTTATTGAGAAAACAGATCAGACTTCAAGCTGTTGATTTGCCAACATCTGTGTTCAAGCAGTTTAAGGCAGATGTTTGTGAGGAATGTTTGAAACAACAAAATCAAGATTTTCCCGAAGTACGTAGGTAAGTTGTATGTTAGTAATAGAGTGAATTTTATTCAGCATTGATTACAGTTCTGCATTCATCCTCAGTTAGTTTCATGACAAGGGACTTTGTTCTCTTTCTGAACAAGTGAGAGCGCTCATATGTGCTACAATAGCAAAGGTGGTGTTGACTGCAGTCTTCACTTTGGGTTCAGTGTAGACTTCTAAGATGTGCAGGATGAGCCTGGAGTTTTTTGAAGGTCAATACCAAGTTTCTGAGGTTTGTTCTCAACTCTCTATGAAGGGAATTAGCAACCATAGGATTTTTTTTATATTATTTTTAACAACCTAGTGGTAGGACCATTGAGGATTTAATCTTGCTTTGTTCTCGCCTTAGATTGCAATTAATATGCTGTGCAAGCAAAGAAAAAATATTTTTAAGAAAACTACTGGAGAGTTTGTGTGGGTCTGTGTTTTGACAAATGATACACAGTGTTATATGGGTATTGGGTAGTGTGGTTCTACTTTGCTAAAAAGAAATCACATCTTCTGAGGGACAGGTTGCCCATGGTACTCCAGAGAGCTTTCTCTGAAGGAACAGAAGAGGAAGGAGTGAGAATACCACATCTTTTCCAGACGTGCTAGCACAAATTTCTAAGATATGTCATATTTCATAGCAGTTGGAGTTCTTTCTTTTTTTTTTTTTTCAGAATCTCTTTTCTTTCCATCTCCTTTCTGCTTTTTCTAAATTTTCTTCATTTCCCCTTTTTAGACTGCAAGTACAGTGAAAGTTAAAAATTACTTTTGAAAACTACTACATTCAATTGAGTGTAAAATTAGGAAAAATACATGTTTTGAAAAAGTCTGTTAGGAATGAGCATTCCTGTCTTACGGGCCTCCTGTGGAAACAAAGGGTAAATTTGGCCTACATGTTAAAAGATTAAAAAGTAAAAATAAAAATGAGTACAGAGAAATAGCAGCTATAAAGCAGATTGTACAGGAAGGCCAAATTACTTCTATTGCTTCAAGTGGTTGCTCAAAGCTAGAACAAAATATGCTTCAAAGACAGAAGTACCAGCAGCACGTGGCTGACTTTGGTAGTATATCTAATCATATGGATTTAGATCTAATCCTCCCAATTCAGTTGAGGGGAGTAATTTATGGACTTTGGGACAGCTGCTTATGTGCATTTGATGAAACAAGTCTTCCTCTAGAACCACAAATGGCAAGTTACCAAAAAAAGTTCCAAGGGGTGACTTTTCGGGGTTTATAAAACACCTACTGCAGCTGTTTATCATTGTGGACCATAGTTAGCTTGATTGTTGGTCTATATAGGAAAGCAGTAACGCATGTAGGCCAGACTTCTTAGCAATTTTACTATGAAATACACTATAGGACAAAGTCTGTCTCTTTTAAAAGAGCTAGGTAGAATTGGAAACATAAACATATATTTGTGTTTATCTGTAGATATGAAGTCTGTGTACAAGACATTTTTGGTCCAACATTAACTTGATTTATTAAATGCTTGAAGCTTAATGAAAGCACAGCTACAATTTTAAAAAAATAAAGATATTTAATTTTGTGTGAAGGGGGAAAAAATGAAAATGAGTTTAGTAGTCCTGAAGTATTTTTTTAAGTTTCTAAACGTATTAATATATTGAATTATTTCTTTTATCTGTTACTTTTCTTTTGGAAACTAAAATAATTACAAAACCTCTTACCCATCATATGTTGTTTCGCTCATATTCAGTGCTAAAGCCAAACTCTTATGTATAGAAGAGTAAATCAACAGATTGGATGTTAAAGGCTGCAAAATGAATGATAGGAATGAAAAGCAGCATGTTTAATACCTGAATTAAGCACAATGTGATGTTACATAGTAGGCTAGTGTTATTTTCGGAAGAGGATCTTGGAGAAACAGGATATATGACAAGTTATGAAAGTCTGTTATTTCATAATTTAGACTAGACTCTGGAATATCATAAAAATACTGAAGTGTCTGTTGTATCCTGTTCTGAAGGCTGTGTACATGGGCTTGTAGAAGAAAACTTTGCCTTTTCCCTCATCTTTCTTGTTCTGTTTACACCTGTCAGAACTAAACTGGTTCAGCAAAAAACACATGGAATGTCTTTAGTTGGTGTAACTGAACACTCCCTTCTGAAATAAATCTGAGCAGAGCTCACGTCTCCCGCAGAAAAGGAGGAAATATGTGTGCACCTGGGTTGTGCTTGAATTGCACAGTTTGCTTTAGAGTCTTCCATCTGCAGAAGAAAGCAAAATACAGCAGCCACTCTACCTTGTGCAAATAGCTTCATAAGTTTAGAAGGAAATAATTTCAAGTGAGATGGCATGAGTATGTTTATTTTTCCTGGAAAAATGGAATAAAGAAGGGTACCAAGCCACGAAGTACATTGCAATCTTCCTCTCCATTTTTTGGTAGGTGAGATAGGGAGAGAAGGAGAACATTTCTACAGATTTCATTCATATTTCATATGTATTTATATATTTTTATTTTCACAGCTGTAGACCCTAGGAAGGTTTATTTACTACAAAATCAGGGAATAGTCATCTTTAAAAATTAGGAGTTCGTTGGGAACGTACTGTTTAGTATCGTGAACCAGGAACCAAAAAGACTGTTTTGGGGAACATGCTGATGGATTGTGAGGGTCTTTGGCTTCCATTGGATTCCTAAGGAAGGATTTTGAACTTCCTGCTGTCAGAAGCCTGTAGTTTTATGTTGGAACAAAACCAAGCAAAGAAAACAAAACAAAACAAAAATATATCTTTTTCTTTTGAACCAAATAACAAGATATTGGTAGGAAATGGAGTCTAGGATCTCTCTTCGTGCAGTTTTTTGTGTTTGCACTGTGCAGGTAGCAGTTTCCATGGAGGAGCTTTACTCCAGGTGCTCCCTTTATAACCCTGATGCATTCTTGTTGTGTCAATTCAATTACTAATCTAGATGATGGATCACCCTAGAGAATTTTCATTTTTTTTTTTTTTTTAGCAATCGCTCTGTCATGCAGATATTCCTTCTGCAATTTCACAATTTCTTAAGTTGCTTGCGAGTATAACTGAATTGTTTCAGCTTGGCAAGATTTAAGTTGCAGTACTGCCACAGGAGTTTTTGATAGCTGGATTAAATAAATAAGATGATACTGTAAAATACTTCTCTCCTTCAGAAACAACAATGAAAAGTTCACCATACTTTGAATGACAGTTCTTTTGCAAAGCAGTTAATCATTGTGGTATCTTGTTAAAGACATGTAAAAGTGCTTAGAAATTGCCAAGTGTAAATGTAGTGGTGATAAACTGAAATCATAAGTTATAGTTTATAATATCTTTCCATCTCTTTTTTTTCTGCTGTCCCTGGGCAGTAGCAGGGTTTTTATTTTTTCCAAAGGTGCTAAGTTTAGTTTATAAATTGGAGATCTGTGAAGAAAGAATGCTATCTGCACTGACTCACTCTGGCGTCTGGTCTTTATTCCAGGCTTTACTGATGACAAAGTATGCTATGAATTTAGAAAATCTACAGCCCTGTGAAAGTGGCAAATTGCTTTCTGGTTTACCTCCAGTATTTGTATGCATGTCAAGCTTGCCTCTTGACCTTTTCTACACCGAGTTTCTCTTGAGCTGCAGAGCAGTGGCACAGGTGTGCACTTTCAGGCAGGAATGCAGCCTCTTGGGGATATGATTTTGTGAAATTCTCCTGCTTTCTTCCCTTTGCATTCAGAAGTATGAATTACTGATACTTTAATTTTTTCCCAAAGGTTCCATTAGACCTGAGAGCTTATGCACTTGATAAACCTTAAAACACCATCTGCAGACTGAAAAAAAAAAAAAAAAAAAAAAATTTTTTGCGGGGGGTNNAAAAACTTAAAACCCCCTCTGAAGAAAAAAAAAAAAAAAAAAAAAAAAAAATTATTTGCGTGGTGGTGATTTTTTTAATGTATTCTTGTTTAATGTAAATTCTGTTCGTTAATTGGAAATCACATTTGTTAAAATGTGAATGAAAGTATATTAGCTTTGTTTCAACTTGTGCATAATCAGTGCAGTTCAACAGGTAGTAAAGCAGGGTATAAATTATGAGTCTGGTGCATATTTGCTATGCATTGCTAGCTAGACCTCCCAAACATTATACCCTAAGGGCAGTTCAATGGCTGTTGAATAATTAGAGTTTATGTACCTCATGATCATCACTGGTTATCAGACCCACGAGGTGGTATTCATCTGTGGGTTATGAAAGTTAGATGCACCAGTGGACTGATTCATAATTGATTAAAAATAATTAAAGCATGAAATATAATATTTCAGTGGTCTTTAATCTTAAAATGGGAATTCACTGGAAAGAGAAATTAAAAGAAAAACGATCTCTCCTGCTGCATCAGACCTAACACTTTCTTCCCTTTTCTTCCTTTGAAACGGATCCATTCACTTCTGCATGGCGTACATCAGTGCCCAGGTAGTCGCATCTTGGGGTTCGTGTATGACTGCAGAAACTGGCATTGCTTTCCATTAGGAAGCTAATGGACATCGTGCTGACAGGATTCATGCAGCTCCTCAGGTGGGGCATCCCAAAGTCTGATGCCTCCTTGTGGGGTGGGGTGAGAGGGCATGCTGAATCTATCCATTGATGCATAGTCAAGTACACAGACACACCCTCTGGTAAGAAAGCTTCCTGCCCTACTCTAAAGTTTTGGTTTTCCATTTTGTCCAAGGAACTGTGTTACCCAACTCCAAAACTAGTAACTTGGGTGTTAAAGTCCAAGTAGGCTGTTCAAAAAAATCCCTGTTTTGTTGCTCACAATGATGTGCATAAGTGCTTTATGAAGGGCCTTTGGCTGTGCTAGGTAGTGTGCTAGTGACCTTCAGAGCTGTGCAGTTCAGTTGTTTTGCTTCCTTCTCGTTTGACTAAGGCAACTAGACAGCAATCGTTTCACTGTCAGTAGTGAGATTCAGAGCTACATGAAGTGCTCTCCTATTAAATGTCTGAACCAGCAAATGATTTCCACAGTCCTGTATTTTTTTTTTTTTTTTTTCAGAAGCCAGGTAATGAGTGTAGGAGAGGGAAGCATCACTACAAAGGAACTGCTCGTAGCCTTGATGTCCCTTCTGCAGTTTTAGAATGAATTAACTCACAGATCTTGATCTGAAAATAAAATAAAAATTATCACCACATAAATATGGACTTGGTTAGGAGTCTTCATCATCTTTGCTCTGGGTAATTGTCTACAAATCCATCCAAATCTTAAAAATAGCAGCTGAGAAGATATGGGACATGCAGGTCTGCATTCTTTCATCCATCTGAAGTGATGCCATCAAAATAGTAATTACTTTTCTCTGGGCTAATTCTATGGAACCTGAGTCTGGACTTGTTTTTTTTTTATCTTCTTTCACACTCAGCCATTTGTGTATAGGAAATACATTCTGAAGTATTTCTAGTAATTTTTTTTTTCTGCTACATTTTAGATTAATTTCTCCATGGATTTGAAAACATTTATTTCTCATTTGTACCATGCAGTTTGTGTTATGACTTTCCATAAGCTTGGGAAAATCTTTTAGGACTGTAATTGACAACCCCCCCCCCAGCTTTTGTATATTTTTATCCACTGAAAGACATTTGTGGTATTGGAGTGATGTTGTCTACCACTGAATTAATCTGTACTTTTTTTTGCTAGTCTTGAACAATTATTTTAAGCTCATAATTTCTCTTACTGACATGAAATTATGCTGTTATTTTATCAACTAATTCTGAACTGAACATCTCCTTCTGCTGCTGAGAAAAGAAGAGACCTGAGTCACTGCTTTACAAAATCTTTCAGGGCAGCAGAGACAGAAGCTGAGGTACCTGATGATTAGTATTAAAGCTCCTAGGGATAGCCAAGGTAGAGATACCTAAAATGTTGTTTTCCTTTGGTACATGTTTGTTACATCACCAGTTGGAATTCTGATTTTAATGGAAATCTTGCAGCTTTATGACAAGGAGCATGGTGTCTGGGTTGGAGGAGTTTGTCCATGTCCATGGAGCAGCTGAGCGGGGTGAGCTTGCTCGGCTGATGAGTGGCTCCCCCAGCCCAGCTCTGTGCTCTCCGATCGCCTGTGATATTTCAATGCAGTCTTGACAGTGTTTTGTCTTCCCTGCTGTGCCCAGATTGAGCGTGTATAGATGGGTAATTAAACCTTGAACCAATAAACAGATTTGAGAGGCTGCTGCTTTGAAGAACAGGAGATCACAAGAACAATTTCCTGTTAGTTGCTTTGCTCAGATACAGCTTAATGTGGAGGTGCGACAGTTTTCTTTAACTAATACTAAGTCCCCTCCTTTCATCCAGCAGCAGCAGCTTGGTTGAGTGTGATGACCAAATATGACACGTAAGAATACATTTTTATCCTTTTTTTAACTAGGGTATAATTTAAGGATTTTTCCTAAATTGCATGGGGTGATTTCTACTGCAATATAATGTACTTCCTTTTCAATCCCAGTAATGAGAACTTGAGATCTTTTTGTGTTTTAGCAAAGATTCCGGAATTAATTTTATCTGTGTTACATCATCAGGATTAATGCCTCTAAGTTCAGTTAGTGGAACACATACCCTTCCTCTGTCTTATCTTTGGATAAAATTGGGAGCAAATTGGAATAAAAATATTACAAGATTAGTCTTCTTGATACCCATACCACTACTTTAATCATACAAATGAAGGTTTATATATGAGAATGTTTCACAACAGTCACTTAGCAGGTAACATCATGACCTCTAAGTAGATGGTCTGCCATCCAAACTGATTACATCCAATATGTTTCTCCAATATTGTCATGTTAACAGCGCCAAAGTAATTCTCTGTACAGGCAGTAAAGTACACTTTTAAACATACATGTACACGATGTGTATGCATATGTATATTTATACATGTCTACGTGCATGCATGCACACACACACTTTGTGATAACTCCGAACTGAAAATATCAGTACTGAAGGTCAGTCTGCTCAGTCAAGTTATTTTTGGATCCAAGTGGAGATTTTTTGTTTACTATTGTGAAGCTTGAGGTAACGCTGAGGTTTTGTAACTATTCAATATCAGGGAGGTAGTTCTCCAAATAATAAATAGACCTGTCAGAATTTTTTTCATCTCCCTTAGAAGTATATTGTAGAAAGAAACGTCTCTTTATAGATTAACACGTGCTTCCTGCTGACTTTGTAAAGAAATATGAAGGTACATAGTAAACTTTTAGTAAGAATTAACAGTTTCCTGGCTCACATTTACTGTGTATTGCTAAGAATAATCTCTTTGTTTTCACACAGCTCTATTGGCTTGTATTCTTTTCTCTTCTACCTTCCCGTGTTTTTTTTTTTTTTTTTTTTCCTTGAATCAAAAAGAAACTATGTCCCTGGACTTGAGAGCAGAAGGTAAAGTTCAGAACCAGAAAATTGTTTTCTTGTATGGGACAACACCTGGCTGACCCTTTGTTGTTTGAATGTGGCCTGAAATTCTTTGTGGTTTGAGTGTAAAACCTATGCCTGCTATTGCCCTTGGGCGATTAGCAAGTCAGCACAGAGCTTGAGATTTTTTGTTTCAGAAAATGAGCAAGAGGGTGGTGGTGGCTGCAAACGTCCTTAGTATTATTCGCCTGGGAAGGAAGCAGACTGGCAATGTCAGGCAGATCAGAGTGACAGGCTCAGGGTAGTACCACGGGAAACGTTGTGCTCCAAGTGATCACAGGTGTGCCCACTTGACATACTACACCTTCTGAATGGTTCACTGAAATGATTGATTCAGCTGCAAATATCCATTTGCTTACTGCATGGTGGAGAGAATTGTCTGGTATCTGAGGTGGAATGAGAGAATTTCATAGGCCAACTGAGCGACTTATTTTTTTTCCCCTCTTTTTAACTTAAAGCCAAGATATGACCTCCTAATGCCTGAAAAGGTTTTTAATCTCGCTGAGCACTTTTTTCAGACTAAAAAGCAATTTACTGGCAAGCATTAATTAACCTGAAGAGAAATGCATCCTTAAGTTTCATCGTATCTCAATTTATTGGCTGAATTATGAATACTGCAGAGGTATTATCCACAGTATTTGAAAGTATCAATAGGAAAAAGTCAGCAGGCTTATTTTAAAATAGTATTTTGGAAGATCTATGTAAGAAAATTCATTTAATAAAACACTAGGGTCTTGGATGCCTAAACGTTTTGGAGTCTCTTTTAATACAAAGTTATTCTGTTGAGATGGCAGTGGGCACTCAGATGAAAGTTTGGAGTTCTTTAGATTTTTGTTTACGTGGTCAGTATTCAGCTTCAGTTGCGATTCCTCTGTAATTTTCCGGAGACAGTTTGTTAGTGTAATGTTGCTTTCTTGTTTCATAATATGAATGGAGGACAAAAATACCGTTACTTGCCAAGGATCAGAAAACTGAAAAAGTGAATCACTAAACATCTAAAAGCTAAGATTTCAAGAGCCTGTTAAGTCCTCAGAGGAACTAACATGCTACTCCAGCTTGCTTTGGGTATAAGAAGGTTGTCCTAGAAGGAAAATCATTTTGTGAGTCAAAACAGAGATTTAGTGAGGCATCTTCTTAGCTTTTAAAATGTCAGCTGTTTAATAGCTTGAAATCAGGGACACGATTTGTAAGACACAGATTTTGCCCCTCTTTCTAGGGGTGTACCTAAGGTATTGAGTCTATTCTTGGGTTTTGTTCTTTAAAGTAGTTTGAAATCACCTCCGGTGCACAGGCAGGGTGTGTGAAGATATTCATGAAACAACAGATCATATTAATGACTCGTCACATTTTAAAAACAGACAGCAAGAATAACAGGATGATGCGAAGGAAGAAAGAAATCTAAATTTCACTCAGTGGTTTTTACTACTCGAGAACCCTCTTCTCCCAGGCTATTTATAAAATATTAGGTTTGTATTACACAGCTGAAGGAATTCACAAAACGTTAGAGCTTTGACTAGAACCAGTCAGGGTTTTTCCCTTTGGTGCTCAGGAGAAATGGGATTGAGGGAGTTGATAATGAAACATTTCGAGTTTTCTGCAGGAATATAGCTAAGAACTGATATTTTAAATGAGGCAAAAGGGCATTAAACCCAAACTAGAATATCATTACCCAAGTAAAATGCTTGGAATGCATTACTCGGGGAGGCTCCTTCCTTCTTGCCCCCACCTCATCCTCCAGTCCTGGCTAAGCTGCAGCTCTTCCAAGGTGAACGGAGCAAAGCTGGGAAAGATGGTAGGAAAAAGCCAGAGCTGGAAACTCTGAAGAAAGGCCTTTGAAAGAGGATCTGGTTAGTTCTCAAGGCCACACAGAATTAGGTATTTCCATAACAGTAAAAGAATTTACAACGTGCAGCCGGTGCATAACTAGCTCTGGTAGCCTGTAAAACTCTGCGTGTTTTTCCAGTAGCGTGGCAGCACCCGCTCCTCCCGCAGGTATCCCTGCTCGCCTTTGGGAGTGGCTGGGATGCTGCACTGCTGTAATCCTGGAGAATGCAGTGCCGGGTGAGATCCTGGCGTGCTGTACCCTGGTAGGAGCCACTGCGTTGGTGCACGAATTTGAAGAATTTGTGTTGTGAGCTCTAACAGATAAGCAGGGATGGTATAAAATTCTGACTAAATTCTTTGGATGTGCACGTATATCACCATATCACTATAACATAGGCCTCCTTTTGAACCCAAGCATAGCAATATTATCCATGCTCACTATTAAATGCAGAAACTTTATTCTTTTGTTTTAACTCATGGATACTTTTTGAGAACTGAGGAATGTGTCTTCAGTAGAGAAAATTTGATTAAAAAAAAAAAAAAAAAACACAATATTGAGACATCCAAGCAATTGTAGTAGACATAATAAATTATCCTTTATTGCAGTGGTGTTTCCATAATGAATTAAAGGTAGAAAATATTTAAGGTAAATGCATGTCCTTCAGTTTATAGAAAGAAATTGCAGCCCTGATTTCAGATCTGCTCTGTGCCCCTCTGCTGAGATGTTGTAAAGGTCTCACTGACATAACCAGTTATATATCCTGGAATCTTATTTCCAGAGCTCCATTTAACTTGGAGACCAGGGCACTTTCCAACTGTCACTATTCTTATTCTTTTGTGCATGACCAAAGGTCAGTCCTATGTCTTCAGGTGTTTCAGGTTGGCTAGGGATGGGAAGAGCCAGCCGGGGTCTGAGCAGCACAGAAAGCACACAGAGCCTCTGAAAGCACTTCAGAATGTCCACTGTACAGGTCAGAGTAATACTGACACATATTTAAAGTGTACCTTAATATTGGTGGTAGAAGCTCAGGTTTGTTGGAATTTGCCAGAGGGTGAACATGCCCCCCGGCTGTGGAAGCTTTTCTGCCTATGAACATGAGCTGGGTGTTGAGAAGAGGGAATGGCAGTGCTAGGTGAGGTGTGTTGGTAAATTGGAAGGTGGTTCTGTGGTGTAAAGCATGCACAGGAGAACTGAACTCGGACCTGTGCTCTCTGCCTGGGACTGGCAGTCAGTTGTGCTGTCAGACAGCTCCTGACTTCCACCAAATGTCATGAAACGTGCTCTTATTCTAAAAAGTTTCCTCCACTTTATCTGCTTTAGTAGTTGGTATTCAGCTTACTCTTTGCGGTCTGTTAGAATTTAGCTGGCCCTTTGTGGTGGTTTTACCCTATCCCGGCCAGACCCAGTACACCCTTTCAGGATTGTTTGGCTCTGCAGTTGTGCTGCAGCTTGCCTCTGTGCTGTGCCATTCTTTGCCTGCAGAAGGCTCAGCTGTTTCCCTGCCCACCCTGAAAGGGTCCAGCTGAACTGGGATACAGTAGCCAAGACAAGGTAGACAAGAGTTCCTGTTTTCTGCTGGCCAGGCCCAGTTTTCCACTCCCTGCTTTAACAAAAACCACCCAGTAAATAAATAAAAGGACATAGCCTTTGTCATGCACTTACTTTTTGAGGATGGCAAAAGAAATGTTACTTAACTATAAGTTGGTGACGGTAATGGACTGCAGAATTGTCCTTCCATGTTGGTTTTTTTTTTTTTT
>VXAA01001421.1:1053464-1075460 GCA_013399115.1 Anseranas semipalmata
TTTGTGTTCCATACTGTGCTTCAGTGGAAAGTCAGCCAGTAGGTAGGGCTTGAACAAACCCAGTTGTGTCTGTGGTGGCAGGGATTATGGAGAACTCACATGATCATTTTTGTTGTTTGGGCCGTAATCTCTGGCAGGGGAAAGAGCACAGTATATCTAACTGCACCAAAGGGATTGGTTGCTCAGTCCCTCAGGTCATTGTGAGTTTGTATTTCAATTTCTTTCCTAACTCACAGAACTGCAGAGGAATTTCGGGGTAGCCTAGAAATCTCCTTGGTCAATGAAACATATCAGTAAGCCCAGTTCTGCGTGCCCCTGACTGTAAAGCTGCTGCTCAAAGGCTTTCTGGCTGCAAAATGTCCGTGTTATTTTTGACAATAGCAATTGAGTGCTGGTAAGGAATGCTGCAGTCAGTCCCTCGTCCCTCCCCCCCACTCATGATAATTTCGATAATTTCAGATTTGGATGAAAAATGTCTTAGCAACAGCCCTGCAGTTACGCTGTCACTGGGTGTGAACCCGTATGTTTTGATGTGTTACCTGAGAGGCTTGCAAATTCACCTGCTGCTTGATGTTACCAGAGACTTCACAACTATGGACAATTTGCACCTCTAGTAATAATTGTAGAGTTTATTTCGGCAAGGGGTAGAAAAAAATATTTCATTGCATTTCTATTGACACTGTGTGTTTTTTCCTAATAAATGGTCTTCAGTTACATGGGTGCACTTTACCCAACAGTACTGTGGAACAGACTTGGTTCAGCCTGTTAGGTGGGAACTGAAGGCTATGCTGCTAACAAAGTGATTCCACTTAAAGAGATGCAGATGTGCAGTGAAGTCTCTGTGAAGCAGAACATTTGAAGTTGTATGTTTGTTTAAATAGAAATTGGTCTCCTTTTGACATATCTGAGTAAACTTAATCAGCTTCAGGAAACTAACGAATTGACTCTACAAAATGGGGTAGAAATATTGATTCAATCACTAATAAGAAAAAATTAATAATGAAATTTAACCTTCTATTGATGTGTAAATGAAAAGCAGATGCTATAGATGAAAGAATGTAAGGATTAATAATGTTTTTTTGTTGTCAAAATTTATGTTGATGGGAAATGGAGGAAATGTACCCTTACAGAAATATTTTGTAGCGGTTGTTAACACCTTATATTCTTTCTAGTGCTTTACTGTTTCGTGTACTGTAGTATAAATGTGTAAGCTGTTAACAGCAGGATGAACATTCAGCAAGTTGAACAACCACCTGCTCCCATAACTGAATCATTATTTAAATTCCCTCTGCATTTCACAGGTTTAAACACTGACAGGGATTCAGATTTACAATGCAAGACATCACATGCAAAACTTTCAGTGCCATACTCTCACTAGTTCTTGCATGCCATATGTAGCCAGTTTGGCTGTAAGTGGAGTTTAGTGTAAAATGCAAAGTTCAAGGCGGTGTGTGTGTAACAGGACTGGGCATCAAATGGAGCAGACGGTAACAATCCTGCTGAAGTCATCAATACTTCAATACAAAGTGGGAGGAATATACAAAGTGGGAGGAAATCCCCCCTCACCCCGCTGCCCAGGAAAGTGTTTGTAGTAGCAAGAAAACTATTCAAGGAACGTCAAGTGGTGCTGAGGCTTAGTCCTTCCAACTTGAATCATCTCCTGAACTTTGCAGTTAATACTGGTTATCGTTCCACAATGAAATGCTTGTTACTCTTAAGCAGGTATATTCTGAATGTAATTAGTTTTGCCTTTACAAAACATTAAATATATGAAGTACTGGAATAAAAATGAACTGTAGTCTGAATGAAAAAAAAAATCTCAATTTTTTGTCAGTAACCTGTTGGATACAACAGTGGTTTTATGTCATTTGTGATGTATACCCACCTGTTCAGCGGGTGCCTCTTTTTCAAGAGTCTAGCTGCTTGGGACTTCTCTGAATTTAGCTATTGAGCATTATATCTATTTAATAGACCCAAATTTGCTGGTTGTAAGAGAGAGGATATATATTACATATTTTTGACAAATTTCTCTACTTAAGAGCCATAATCTGACCATTATCTTCTGTTAGTTTAGAAATATTCCCATGTTATGATTTCAAAGTGGTTTAGATTGCTGTTCTGTGTCCAGCTCAGCCTGCTGCATCTTGCCTTTTAACTTGTTGTTAAATTGGCAGGAACTGACTACAAAAATGAAAGTAGGCAATGAGTAAATAATTAGTTGCATGTTGCCATGAATAATCAGGTAGAGACATGAATAGTTAACACTGTGGTTGAGCTGTAGCTAATAAAATAACATGATGTGCATGCAAGAATTCTGTGATTACTTAAGCCACACTGTGAAAACTTTGTTTTTTTAACCTTCTTTCGGGCCTTTGCGTATAGGTAAGGAGAAGGCATCTGGCTCTGGCTGAATGATGAGTGTATCAGTAATCTGAGAGCATCATTTTTCTCTTTTAGTTCCCTCTTTAAGCCCAAAGTGCAATTATTGTGGTTTTGGCCAACCAGCTTCTTTCTACGAGACATTCATGTCTTAGCTGTAAGGGATCTTAATCCTGATATTGGAGTTAAATAGTGTTCAGCAGTAGTCCCAGGATGCTCTAGGTCCCAGTTATTGCCATCAATCTATCTTTCACGGAGAAAATGTGCCTGCTAAAGGGAATGTAACCCTTATGTACTTAATTTCAGGCTGACTGGACTTGGGGAATATTTAGAGACAACAAAACTAGATCTCATTGTGCATAGGGTCAACATTTGTCTGATTTACTAATCCAGAGGAGAAAAATCAGCGTCTAGGCTAGGATTTGTCAGACGAAAAGCATGTAGAAATTGGATTTGCCAAATGAACATGATTCTTCTTCCCTGATAGTTCTCCAGTCTGTTTCCAGCAGTTGGCTTCTTTCTCTCACACCAGGCATCCTCTGCCCAAGCCCTCCCAGTGTCCGTAGGAAAACCTCAATTTGGTGGAGACCACTGCTCCACGCTCTTCATGTTGGCCCAGCATCATTGCGGGAGCTGAAGCCTCACTGTGTGTGCTGAAGCCATGCTGTCCTGCAGGCGTGAAGAAGCCAGCCTGCGAGCTGAGGGTGCAGAAAGGTGATTGACTCATGCTATCATGAAAGCAGATTTTCTTAATTTTCCTGTCCTTAATAAGAATTGCTCAATGAGTTTAAGATTGGCATACTAAGGTTGATGTCTTGCATTTGTAGATTTGTTTACCAAGATAGGCACGAACTGCTTCTTCAGTGCTTTTCTTTGCAGTCTCCATCTCCCTCCTGCCAGTTCTTAATGCAGTCCTAGTTAGCTTTGTACATGGAATACAGCTGTTGCTCATCACATCTTCCTGCTGAACTCCCTGCTTGAGGAATGCGTCTAACTTCAATTTCAGAGGTATCTTACCCTTCCCTGAAGTGTGTTTTGTCTCATGTTTGTGTTACCTACATGACTGAGGAAATTTCTGTATGAGTTTGTCTAGGCCTCTGTCCCTTGCAGTTGTCTTTCTGTAAAACTCTGTTTGTAATCTTGACAGGCGAGATGAGAATATAGTGAGATTGATACTGGTGTGGTGCAGCTGAGTCTGATATATCCCACACTGTCAGTTAATGATGTTTCTGTTTAGCTTCATTTAATATAGGACAAAGCAAATATACTTGAGAGAAACTGTATCCTGAAAGAAGAAATAAGGGTGGGATTTAATGAGAAGACAACAGACAAGCCTGAAATCCTGACAGTACTTAACTGTTGATTGATTTACTTTATATGTTTCAAAAACACATAGGTGACATGTTAACACTGAGATAAAAAGGAAGTTTAAGAGGAGCAATTTAAGGCATGTGATCTTTATAATGTTGATACACTCTAATCTGTAAGAATGTAAATTGTATACGCTTGAATCCCAGGTAATCATGTAGTTTGCAACTCTTCATTCTCAAGCTGATTTCTCATATATTTCAGAAGAAATACAAAAATCATCTTAATAAAAGTAATACAACTAAGCCAAAACATAATATTTAGAGATGGCAATGAAGTATGGAGTACCATATGTATCCAATAAAAATGTGGATTGTGTCTCAAGGAAACAACTTAAGAAAAAAGCCCAAGGTTCTCACATAAGCCCTCCCACCAGCTGCTTCAATGAGAAGGATCTTCAGCTTTAGACTTCAATCCTGCGTTTATCCTGTTGATTAAATTGGTAATGTTATGATTTTTCAAGCTGCAGAGCTTCAATTCAAAGCAGTCCTCTTTTAGGTGGAAGCCCTGAACAAACTCTGCCTGGTAATGGCTTTTAGCAGCAGCGCTTTGATTAAGTTGTGTTTGGCATCTTGCTCACATGGTGCTAGGACCAGCCCTCTTACTGTCCTCCCAGGAAATATCACCTTCAGGTATATTCTTGCCAGGAGATTCTGGCCATATTCTTGTTTACAGCCTTTTTGCTTATGTGGAATGACTTAAGTAATTGTGCTGATTTCAAAATGTTTAATGTACTTTACATTAGTGATTGCTCTTACTGTGGATTCATTTAATAAAAAAACATGGCTTATCTAATTGGGTGTTTTTCAAGGTTTTTCTTGAAAGCAGGAATTTCTCAGTTAACTGCTTTTGTGTGATTCCTTATGTCAGTAACAGCTCAGTTCCTCCAGAATGAAACACCAATGCAATTATAGGCCAGAGGTGCAAATGCCCCTTGCCTTGGGAGAAACAGGCTTCATCCATCAATTAGAGGCATTTAACAGTTCCCAAGGTAATTTAAATGTTTGCAGCCAGTAATGACAGCTAATTCTCACTCTTCCAGTCTGAAGGAGCTATGGTACTGCTAACCCCGTAAGTCTCTTCACATCTCTCCAGGTGGTCAAGACCCATAATGCTGACCTAGGCAGTTGCAGTACTATGCCAAGATGTATTCAGTTATAGTTAAACTATACTTTGTTGGAACTAGCTTGTCTTCATTGTGCGTAAAACCTTCATGCTTCCACTCGCTGTAATAATAAAACGCTTTGTATTAATCCTTTGCAGTTAATGGAAACCAACTATAGAAATAGTTCTAAGTTTTATATCTAAAACAGTAGGTATGATGCAGCTAATACAAAAATGTCTATGCTTTTAAGGTGTGAGTTTTGATTGAAACCATTTGTAACAGTATAACAAAAGTCCTTACTGTTTTTTATAAGTTGACTTATATCCATTAAGTTCAAATATCTCTTCTAGAAATGAATTACAATAGCTTTTTGGATTATTAGAGTATAAAAATAACACAAAATATATCCTATACTCATAACATGCAAATATTATGTTTCTTTTTTTTGTTTGTTTAATGTACATGTATACTTTAAATGATTCCAAGTTGAGAGCTAAAAGGACAGAACACTCCCTTAGTTTTGATTTGTTGTAAGAGAGTAGTTCATTGCTTCAGAACCAGTCTTTAACGTTTTTATTTTTGAAGTATTAAATTGACAGAGTATCACATTCAACCCATTTGTACTGTTCCGCTGTCTCAAGGCTACCTCCTTTGTCTCTCCTCTATCTTTAGTTAAGCTTATGTTGTTTGGAACTGTTAATGTAACATTATTGAAAAAAAAAGATTTTTTTTATATCCTTTTCTTGTTAACACAAAGCTTGAACTGCTGGTGGTCGAAGGTTTGCCTGGAAATTTAACCCATTATCGTACAGACAGTCTCAACTTTCTCAGTTTATATTAAGTTGGTGTGATTTGTGCTTGCAGTGGTTGCTCTTTGGAAGTGCGCAAGCATCAGTCAGCATGACCAGTGTGTATGAATATCAACCAAGAAATCATAGCAGCTACGCCAATGCTTAACAATAGCCTTGAGAAGCGTGCAACTATCTGCTTCGTTTGCTGGAAGTTTAAGACTGTTTTGAGGTGATGAAATCCATTCAGTGTTATTACATACCTTGCACATTCAGTGCTATTATGTATCCTGTATAGGCAAGTCTTTTGGTTTGACATCTGAGTCTTCTCTTGGCAAGTGATAATTCCGTGTGTTGTTGAAGTAGTTGATGTGGGAATGTGAATAAAAATTAAACTAGACGCCCAAAGAAATACAGTGCTGTAATGTCTCATTCGCATTCAGATATGACTGTTGTGTAGACAGACTATTTTTAAAGATATGTGCTAAGTACATCTCTTTTGAAGATCATAAACTTTGAGAAAGTATTCAGATGGGTGTGGTAATTGTAGTATTTTATATACAAAGAAACTGAAAGTCAAAAGAGGGTATGGACTTTCACTAGATCACCTAATGGGTTATTCTGGCCAGAGTACTCAGAACTTTGACAACAGGGCAGACACCACGTAGTACAGGAGTGGAAACCCTTTTCTAAGGAAGATGTACTGTAACTCCTCAAGTGTTCTGGGCCTATGCAAGCTCTGCCACCTTCATATTCATCCTATTGTTGAAAATAGAACCATTTTCAGAATAATACACTGTCACCTTAAATAGTATGATGTATAAAAAAAAAAGGCTCAATACCACATCTGTTGCATGAAGTGGTAAGGGAAGATCAATTCCTAAGAAAGGCCTCAGGAACCCTAAGCAGCCCAATATTTGGTCTATTTCATACGTACTGGACTTACTTCCTAAGGCAAGTATTCTAATACATAGTTGTAGAGAAACAGAAGATGTCTGTTGATACATAACCCCTGAGAACGGGGAAATTATGCTTTTAGACAGTTCTCAAAGTGCAGAGTAATATCAGTAATCTTCCTTTGTAATTAATTTTAAGGTTTCATTGCAGCGTGCACATGGCTTTGACCCTGCTAGCTCGAAAAAGCCACTTTCTCTGCATTAGTAAACTGAATGTCACTCCTTAACCTTGATATCCAGGTGAGCTTTTGGTGGATGGAATGACACCATCATGCACAACAGCAGCGCTGACCTGCTCAGTGGTGGGGCTGGTATCTTAGCACTGGCAGGTGGCCGAACCTCAGAAAGCAGAGCTGTGGTTTTGAAGAGGAAATTGTTGCTTTCTCTTTATTTAAGAGCTCTTTTAACAACTTTGGGCTTTGTAAGATATGTTTGTTTGCAGAGGGGATGACCAGTTGATATTAACAATAATGAATAGGATGCCTTTATGTCCTTTCCTTTTGTTGCACTTTCTGTGACTAAAGAGGTTAACAGAAAGCTTCCCACCTTGAAGGGCTTAACCAGAGTTTACAAAGATTTTGTGTTGATCTGAGTTAGAAAAAACAATGATTTCAATCTTTGCATTTAATTGGTTAGGTTAAGTTTAGAGGGAAGCATGATAGTTTGTAGATGGCTACAGCTTTTATATAAATCTGTTAAATCTGATTTGACCCCTTTGTAAAAATAAATAAAGGAAAACCCTGGTGCTGTCTTAGAGATATTTGCAGCAGTTCAGAGTATGAAGACATTGCAATAAAACATCTGGCATTCATTTCACTCCCTAAAGGAGTGGAGGAAAGATACAAAAGCCTTTGGCCAAAGGTTAATTTACTCCCTATTGTATTGTATTGGGTTTAAAAGGCTAAGAAAAAATTGTCTTGTGAAACTTGAATT
Source organism: Anseranas semipalmata (assembly GCA_013399115.1). Classification (NCBI taxonomy): domain Eukaryota; kingdom Metazoa; phylum Chordata; class Aves; order Anseriformes; family Anseranatidae; genus Anseranas; species Anseranas semipalmata. The sequence continues at coordinate 1,060,994 of VXAA01001421.1, forward strand.
CATTGGTATTTTGTATTCTTAAAGAAACTAAGATACCTGTTCTTATAGGTGTATTGTTTGTCTTACTATTTTGTTGAAACAGATTTCTCAACTTCATATATAAGGTTATGCAGAAGGGATTGACATCTGCTGTATCACATCTGTGTGCCGGTATGGGCAGGACTGTATTTTTCTGCGGGATATTTTGGTGGGATCCACCCAAGAGACACTTCTGTGTACAGTGTAACACCTAGATGTGTCTTGTTCCAACGCAGTGTTCCATGAGACTGCAAATCTTGGCCTTCTAGATCATAGCATGCTGGGTCATGGAGTGGGAGGAAGAGGACATGGTGCTAGACTGTAGATGCAAAAGAAAGGGATGCTTAAGATATGACTGTTCTAGTTGGTGCCCAAAGTGATTTCTCATTTAAAAAGTGGGAAATCTTTGAGATTTTATTCCTTTTTCATCTTGCGGCATATTACCACTTTTGAAACTATACATTGGCTTTCAGCCTTAGGTGTACAATAAAATTGCAGCTGGGCATAATTAAAATAATCTCTGGCAGGATTTTAAGACTTTCTTTTTATTCTGTGTAATAGTTGGATTGAGGATTTCCTATAAGCTATTCTGGGAACCTAATTTCTCATTTTACTACTTTGATCAGTTTAACATTGATTTAATTTGTAATGGCTGTTTTCTTTATTGCTAGATTGTAAGCTAAGTGTTGCCAAATTATCTTTATTTGAGTGTTAAATTGGAATTTTAGAGATGCTTTGCATTCCTTTGCAGGGAAGGTTTGTCACATGCCACTGTAAGTTGTTAACAGCTTATTTTAAGAACTGATGGGCCTGTCACCCTGCCCTGCCTGATTATCCCTGTGCCCCCTTAACTGTTGTGTATTGATTCCAATTAACATGACTGACATCCACTGCTGAGGGTGAAGTTAATCAACTAGAGGATCCCCTGTTGTGAATTCATTTCCTCCTCTGAGCTTGTCCTGCTCAGTTGAGCACTTAAAGAGACTAATGCAGACACTGCACAGACATGTCCAGTCTGTACAGCAAGTCTAAGCCTAATGCCTTGGAAACTAAAGTAGCTTTTTACAAGTTGTCCTGGCCAAGCTAAGTTGATACACTTTTCAAAGGTCAAGCAAACCTCCTTTTCATTCTACCTTGATTATTGATTGCTGGAAGAGGTCATCAGGCTTGGGCAGATTTCAGCAAATATGTTTTTCAGCTGAGAAGTAACTCATATGAAACAATGGGAGGTTTTGTTAGTGATGGTGGCATCCATTTTTGTATTTGTGATTTGGGTGGGAAGCATGGATTTCATAGAAAACTATTTTTGGATTAGTAGAAATGTAAAGGTTATTGGAGACTTTCCTAAGTCATTAATATGTATGGTAGACAAAATGTTTACATCTGTCATCTGTAGTTGGTGACTGTAGTTGAAATGGCTGAATATCCTACTGAGTACAGAACAGTTACTCCTGGCAGCAGTTGCATGGTCAGTGAGTATTCAGATTATCTGAAACCTCAGCTGTCCCTTAGATCACTGTGTTTGGTCCTACCTCTAGCTATGAAAACTAGCAACCATGGGCTAGGTTGGCTTAAATCGTTAAGATAGAAGTAGAGAAGGAAGAGGAAAGTTGGAATAATAATAGTGAATTGATAACTATCTTGATTTCCCATGCCAATTTAGCAATTTGTAGCTGTTAGAATGTGAGCTACCATCTGGCTTCATAGATCTTTATCTCATACTAAATTACCATGACTTGTCCAGTTCCTTACTGAAAGTTTGTAATTGTGACAAGCAGCAAATAAAGAGAAAACACTGCTGAGCCCCCTGATAAGTCTGCTACTCCCCTCTGGAGGTTAAAATCACTGGGTTTTAATAGTTTCCTAGTTAAACACTTATGAAGCTCAGCTCGTTGTATAAACTATGCATCTGCACTGTTTTTCTAACGGCATAGCTCTAGTGTACTTGTGTAGGGAAGATGGTCACTAGCATAGGACCTGCTCTGTAAATAAAAATCTGTTTTCAAGTGATTTTCCTTTGCCTTACTTGATTACTTTCATAAATCTTGAGTCGAGTGGCATTGTGTGAGAAACAAACCCAGAGTGTACTCACAGTCATGTTACCATTGCTGGGGTTTTATGTTTTTTAGTTTGCCGCGTCTGCTATATTTTTGTCTTTCCACCTCATCATGACATCCACAACAGCAGCAGGAATAGTAATTTTACTTTGGGCTCATTTTTCCTTCTTGACCAAACTGAGTATAACAGCTACACAATGAGGTATTGTGCAACTGTTATCAGGACCACTTCACACAATCTGTCTCCAAACTCCAACTGAATTTTGCTAACCAGTTCCTCTGTTCTGTCTCCCAGCTGCTTACGGAGTTGCTATAAATAATAAAAGATTTATTATGCACAAGCCCATTTGTCTCTGACTTCCATGTGAAAACTTCTGGCTGCAAAATAAGGGCTATGGCATGGTCACTTGCTAAAATTCCAGGTGAATTGTTTACTTGGACTAAGTGCAGTCTTGCATAAATTTTAGATTTTGTTATTCCCAGTTTAGAACTGAAGTTAAATTGAACAAATACCTCATTTATCTTGAAATCAGATTTATGCGTGACCTTTAATAGTTGTTGCATCAGCATTTATGAATTAAATGCTGTGGTGGGAGATAAAAGGCTTTCCTTTTCCTGAATGTTGAACTCGATATCTGGCTATTCACACCCAATCCTGCTGAAAATATCACTGGCACTACGCTTGCAATTGTTACTCTTAGCCACTGAGAGGTGAAGGTGTGAATCTTGAAGCATGCAAGCTCTCTATATGCTTAACTGGAAATCCAGCTGCTTATTTTAGTTTTTAGCTTGTGTCCTGGTATTTCACAATATAATAGAAGGTACTGCACTGTGTATAGTAGCTCATCCAAGAAATGTATTTCATTGTAGTAGCAAAATGAAGATGGAGAGTTTCCCTTTAATTTTTCTTATGCTTGTTATTTTTGGAGCATGCCAGGAAGTATTTTGGCTAGCAAACTTTGATAACATGTTAAAGTTGTCAGCCTTTACTGGAGATTTAGAATTCGGAGAGTAGCTCCCAGAGTAACAGGCTGGGAAAATTGGGATATTGTGCTCTTGTTTAGTACAAACGTGAGAGAAAAAAGTATCTCTAAACGAGTAGTTAATGAATATTAACACACTTGTCACTTCCACCTTTATCTCTGCACACTGATTCAAGGCCTGTATTTAAATTGAAGCCATATTCCATAAAAACTTCGCAGTCTTCTGTCATTATGTTGCATTCCTAGCATTACTTCTGTGGTTAATTATTAGGAAATGGAATTACTTAAACAGATTTGTGCACACATCTCCAAATTAGTAAGCCTAAATTTATCAAACGAGTTGCCATTTTGAGTGTATGCCTGTTCTATTTTGAAGACAGATTATTGCTTGGTACTAACACATTGTATTGTATTGGAAACTTCAGCTTAACAGTTGCTCACTGTTAAACGACATGTATGGCAGGAATTGTCATGGTGAATACTTGTTGTTCTGCTTCAGAGATTCCAATGTTTCCTAAATGAAAAGATAAGGAGACCTGTATTATTATTGTCATTGTTTTGGGCAGCTTATTGTTTTTCTTTGTTCGTTTGTTTTCTACTTGCTTTTGACTTACTGTCAGCAGGTACAATAAATAGCATAACATTGTAACAGTGGGTAATGGCATTGGGTGCTGACTTAGGTACCACGAGCACAATCTCTCTAACATAAAGATGGAGTATTTTCTGTTATCTGGTGAATGGGTTCAGATTTCATCTGGTTTCCCGTAGTTACTGGGAAGCGGTAGTGCAGTAAGTGAAACAACGAGGGTTGGGTCTTGTGTTATTTATAGATCCAAAGCCTCATACTAAAGCTTTATATCAGAGAATTTTACAATGAGTAGACTTTCAGAATTACAGCTTTTAAGAGGTAAATACACAAGGTGGGATATTAAAAGAGCTGGGCAGTCTGTTGTCCTGTGCCTTAATACCTAGATATGATTTTAAAAGAAGAGAGAAAACTGAGGAGAGTCATAAATCAACTTGAGCAATGAACTTTTTAAGGGGAGTCAGAAAGCACAGCAGATAGTGTGAGGCTGTATGCTCTTATAAAGCGAAGCTGCATTCCTCGGTCATGTAGATCATATATAAGAGGAATCCACAGGGCCAAATGTCTAAGTTAAATTTATTATGGTCTAGTCAGGAAAAAAAAAAAAAAAACAAATACTGTTCTTTCCTTTTGTGGTTCCTTTATTTCTTCCTTCACTTGGATATATTTTTTAAATTTGGCTTATTTTTAAAAATTTGACTTCTTATCAGCTGAACATGAGAAGCAGGTGTGGAAAGAAGTGTGGTACTGAGACGTAAGGCTCTTGCATCTTCTTTGGTTCTCTCTGTGCTTTCTGAGAATGGGCTTAGCGATCAGCTTTCTTCCTCAATTATTCTCATTCTTACACGAGCATCATGCAGAGTGCATGGCATATGTAGCACAGTGAGGGGAGAAATTGGTGCTGGCGGCGGGGGAGGTGACTTTGCTCTTTCAGACTTACCTTTGTGTTCGGTATTAGTCTTCTGGAATTAATCTGAAACCATTGAAGAGTGTATTTTGATTAATTCTGCTGGGATGTAAAGTTTATTTGGTGTGTTTCAGGCTATTGGCTTGGAATGGGGACTGAATGGAACGTAATGGTTTGAATCTAAAATTTAAAGAAATAGAAACATAGTTACAGTTAGGCAAATCATTTGTTGGTACATGTGCTGCCATTTTCTGTCTTTAACAAGCTTTTTGAAGCCATCTTATGCCTACATTTGGATGAAAATAAAACCAAAAATAGCTAAAATGACCATAAGCCTTACAATTATGACAGTTGCAATTATAGCAGATGGGCACTGTGCATGATAGAAAGTCTCCTTTTAGCTCATGTGCCTTTGATAACTTCTAATGCAGGGAGTCAACCTTGTGAAAAAAAATTTATCTTTCAAGCAACAATTTTAATAATGCAACTGAGAAATTTTTTGTTATGTAGAACAGTTCTTCCTGGTCTCAGCTTTGACGATTAAATTCATTTTTCATGAATTCACAGTGCCTAAGGCTCCTGTGAAACCTCCCTTGGCTTCTGAGGGTTTTTTTTTTTTATGTGTGGGGTGAATTGTGTAAAGTCTTTCCATAATCAGAAAGGTAATTTGGGCCTTTTCTGACCCCTTTTTTTCCCCCTTCCTCTGAAGAGGGAAGTTTCAATAGGGTTGGAAAATTTCCAAAGACTCTTATACAACTGGTACATTCTGCTTTAACATAATGCAATCTTTCCACATTTTCTTTTTCCTTAATTAACGGGTGGATGGAAGGGGTGTTAGATTCAGTTTCACAGAAGGATTTTATGCAACTGCACAAGACGGTGTGAAAAAACAGAACAAACTTTGTAGGCAATAATATTTTGAAAAGTTGACTGCATTCTAGCACAGCAGTGTGCTCCTGCTGCAAGTTACAGAGCATTGCTGGAGGCACTTGCGATTCGGTGATCTGGCTGTCTCTGTTAAGGAAAACTTTTAAAAAACTTTTCTGTGCCTTATTAACTAAGACCATTCTCTGCAACGTAGTGGAATTTGGGCTATGCCAATCTCTGTTACTGAACTTAGGTGGGGTTGCAATATTGCTGTGCTGCAGCTTTGGACAAATGCTTAAGGAGGAAGAGTTCCAGCTTGTCAATTGTAGAACCTTTAGAAGACAGGTGCAAATGGGGAAAAATTTTGCTTTGAAGTTTCTAAAAAGTTCTATATATGTATAGCAATGCATAGCTGTGAATGTTAGGGAAATGTCTGGAGGTTAGAGACAGTAGGAGTTTGTGAAGTTAGGAAGCATCAGGAAAAGGAATATTTGACAGCTTTAACAAATGCAAGGGATAGAGAAAGAGCGAGGGGGAGGGAAAATTAAGACAGGATGGGTGCAGTTTTAGGTTGCTTTTTTAAGGGAATGGGTCATTTGTAGAGCTTAATTGGTGAATAGGAATGTGTGTCTGACAGTCTATGTGCTCTGCAAAGAATAAACTGTGGTCAGCGATACAATAAATCTTATCTAGATTACCACTAACCTCTTTCCCTGCAAAGCAGAAGTCTGTTAGTTGAATAACTGCATGTTGCTAGATGTAGTTCTTCTGTGTCTGTAACAAATATTCCCTCTGCAGACAACTGGAAAATGTAAAACACAAAAATCCCAGACGGAAGTGGACCCAAAGTGAGGCATCTCAGCATAATCTTATTCTGGTGATTATGCTGAAGTCGAGTGGATATGTGAGTGAATATAAGCTTAAGAAAATCTTTCATTTCTGTGAAAGACTCTCTGGTGGTGTGGAAGGGAAATATGTTGAGTTGCAGACTACAGATTTACTTTTCTTTAGCAGAATTTCCCCCTAGTTTGTGCATCTAATTTTGCTCTAGTCTCCAAATTCAGAAGGTGAAAATTTTGAGATAGAGAACTGCAAGGAATGGTTGATACACCAGATGGTTTTGCTACCTTTCAGAGGTACCTCAATGACAGCCTCGAAACAGGCCAATTTGTTCATATTCGTGAAGCTCAGCAACATCTTGCACCTGGGGAGGAATAAACCCTGCACCAGTGCACACTGGGGGCTGACCAGCTGGTTAGCCAGATGGAAAGCACCTTTGCCGAAAAGGACCTGGAGGTCCTGGGTGTACAAGATTCCCTTAAGACAGCAGGATGCCCTTGCAGCCAACAGCCTCTTAGGCTGCAATAGGCAGAGCACTCCTGGCAGGTTGAGGGAGGTGAGCCTTCCCCTCTCCTGAGCTGTGGTGAGCCACATCTGGAGTGCTGTGTCCAGTGCCGAGCTCCCCAGTACAAGAGAGATATGAACTTACTGGATCGAGTCCAGCAAAGAGCCATGAAGATGATAAAAGGGTTGGAGTGTCTGATATATATGGGGAGGCTGAGAGAGCTGGGACTGTCCAGAGAAAGCTCGGGGGGATCTTATCAGTGTGTGATCTTGTCTGTGATGAAGTGGAGAAAAGAAGATGGAGCCAGGCTCCTCTCAGTGGTGCCCAATGATGGAACAAGAGGCAATGGGCATGCATCGAATCACAGAAAAACCCATTTAAACATAAACGACATTTCTACCTATGAGGGTGGTAGAATGCTGGAGCAGGCTGCCCAGGAAGGTGATGGAGATCACCTTGGGGATGTTCAAAACCTGGCTGGAAATGGTCCTGAGCACTGCTCTGCGGCTCCCGTTGCTTCAGCCAGGGAGAAGGGATGGGTACCTTCTAGAGTCACCCATCCCATGATTCTGTGGAAATTTGCAAGGATGCTGAATGGGCAAGAGAAGAGGGAGCACATGACAAGAGCAACTGCTGGAAGGAAACCATTGGTTAAAAGTTAGGAATCTGAAGATACTTTAGGGGGACTTTTTTGAGAAAGGACTTCAATTTTTCCTTGGCACACAGAGACAGCAAAGATGCTTTGCATTTGGATACCTTTTGTCATCCGTGTAGACAGCTGTGTAGATGGTTGATAACTTGGCTGTGGAATGTGCTATTAGGGCAGCCCGAGTTCAAAAACATACAGCTTTTGAAAACTGATGTTTTAATGTAATTTATAATGCACATATGTGAGAGTGTAAAAAGCTTGTAGTTTTGAGAGTTAGGATGAGTTAATTTCTGGTTGAGAGCTTTAACTGGGACTGTGCTTCTTGAAATAATTAAAATAGGTGCACCCTGTCTTCAGTGCTCCTTACTGCCACCCTGTGCTGGGGATACAGGGGCAGTGAGTGCTGCTGGTTCATACGTTGTTCTCCTGTTTGTGGTGTGGTAGGGCAAATACGCCAGGAAAAGAAGCAGAGCTTCCTCGTGCTTTGCTGTGTTACTGATGAGTATTGTGGGAGGGGGTGTGCCTGTGGTGCCAGGTTCAGAGGATTTCAGTAAGAGGCGATGAAAACATGGGTACTATTACCTTTATTAAAAAAAAACAACCAAAAACTAAACAAGCAACCAAAAAACACACAATAACAGCAACAACAAAACCCCCATATTCTACTGTTTCATAAAGTTCAGAGGAAACAGTTCTCTTTTTATGAATTCAATATCAAAACATAACAAACAGGTATAAACTCAATTCCCTTTTAATGCATTTTTCTGTAAATACAACTCCTGAAACTGGGCAGAACTATAACCCTTCTCACTTAAGAGATAACTTATGGGTGTTTTGAAGGGTCTTTGGAGATTTTTTTTTAATCCAGCACCTTTGTGCAAAGCTCAATACATCAATTAGAGACTTCTCCCATAGGGGAGAGGGGAACAGTGGAGATGCTCTACCAGCTACAATACAGATGATGAATGTGCTGGCAACTTAATCACAGTCATGTTCTACCCTAAATATTCATCTTCTGTCTCAAAGTGTACAGGAATGACAGAGCTAAGGGAAGGGAGGTTTGGCGTGGACAGAATGTGTACACCAACCAAAACAGACCGTGACTGTGCGAGAAGGATCAAACAGCTCAGTTGCAAAGTATTTTTTCCAGTTTAATTTATTTTGAAACTCGTAAATATTTGTTCCCTTCATCATCTGTATAGGTTCCAAAATTAAGCATTCCTGAAACTTGGGTGTAGTATTTTGGGATGGAAGGCTAACATTCATATTTAGATTAACTACTGTTTTATTAAACCAATATACAGAGATGGTGGAGGTATACACAAACTAAAAGAAATGTCTATTTTGTTAAACCAAGCTGACAGGCCATGATTACAGATAATCTATTTTTGTGATGCAAGCTGGAAATTAATATAAACAGTGTGGAGCAAACCAGGCTTGTGTTTTGCTTGTTTTTGATAGCTGTGTGAAGGGGAATCTCTGTAAATCAGGTTCAAGATTTATTCAGTGATGTTCTGTGAAAATGGTCCAAGTCAAATCTGTATTCACTTCTGGAAGTGTTACATTTTGGTCTTCTCTATACTTTCATGTGAAAGAGAATAGTATAGAAGCTTGTGTTAATTGATGAATGTGATGCAGTGTATACTGTGTGTAAAGAAGTGTTCCCTGAACATCGTATCAGATAACAGATAAAATTCCTTCCAAAAATGTGAAGAGTGAGCAAATGCCTTTAACAACAGCACGATACATTCTCTGGTAGTTACAGCTAAAACAGGCTGTCAGGAGATATTAAACTATATATAGATTTTGCTATTCCTAACAGATTGTTGTTGAGATACCTCACACATTTTTTGATGTTACATGCATTCAGAAGAGCTGAGCTTTACATAATTTCTGGTTAGTGTTAGTTATGTGAAACTATATTAAAATGAGTGGCCTAGTTAGGAAACTCTGCTGTGTCACATATGCAAAAAGACAGGTTTGGATATTGCTGCCAAAGATGCATAAACTTTCTTGATGCACGACATTCTTTTCTTTACATTTCTTTTGAATTCAGTGTGGTTGCAAACTGCATTTAGAGGTAATCTGTCATGGTGGCATGGCCATCAGTGGAGCAAGAGCAGCTGAAGATTGTTCCCTGTTTGCAGACGTTACCTGTCCAGGTAATGCTGCCACAGCTCTCATGGGCACTCGAGAGGAGCGCAGAAGAACCAGAGTCCCAGGCACTAAATATCAGTCCCAGGAGAAGTTTTATTCATTTTAGCAGCCTTTGCTTAAAGGCTGCCCAGTGCAAACAGAGCCTTCAGAGCATTCCTCTGGCAAACTCCAAACAGATGTGTAAACATGTGTACGCTGACATCTTTTTGAGGCTCAGCTATTTCTTGTATTTGCTAAGAGAAAAGATCGTGCTGAAGCAAGGATTCTCTCAGATTTTGTGCTCTGGACTCCAGCGTGAGGTATTAGGTGGACTTGGGGTGGGATGGGATGCAAATGTGTGCCATTAATATGACTGATGGAGTATGTGCTCTTTCGTGGGATTCTGTTGCTGCTGGAGATGCACAGGTCTTCTGCCTGCACAGGACCAACTGGTTCCTGGCAAAAAAAGTTGTGGGAGAATGTGTCATATGGACAAAATATTTCTCTGTAACAGCCTCCTGTGAAATTGTAGAATCACTTTTGCTGAAGCTTTTAGCTTATGTTGCAAAAGGATAAGCAACTGAAAATAGGAATATCTCATTCAAAATATTGGACATTGTCCCTTATCTGTGTTGTTTTCAATGTTGTCTATAATTTCCAGTATTTCAAAAATCATGACTAGTGAATCAGAAGATTATTTAATATTGTCCTTAGAACAGCATATTAGGACTGTGCTTAGGGCCCAAAGCATTACTTTGGGTTTTCAGCACGTGAAATGTGTCTACCTAGGCTGACCTTCCTTCTCTCTTTGGACATTTAGTTGCATGACTTTGATATCTTTGATATGTGATGTAATAGGTCATATGCTACTCAACTATTTGTAGGTCTTTATGTATTACTTTCTAAATGCTAGTTGGGTTCTTTTGTTCTCTTCATAGGGGCAATTAGTCGTAGTAGTTTAGATCTAACCTTTAGCACAGAGACAAGATTGTTCCATATTTTCATTACTTGCAGGGAAGCAGAGGCAAGAGCTCCTGGCCACTGGAGGAGACATTATTGAAGGAAACAGACCTTTGTTGTTTTTTTTTTTCTCCTAGGTATCTATGTCTGATAGAAATGCATTCAGAGAACTGTTGTGATCCATTTCTTGTTTGTAGTGACCTTCCCTTTTGTACATCCATTCACAATTTAGGGAGGTATAGGTTTTCTGGTTCCTTACCTAGGCTTTGCTCGGATCAACTGCTTCTGTGTCCTTCTGACACCTCCCATCTTTCACGCTGTAGCGTGAAATCGGTCAGTTGATTCTTGAAGAACCACCTCACTTCTGATCACAAAATTGTGTGTTCATGGTGGTGCAACTGTGACAGCAACTTGCTGTTGAGTGTTTCCACTGTCAGCGTCTTACAGATGCACAAAAAAATGAGGCATAGGCATTGAAGGTAAGGAAACAAGACAGGTCTTCCAGATACAGCAATTCTGGGAAAAATGGAACCAGACAAGCTACACCCACGATTTTGGATGGCTTTTAGCTAAAAGTAAACTAAGTTTTGTTAATACAAAACAATCTAATCACTGCCACTCCTGCTGTTATGATTCATCTTTTAGCTGGGTAAACCCTTTATTCGTGGTGTTAGATCAGTTTCAGAGTATTCTTAATTTTTGTTTCCACATCCTGAGAGGAAAGAAAGACTCGATAGCGAAAAGTAGTGCTTGAAAGGAGAGAACAGACACTTCATTATGCAAAACAGATCTTCAAAGTTGTGACGGGCTTGGCTTTGAGTACTTTACATCTAAGAAGACTTTTTCCTCTGTATTTAATTTTTTATTGCGTAAAACCAGCACTGATTATCCCACCAAATGTCAGAGCTGACACAGGAGAAAAATTTGGGCTGGATATCTGTCTAGTTTGGTGGTTTAAGATGCATTTCCAGTGAAAAGCATCTGCAAATAATGGAGTGTAATTATGAAGCCACCATGTAGCAGCCCATTCTGCCAAACAGCTCCAATCCTTTAGTAGGATGTTACAGGAGACTTGTTCAATTTTAGCCACTGAAGTACCAGAAAGTAGGAATTGCACAAGGTATTTTTGACAGAGAATGCCTTTGATTTGCTAACAGGGCTTTTAAGCCAAGCAGCAGTAACCGAGAGCCTTGACTTTAGGAAACTATTTAATTCAGAAATTGTTCACAAATGTGTCATATTTGGGAGCAGATGATGCTGAGGTTGGGACAATGCAATTTTTTATCTGAGTTGAAAATGTTTGCTTAAGGAAGCTAATGGTAAGCAGAAGTCTTTAACTGTGGAAGCTACCAGAGAGCTGCTGTGCAGGGGCTGGCAGAGGTCATGCGAAGGGCGAGGTGGGACTCCAGGCTGACTCCTGGCATAGGACTGTCCCTCTTTTGCATAGCTCAAGTCTACTTTGTGGTGTTGGGCTCAACAAAAAAAGGCTTAAACTTGCCCGGAGAAGCTCTCTAACTGCCCTGGGTAAGAGCAGTCACCCACAGGACAGCAACGTCCTACCGTGTTCTTCTGTATCTCCTTAAAGCTGGTGCGTGATACTGGAGGCAGAGGGGAACCGCAGTGGTTGGTGTGAGGGGTGCTGGATGCCTCACCACCTGCCTGCTAACTGCTCTCCTCCCAAGAAACATATCTCAGTGCTCCAAAGAACCTCTTGCTAGGGGAAGAGATGGTGACAGGTGTTTGCTGGATGAGGCTGAAGATCCTGAACTTGTCTTGTTCACCAGACCAATGGAGCTTTTGTTAAGATGCCATTCTTAACAGAAGCGGTGTTAGGACTTGAAGTTGCTGTGTGTCCTGCCAGTGGACGGACAGTGGTTTGTGTGAGGAAAAAGAATTTCACTTTGCCTTCATTCACTCTGGGTTGCCATCTCTAATCTCAGGCCTTTCTCTAGTCTATGTTTCTCACTGAAACCACGACGCAGCAGTGTGAGTTCCAGTTTCAGAGGTGGACGATTGCCTGATGGTAGAGTTTTTCCAGGAGACAATTTAAAGGGTTGTTGAAGAGGTGGTAAAATAAAAACACACAGACACGTATACACACACACACACACACACCCTAGGTATCCATCTGTGGCAGAGACCTGGGGGAGCAAGTGTTCAATCTTGGGTCAAGAGCAGTTCAGCTTGCAAAATTGCTTTGTGCCACAGGCATTGCACCAGGGAAGCTCAGTGAATTGCCAGCCTGCCTCTGAGTGGGATGCAAGGAGGCACGGAAACACCTTCGTTCACGTGTGGAGCCCAGGTAAAGCTGCCTGCGGAGCGTCTGTCTGCAGGCTGTGCACACAGCTGGTAGCATAAGGGTTAAGGATGGGAGCCTGAGCCTGGGACTGTACCCACTGTGTCTTGGAACAGCACATTTAGAGTAACAAGTTGATTGAAGTGTCCTACTCAAATTCCTGCTCCAGTCTTTTGCCTGGCCTGAGTATGCTCATGAAATATTGCGAAGTCTGTTGTACGTGACCACTTTAACAGGGGGCAAAAAAAAAGTTGCTCTTGCAGCTTGCTGCTTGCAGTTAGCAGTATTTTGGTTGATGGTCTGCGGTGACAGCACGCTCGTTGCAGCTGCTTTCTGCTCAGGTTGTTGATATGGTTGCTTGGGTTGGAGGCATACAAATGGCTTGCTGTCCCATTTGTTGGCACCAGCTAGAAGAACAATACATTTTTAACGCGGGCATTAATTCCTGCTCGGATGCACAGTTTTTTTATGGAAAAGGCTTACTTTATATTTGATGTTGCGTAGGGTATAACTTTTCTTTCTCTGAGAAAATACTCTCAGAAGCAAAGTAAGCTGTGTAAAGACTCGCAGGACAAGGATGCCTACCTTAATGTTAGGACTTTGAATGCGTGGCCTCTGGCACCCTCGGATCTTTTGTGAGATCATGCCAGTTAGCAATTCAATGCTCAGATTTTTTGCTGCTCCTGAGCAGTGTTCAACTGTACTTGAAGTAGCATTAAAAAGACAGTAATAAACTGAATTTATTTTGAATGACAAAAGCTGTGTATAATTTAAGGAATCTGATTTGTAGGTGGTAACAGATTAAAAAAACATTAATGCCAAAATATCCCATGATTCTTCAAGAAAATGAAACATAACTAAGAATTGAGTTATAACCTATTGTATCTTTAATCCCTGCTTAACATTTCAATAAAAAGAACATTGCTCTATTGAGAAATTAAATGCTTTATATTTACATTTTCTTTAGCAAATGAGAAAGAATGAAGTCATTCCACTGCATTCTCTTTTGCTTGACTGACACTTGATTTCACACTCTTTAGTCAACTCTCAAGTTATATTTTCCATAATAAAAAGAGATTTGTTTTCCCCTGTATGTTTAAAACCCGTGGCTTCCCTTGGATCTTCAGCCAACGGTTGGTAGTTTTTTTTTCTTTTTAATTTCTGTTTTTTTGTGTTGTTTTTTTTTTTTAACTTTACAAATTCTTCAGCCAGGATTTTTTTATTTTTTTGTAAGGTACTTTCATAGAATCTTGTGTCAAACTGTACACTAAATGGGGTTGAGAGAGATTAAAACTGCCATTTTAAGATTATCAGAGCACAAAGTGATCATAAGCAGATGTTCTAAAGCACTTTGATCTCTATTATGCCAAGAAATTTGTTAGTGGTGATCCAGGCAAGATCTCTGAGAGGCCTGCGATGCATAGTTTTGAAATAGTTTGGAGTCCAGTTCAGCATTTGCAGCGTCGGAGTCTGGGAGGCAACTGCATTTGGGGCTCGGAAACCCCACCCAACTCTGTTTATCTTTTTTCCCCCTCCAAGGAAGGGTTTTCAGTCAGTCCTTATGTTGTGGGGATCTCTCACCTACTGTTGCAGATCAGAACTGGGGCAGGCACAACAGTGCACAGCCAAAGATTTCTTCATCAGAGGGCAGAGGGCTTTTTTT
>VXAA01001421.1:1075471-1112985 GCA_013399115.1 Anseranas semipalmata
TTTTTTTTTTTTTTTTTACACTATACTGCTGAACATCAGATGAGCGTGTTAGTTCTTAGGGTGTAACAAATACACCATCTGCAAGACCCTTAATTTGATATTTGAATGCTAAAGAGGCCAGAAGTGAAAGCCCTTAATCCTACGCTAAGAACTGTTAATGCCTGTTGACATAAATGAGCGTGGAGGGTTCTCAGCAGCACGGAGCAGAACAACACCATAGCCAGGGGCCAACTTTAAACAACTTTATTCTATCCCTACTTACGTACCAATCCTGGAATTTGGATAGAAGCTTGTTGTTGTTATTCCATAAAACCTACTTAAGGAGGAGGCTTCCTTGCTTCTGACTGATTTAATCTTCATGACTGCCATCTTCACAGGGCCTTCAGCAAGCTCTTCTCGTAACTGAGTTGGATGATTTCAGAGCAGTGGATTGTCGTCTCCTCTGCTGAACCAGGACCACAATATTGTTAGCCTCTTTGGAGGAACGTCATGCAGAGTAAATAATTCATCACTGCAGAATCATTTAACTGCTGTTTCTGTGACAGAAAGTTGCAATTGTCCTATTCTTAGAAATTACATGAAGAAACTAAATCTGAAGAGATTTTCATAGAAGTATGAAAAAGAAGGAATAGATCTGAAAACCAATATTCACACTCTAGGAGAAGAAAGGTTGTACTTTTTTCTTTCCTGAAGTTAGATCCTGCAAAGTATGTTGAGAATGGAGTATAAAATCTCTTCCCCTGTGTTCACTTGTTTTGGTTAGACTATAATAATCCATTCCTTTGTATTAATATGCTTAGTGTAAACTAAAATATATTGAAACCATTGCACAGTACAATGAATTGATTTTCTTCAGTGCATCAGTATTTGTAAAAATACATAGTAGAAGGGATTCTGTGAGGTGGGTCCTATTTTCATGGTGAAGGTTCATGCGATCATGCATTTTTATAGACCTCACATGTAGAAATACAAGAACAGAAAAAAGAAATGTTAGTACTGGTCTTTGGACAGAGTCCTCAGTGCAACAGAGAAGCAGAAGTGTAATATAACTTATGAAGCTTATGGACAAGCAGCTAAACTGTTTTTTTCTTCGGAGCCTGTTGGAGAATCTGGAAGCACTGGGAGGAGATGGCCAAAGTGCAATCAACACCAAAACAGCTGTATGCTGCTTGCATTTACAGCATTCAAAAAGCAGCCAAAAAAGCACCTGCTTGTTGGATTTGGACTTTTTTGGCTTATTTTAATAGCATTCGGCCAGATCAGTGGCTTCTTGTCCAAATATATACATATATATATATAAATATAAATTAAATGTGTAATATCCAGGAAACTGAATAGCAGCGTTGTCCTTGCACAGACGAAAATATCTGTGCAGTGCAGAAATACTTCTGTTACAAATACTGATAAAATTATCACAATGCTTTTGTGTTTTTTTTTTTTTCTGACCTCTTCATGGTTTGAATGGAATGAGTAGGAAGTATACATATGAGATACTGTGTTTAAATAGGAAGTCTTTCTATGAGATGGTCTTTTAGAAACAAGACCTTCTGCTTCCCTGGCTCATTCTCTCCGGTCTTCCTGCAGAGGCTTTCTCTGGAGAGCTTTGCCCTCTTAGCCAAATGGAGTAGCAAGGTCTGATGGCATCTCTTCATTCCACAACCCAATTGCCTGCTTCTCCTTTCTCCAAATATTACTTTTGAATGATGTAATAGAATATGTAATTTTATATGTTTTTGCTTAAAAAAAAAAAAAAGAAGGAAGTTAATTGCTGAGTCTGAGTTAAGAGATGTAAGTGGAAGATGTTCAAGACTCCTGATTTCATTGCTTGGAAGTATAACAGGATAAAAAGATCTGGTTTTGTATGAGAGATTTTCTAATCATTCAGATAATGCTGTGAATTACTGCATCTGCCTAAATCCATGGCAGGAGGCTGGAAATATGGGCATTTGGAGCAAAGTAAAGCTGCGAGCAGTCGGTCATCAGAAGCTGTTCAAGGAGGGTTTGGCAGAACTGGTGTGGCTGCAGTTTGCAAGGCAGTAGTGTTAGGGCATGCTTGCTACATCAGTGGGCTTTGAAAGGAGTTCTGCCTTTTCTTTCCTTGCTTTTTTCCTTTGATCATTCCCTGGAATTTAGGATATATATTCTGATCTCTAGACAGAAACCCTTTGCCGTCTTTGCGTTGTGTGAAGCTGCTGTTTAATTCATGTAACCCCAGTTATTCAGTCAAGCCAATGTGTTTTCATTTTCTTTAACACACCCTGCTTTCTCTGACAGACCGTGTCCGCTCTTTAGTGAGCAGTGGTGACAAGGGTTGTAAGCAGTGTTTTGTAGGAGGTCTCTTCGGTGTCTGTACAGCAGCACTCGAGCTCTTGTGCCCGCGTGGGGGATCAATGCTGGCGCCAGAGTCGCTGGCTGCAGAGGGCTGGGTGGGTTCACACGGTTTCTGTGGTGGGATGCAGGGATATGAACAACCACACTTTGGTTGAAACTTCTGTTTAAGTGTTGAAACAATCTTAAATCCAAATTATACTGCTTATTAGTGAGAGTCTGTAAACAGCAATTTCTCTTCTGAAGCAGTCTAATGTTGTAGGTCCGAGCTGCTCCAGTATCTTTAATCATATTATTGCTCTTGATTAGTAGATGTTGTGCTGATTTTATCTCTAACCAAGCAAGCAAGACTTTTTTTTTTAAGAAAAGTGTCAAAGTAGTATCTAGTTTCCATTTATTTCAGAAGAAAAAGTAAGCTTCTGAAATTAAGCCTAACCTGAACACCTCCTGTGCAGCAAGCCCAGGATATCCAGCAGTATTTCTTACCGCCCCTAAGTCAGAGCAGTTGTAATGAGATGAAGATAAATTATTCATTTGGAGCCCTTGTGTGAGGAAAGTAGTAATGTTGTACGGTAGCGCGCATCCAGGAAGGGCCGTTTTGTACGTGTGTGTCTGTCGTGGTGCTGGCCAGGCTGACAGCAAAGGGTGAAGGCAGCAGTAAATATTAGTAATAATATCAAGAGTTCAGTGTTCTCCCAGGTTTATGTAGCTTAGTAATGGCACGTTTCATTGCTGAGGTGCTCAGCAGTGTGAGTGGGGTTTCCAGATACAAAAGATGAGAGAGTTTTTTTGGGGAGGGTTTTTTTTTAATGTTTTTAGCTTTGGGCTATGAACTGCTGGAAGTGCTGCGGAATTCTAGTTTTTATTTTTATCTGAGCGCCAGGCACTCGTCCACGCTCTCTGCCCTGCCAAAAAGACTTCAGCGCTCATGTGACAGACCACCCTGCCCGTGGGTGAGGTGTGTAATTCTTCCTCGGAGCAAAGATCCTGAGCAGAGACTGCTTATTATGTCGAAGTGCATGTGGTTTTCTGACAGGAGTTACTTGGCAGTCCAGAGAAAATATTAAACTCCACTTAACTTGGAAAGATCAGGAGGACTTAAATGCATAGTAAAAAATGTCTGTGTTTCATTTCTTCTCCTCGGTCTCTGTATTGGAAAGTCTTGATGATGATGAAGAAAGGTCTTGCCTTGCTCTGCAGTATGTCCTCTTGTTTGAGTGTACCCACCTGTGTCAGGAACAGCTGCTGGCATTTGTGGAAAGAATTTTATTTCTTGGTTGCCTGCTGAATTTATAAATGGGGATTTAAATGACTGGTAGTGAAAAGGAAAGAAAACCAGAAACCCAGCAATTTGGAGCTAGGAATTTCTGCAGTCCGCTCTCTGTTTTTGCTGATGGCTCTTGGGCATTGCTTGTGCCACACAATTTTTAAAACATTTTTTAACTCAGAAGTATGGATTTTTTCAGCATCAGTATTAGTATTTGTCATTATGAGAGGATTATTTTTTCATTTAGTAACTTCTGTTTAAGGTCATAAGCTAAGGTTTTAAAGCCTCTCATGAAAACAAAAATTATGGACTTTAAAACAAATTCTTAATTATTGGAAATCATTAGACACTGTCTCTTAAGGATTTCATTCCTTTTAGAATGTGTTCTTTAATCAAGCCTGCTACTGACAAAATGTCAGTAGCAGGAAAACTTTCTTCTTTCCTGGATAGCCATTTATGTCAAAATTAAATGCTGAATAATTAGTTTTTTATGACTTTTTGCTTTTTCTTAAGAACATTGGTACTAGAACCTTATATGAAAAAGTGTTCAGCTTAGCAGGTTTTTGCAAACTAATTTTTGCCATTGTGCTTTGAATATTTGTGAGGAAGCAATGACTGTTTACGTTCCCATTTCTACCCCATCACTGTGCTGCAAACTGATAAGAAAGAAATCGGGGTTTGCACCTGTGTACATCCCTGCACATGGCCAGGAGGTGCCAATTAGACACGACTGTGATGGGATGTTTGTGTGATGGATGAGGGGGAGATAAATTCGCTTCACATGGACGTAACAAAACATGAAAGCAAAGGAAGGGCCAGGAGAGGTGTCACATGGGTCTTCTGGCTTAAATACCCTGGCAGCTTCCAAGCAGTTCACAACTGCTAAGTTAAACACAGAATAATTACAGGAGCAATTCCTGCACATTCTTGCTAGTGTTGCATTAGTAGCTTGTTATTCAGCAACTGCCTTCTGTGTTACCTTTCCCCGTGTGTGCCTGGAAAGAGCTCTTAATCTCTATCTGTAAACGTTTAGAACAAAATTGCTATTTGGTGTAAAAACAAATAAACAAACCCCCTTTGAATTACTGGGTATCGGTAAGTTTCTCAGTAATCAGGCTACCACTGGGTTTCTGTTGAAACGAAATACTTGCTTCATGCCCTGATTAGTTGTTTTTTATTATTTTATTATTATTATTTTTGTTATTGCATTTGTTTAGAAATTTCTGTTCTTGCCAGCCCTGTGTTGCAATATTTTCCCCTCTCAGATGAGTAACAGCCACAAAAAGGGCTCTCCGAAACTTGCTGCTGGGGCTTGCTCTTTACAGCTTCACGGCTGATCCGCGGAGCATCTACCTGTGTAGCAGGTACGGTTACGCTGCACGGAAGGTTTAAGAAGAGAGAGCTCGTGCCCAAAGTGCTGCTGATTTCAAAGCTCTTTAGTGGCAAACCAAGGAGGGATCTGAATTCTGAATCCCAAGGAGAATGATAGGAAAAACAGCTGCAGAATTTCCTAGCACTTTGTGTATGTGCACTCCTTTTAAAAAGAAAAATTACCATTTCATTGAAGTGACATAAAATTGGCTCATTAAACACTGAAAATAAAATGTGTTTTTCTTTTACTTCTTATTCCTTTTTTCATGATTTAGTTCAATTTTCAGCTTTACTATGTTAAAAAAAAAAAACCTGCTCTGAAAATGAAAGCCAACAATTTCATGTGAATGCACAACTCCCGAAACTGAATTTTTAAGCCATCAAATGCTGTGAGATTGCAGCAGAATTGCTGTATGTAACCAGGAGATCGCAGTGCGTGCAGTCTAGCTGAGTGCTGTTCCTACTCTAGATGAATCAATCCTAATTCATTTGAACTGTTAAAAAGCAAACAGCTTCAAGATACATTACGAAGCCAACACTACATAGCACAGGAATTGAAATGAGTAAATAGCAAGCAATTCAGCTTTGATGTACCTAGATATGCCTCTAGGAATTTACAACTGCCTCTGAATTCTGTTTAATCTACTCTAGGTATTTGAACTTATGGAACAGCTTAAATATTCGGGTCTTGTTTTCACTGGATTTTGGAATATACATGTTCCCATAAAGTGGTTGACTATAAAGTGCAGTTATATTCTTGCCATGTTGATTGCAAAATGAATTTATAAGCTGGCATAGGAATAATGATGTGTCCAGATGTGGATATCAAACACTGCATTGTACAAGCTCAAAACTCGAGTGCCATTACGGAAATGAAAAGCATCGTGTTTGTGAACAAGTTATTCCTCCCCCTTTGCCTGCCTGGCTTGGCACGATCGGTGCACGCGTCGCATCCCACCGCATCCTGCCGCATCCTCATGCGCTGCTGCGTCGTCCTGGCAACGCGCAGAGGCCACCGCAGCGCCCGCGGGAAGGGTCCCCAGGGTGCCCCGCAGCATGCTCGAGGCACAGCGTGCGGGGCCGCACCGCGACGCATCCGGGACCGTGCCTTACGTCACCTGTCTGCCTGAACTCCTGTGTGGGGCTCTGCTTGATTTCTGACCCCCTCCTCCACGCAAACAAAACCCTCTGGGCAGTTTTGGAGTATGCACGTGTGGAAAAATCCTTAGTGAATGTACCCCGTTATAGGGGAGCGTCGGTCGGTCCTTATTTTGGGATGGCTTTGCACTTGGTAGGGAGGAGCCAGGTTGTTCTGTGGCTGTAGAAGATTACTGAAGCCAAATGATAACCTTGTGAAGAAGCACACTTTGTGCACTGGGGAGGAGGTCAACCTGCGTGGATTCCCTCGTGGCCCCAAGAGCCATGGGCTGCTGGTGTCCTCGTCTTGACACGGACCTGGGAAGTTTGGTCCTGATCTGTTGCTGTCAGAATTAATTCATAACGACCTGTTTGCTTTGTTCTTCATATTAGTATTCATGGGATTTTATGAAGGAACTTCCTGAAAATAGGGGGTTTTATACCGTGGGTGGTCTGACACCGAAGCACACGATTCTTAACTCTTCCTGTGTCTACTGGAGTTGAAGATGGTGCTATTTGCTTTCAGGAAATTTTGCTTAGGTTTGACTAAGGTGTTGAATTTGTTATGGTTATACTGCTAAACTGTGTTACAGAATTCCAGCCAACTGCTATGTTTGCAGAGGTGGTTTTTTCGTTGGAGTAGAACTTTATTAAATTTACAGAATAAATTTAATTAAAAGCCAGTAACTTCTAACATCTTATTTATATTGAGTGAACAGATTTCATGCATTGATAGCTTTGCATATTTACTTGGCAATTTGTTAAAGTAATTTACTTTGTAATTATTTCATGATTACTAATGTTTTGGTGCCATGCCACTTTCTGTTAAATTAAAATATTGTTGTTGGCTTTGTGACTCTCTGATCTTTGTGAACTTTGTACCACTTTGTGCATGACAGTTTTTCAAACCAATTCTCTAGTCTTTGACTTTGTTCTAACTTACTTTGCACGACTTTTGTCTCTTCCTGAGGCATCTGTGTGGCCGGTGCAAATGTTTAGGATGCCCTTTTGGTCTGCCAGTGCAGCTGACCCTGTGTACATTTTACATAGAAACAGTCTTTACTGTGCAGTAGGTACTTCCCAGCCACATATACAGAGAAAGCTCTTGTCCCCTGGGTGTTCCCAGTATACAAGATTAACAGGAGAGAGGATGTCCTCTGTAGCAAGTCACCTGGGCAACTCAAGGCACATGTTACATCTGTGTTGTATCTCCTTTTCCCTGCAACAAACCCTCTTCAGCCCCTGTTATTCCCCTCATCTTAGATCCATGTGGGGTTTCAGCTTCATTCTGGGCTTCTTGGTACAGCAGCTTCTTCTGACTTAAACCGCAGTTGTGGTAGATACTGGATTAGTCATTTTTGTGCATCAGGGGAGAGAACTGGTGGAAAGGATTACACATGTACTCTTACGGTGAAATGAAGCCTAGATGAAAACTGAAGTAAGGCCAGATGGAAGTGCTGTTAAATATCCCTAGTAGCCCGAGTCTTAAAAGCTCTGTTTTCTTTGTAAAGCTTTCCTGCTATTCATTCAGTTTGGGGAATGTATCCCACAGTGTTATTTAGTGCAGTCACAAGTAACAAATGATGTGTTTGCAGCGAGACCCTGGTGTGGCGTGTGGGGTTGTGCTCCGCTCCTCTGCAGTGAAATGTTTGTACGCGCTTTTGATGAAGAAGTGTTTTCCTGCGTTAGACAAATGAAGAGTGTCATTTGGGCAACCCTGGGACTTTTCAGAGCTTCTTACCTCAGATAGCATGCATGCTCCGAACCTGGGCTGGATTATGTTTATCTGTTAGCTCACAGGGTGCTTTTAACTACTGTGCCTGCTGCTTGTCTTTAAAAGAATACTTGAAGTGGTGCTGCTTGGTTTTCCTTTGGCTCTCACTTCCTTCTTAGCCTTGTTATTCTTAAACATACTTCAGAAGACTGCTAGAAGCCTTCCACAATTCTGAAATGTTTTGTGGGATTATCTGGGATGTGTACTTTAGTTAAGTATGTGAGATTTCTTCTTGCCCGTTCTCTGCTAGATGTAAAAGTTACAGCCTGAAAAACGCCTGCTGGTAATGGCAATTTATAACAGCCCGTGTCCTGGAGCGTAATTTATGATGAAGAAAGCAGAGGATTTAGCAAGTCTAAAGCCTCCCTGTCTCTTGTTCTGTTTTAAGCATTGTGGGATAATCTAGCATATATGTAGTTAGTCACTGCTTCAAGTGTAGAAGTATTTTAACTTTGATACCTGATGTCTTTTGCAGACAGATCAGATAATGTGGCCGTGTGAGAAGTGTGGTGTGTGCTTGCATTTGCCATGGCTGTAGGAGAGCAGAGCCGGTGGTGATTTTTTGCTGTTGAATGTAGATTGGCAGGTTTTTGTGGAAATGTGTGTGGAGGTGGGATTTGGTCACATCCCCTGCTCAGCACTCCGGACATGGCAGGGCTCACTCCCTACACCACCGTGGGCCCCACTCTCTCCTGCTCTGGTAAAGCAAAGGCTGGGGGTGGTTTGATGCTCAGCCTGGGTCCCACCCGCATGCGTTGGGTGCCCGGCTTCTTGCTGTGCTGCTGCCCCTGGTCCCACAGCCCGAGGAGCCCACAGCTATGGGCTGGGGACCAGCACTGCTGCAGGCGACGGCAGCTCCGTCTCCTCCCCTCGTGTCCTTGTGTTTCTTGCCTGTGTGTAGGCACACTCGGCACTGTTCGCATCTCCTTAGTGAGCTCTGCTGCCGAGAGCTGTTGACCTCCACATTAACCCAGTTTCCAATATTGAAATCTCATTCCATGGGTTATTGCTTTCCTATTAATATCGTTGTAATATATTAAACATAGAGTTGCTGTTGTGGTGATTTATATTAAGATAAATTGCTAGTGTGATACATGGGGATTTAGTTTCTCAGCTTATGAATCTGCTTATTCCCTGCACGTTAAATTACTGCTTTCTCTGAGGAGACGCATCTGAAATTCAGTATGTTTTATTATTTCTCACACCATTTTGACACACTCGTCAATTTAGTTCAAAGAATGAAGTTTTTATTTAAATAATACAGATGTGTTTGTTCAACTTTACATTTAATAGTCCTGGTTTCTTTCAAGTTTGTGACCAGCTTTGCCTTGGATTTAAATATTTTGTTTTCCAGACACGGAGAGTGAGAGAAAGAATAAGGGTTTCTGCACTTAAAGAGGTCACAGGACAGCCCAGGCCTGCTGGAGCAGACACCCCGCTGGGCCTCGCGGAGCAGCACTGCGTGCCAGAGTGCCAGGGCTTGAGGAGCTCTGCAAGGAGCTGGGCTGTGCTCGGTGCCTGTGCTTGCTCATCCATGCAGCTGCTGCGGACACCTGGCTAGTGAAAGGGATAGAAGTTCAATAAGTAGTCAAGCTAGAAAATTGGTAGATAAATGTTCTCTATCTCTCTTTTTCAAAATTTTTGTTTTGAGGTGGAGAAATCCTTTTATTGAATTTGGATAATTTTGGTAATAGACCTAGAGTTGAGCTGAGGTCTGGAGTCTAGAAATGCTCTGGTATACTGCATGCCCCCAGATGGTTCCCAGTTCTGTGAATTAAGTCTGTGTTTGCCAGATTTGTCAACGTCTTTTATTCTTGGTTTTCTAGTACAAACATTTCAGCATCTGCACTTCTGTATGATAATTTTAATAACGTACCCTTTCAGTTTTTAAAACAGGCTTATAAAAAAGATGGAGAACAACTTTTTACATGGAAAGATAGTGATAGGACAAGGGGGAATGGATTCAAACTAAAAAGGGAAGATTTAGATTAGATGTTAGGAGGAAATTCTTTACTCAGAGGGCGATGAGGCCCTGGCACAGGCTGCCCACAGAAGCTGTGTATGCCCCATCCCTGGCAGTGCCCAAGGCCAGGCTGGATGGGGCTTTGGGCACCTGGGCTGGTGGGAGGTGTCATGCCCATGGCAGGGGGTTGGAATGAGATGGGCTTTAGGGTCCCTTCCAACCCAAGCCATTCTATGATTCTGTGATGATTTCAAGTTTTTTCCTCTTGTCCACATTTACTCTTCTTTTTGTTAACGTGGTTTATTATATTCCTAATCTTGTTTCAGAATTCATGCGGCATGTGACTTCCTTGGAAAGTCAATGTCGGGTAAATGGCATTGCTTCGTTAATTAAATTTAGTCAATATAAACTGTGCTGCAGCAGGAACACAGAACTCAGCAGGTCTCTGACTGGGGCTGTGAAATTTCTTAGAGATTTGGGACACTGTACCAAATGGATACTTAATAGTTTGCTGGGAGGTGCTGTCAGACGAGTTACCTGATGTTGGTGATCCGTTTTCAGTTCATTTAGTTAGCGTGCGTGTGCTTTATTATTTTTTTTAGTATTTTCTGTTCTGTGTTTTTGCCATGATGTATGTGTCTATGTTATAAATAAAGCTACTGATGAGTGCAAGCTAGCTTGAAATTTGATTTGGAGAAAGGAACTAGGCATGTTAACTTGGCAAACAACTGCAAGTAAGGCTTTCCTACTCATGAGGTTGAAATGCTCACAAACCAAAAGACGGAATAGTTATTTAATTTGATCTGAGGGTATACAATTATGTAGTACCATGACTCTTTAATGAGAATAGCTGTTGGCCTACACAGAGAATAAAGGACCTAACACATGTCAGCATATAGCTTGTTGTCAGCTGCCAGAATAGATGCTGTGGTCTGGGATTTTGGTCTGCTTCTGTAATACCAGCTTCATCTTTGTCTATTTTTGATGTAGCTGCTGGTGCATTTTAATGGCAATTCAGGAATGGATTAGGGTATGGTAGGATGGCTGTAGGCATTTGCACTTGAGACAAGTGCCAGTCTGGGAACAAAATGTGAGTGACTAAAGTAACACATTTCAATTGATAATGTACAGAATAAAGAAGTGAGAAATGACAATATGCATAAGATAATACAGGAAGAATGCCCCGGAAAAGTTCTTCTGGTACAGCTTCAGAGGTCTGTTATAGATGGGCCTGGCTAGAGCAGTGTCTCAGCCTGTTCGATAAGCTTTGCCAGAAGCACATAGCTTTGTAGGAGACTTTGAGTTCCCTGCCATATATAATGGGGAACAGCAAAGGGTAACTAGAGGTATGGCCCAGCCATTCCTGAGTGCAGCAACTAATGGTGATCCTACAAACAGCAAAGTGAATCAAAGAAAAGGAAGCTCTCTGGACTTCAGTTTTGCTGAGCAATGAACGCTGTCACAGAAAGCAACTCTTCACCTTGCTCTCATCACTGTGAGTTGATTCAGCCTACAGGAAGGAATTGTGGCTGAGACTCTCTGAAGTTTTCTATTTAAAGATGTAGATCTAGATGAAATGAAGCAAATTAGCTGGTGAACCCAAGGATTAAGAGCTCTCAGAGCTGGTATTTCTTCATTTGAAAGGTTGAAAGAGAGCAGAAAGCCTATGGCAGAGGACTCGAGACCGAAGTCTTAACCATATAAAATGCTAGTTCCTGGTCAGAGCCATTTTAATAGGAACAGGCTAAGTAAAGATGTGGATGCATTCTGGAAGGTTTGCTATTAAAGTTGTAGGAACTCCTGTATTGAAAATTGCTAATAGAACTTCAAAATAACAATGCATAGCAAGCTGCTTCACTAAGTTCTAAGAGAAGCTGTTAATCTTCCAAGAAGTATTTTCACTTCTGCTTATTCTGCCATGAATTTGGCACATTGTTTTATATTTCTTACAGCAAAACTCCCTGTTGGTGTCAAGAAAACTGAATTCCTTATTTGCTGGTCACCAACAACTGCCTTCATAATGTGAGGCTCAGAACTGGCATAGATCTTTGCCCTGAGTCACGTATTTAGTAAACATTTAATTCAATTTGGGTATTCACCTAGGGAGGAGATTAAATGAGAGAGGTCAAGCAGCTGCTGAGTGTTGAGTAATTCAATACTTTGGACATGTTGAGATTTTAATAAACATCAAGGTAAATGGTTTGAAATTGGAGCTGGGAGTTGAGACTCCACAAAGAAGGGTTCATCTTTCAGTTTTAATTACAAAACCAAAGAGACCTCTATCCTCAAGTTTTGCACGCTGTAGGAAGATATAATGAGCTGTGTTCAGCTGTGATTCTGTGTGTGAGGATATCCTTCAGGTACAGATTAAAAAGACAAGTATCTAAAAATATTAAAAAAAAAAAAAATGTTGCTGTTTTGGAGGCCACTGACCTACTTCTATAAAAAGCACACAGTGTAAGTAGTACATATTCAGGATTTATAGACTGTGTTTGTTACCAAGCCAAAAGAAAAGAGCAAACAAGATTTGCACCATCCCTTGGTTTATCTTAGATTATTTCTGTATATTATTTCTAAATTCAACCTTTTATTTAGGTTGACATCGATAAATACTGATTTGGACTGATAATTTCTTGTCTTTATTATTGCAACATTCATTTTTCTTGGGTTGAAGAATACAGTCTTGTTTTTTGGTGGCAATCTGGAATGTCACTGCAAAGGTTGTTTTCAAGATCTGTTGCTTCACATGTGACAATTTATTTGCTGCGACAGGGAAGTGGAGTCCCTGGAAGTGTGCAACGCCGAAGCTGTTTGTCTTCAGCTTCAGAACCCATCCTCAAAACTGAGGGAGCAATCCCTCCCTCATCCACTTAGCCTGTGATACAAGACTTCATCTCCTTCATTTCTGAGATGTTTTAACACCCCTGTTTTTTTTTTCCTCCACACTGCCCTCATACTGGGAAGGAATCCCCTGTAAACACCAGCAGGGCCCCTTCATTTTGCTCTTCCATATCTGTCCTTAAAATTCTTTCTTGCCATGTTTCCTGACAAAAATATCTCTGCAGCTGTCTGTTAATATGCTAAAAACACTTCCTGTCACACTGACCTGTATTTGTTGCTTCCTTAGAAGTCCCTCAACTGCCTTCATGTATGCATTTGATCTGTCTCCTTTTTCGTTTGCATGGCAAGCCTTTTTGCAGTTTGAATATCACCTCCGTCTCTCTTTTCATCTTTAGCTGCTTGGAGTCTTGATGTGTAATATACAATTTTGAAGTTATGGTGATGATGGATAGCTTTGTAGATCCAAGAGATCAGAATGGTGCCATAATAAAGACTGAAAGGAAAATCATTTCTTTGCATTTTGCCTCACATCATGAGATTTATGGGCACTGCTAAGGTTTACAGCATCTGTCCCATGTGACCTTCAAGTGAGTCTCCTTCAGTTCATAGTACAACCTTGTACCAGAATTTTATTCTATTCTAGAATATTTAGGATAACTCATCCCATTATGAGAAAGGGAAAAAAAAAAAAAAAGCAAATGGAGACAAACAAACAAACAAAACAAAACACATTTTTAAAGTGAGGTTCCCTTTGCTACTTGGTGAAATCTGTGTATTTTGTGTTCTTAATGAAACTATTAGGGTATATCGAGAGTACTCATTTCAATGAATAAAAGATTCAAACCCATTTTCTTAAACTTACAAAATCTTCTACAAGTGCTGACTTTGAAACAAAATACTTCAAAGTAGGCCATAATTAGCAAGTGATTTGAACTTTATTTTGTTTTGCTGAATTGGCCCTGTTAATACATTGCTATCAGGGACAATTTGTGTGGCTAAGTCTTTATTGAGCAAACAAAACTGTAAGAATTGTCCAAGCGGTCAGACCAGAGATCGTTCTGGTCCGGTGAGCTGCGTGTCGAACGGGGCAAGTGAGCAATGTGTTTACCTGTCTGGGAGCTTTCCTGGCATCCCCAAATACCGTACTGAAGAGATTCCATACTCACACCTAGTACCTGCAAGTTGTTTTGTTTTGTTCTAATTATTATCAGGACACTTCTTCTCAGAAATGTTTGCGTTCCTGGTTTTGAGAAGTACTATTATTATATATTGTAATTTTCACAAGGTTTTCTGGCAAGAAGTTCCACGTTACTATATGCTACAGGAACTTTTGCTTTTACAGCATCGAAAACAAAACTGACTCTGCAAACATTGTTGCTTAACATACTCTTTTCCAAATCATTTTATGAATACTTTGGCTCACACATGTCTGATCACCCTCCATTTGGAACCACACTGTCAAATCCCTATTATTATGAAAACTGCCCATTTATTCCCATCTTCTGTGCATTGCCTTTTTAATATTACTCATCCATACAGAGACCCTCATTTCCTTTTATCCCATGGCTACATAGTCCTTGTAAGTGCCTTTGGTGAAGGACCTTGTAAAAAGCTTTTCAGAAATTAAAATGTGTCGTGACAACAAGGTCACCCTGGATAATATGCTTGTTGGCTCCTTCAAATAATTGTTCTGGTTTAAGGTAACACTGAACTCAACAGAAACCATGCTAGCAGGTCTGCATGCTGTGAGTCTATTAATCCCAATTGAAAATACTAATCCCAAATAAATCCAAAGATTTTAGGAGTCCATCTTTTCTCCTCTAAGATGCTTTTGAATATTGCCTCCGCTTTTGTTGCTTTCTGTTTGTTTCCTACTGAAGTCAGTTTTGCTCTGCAGGCGTTAATGGAGAAATTTTATGTCAGTTATAAGGAAATTAAGGCAGCTGGGAAGAGTAATATGTGAATCTTATCCTGAGGCAACTTAAGAAAAAGGGACGATATTTGTCACATTGTGTCAGAACTGTTCTTTGAATGACAGCTGTTCCAGGTGTTTGTTTTTCTGTGAATTTTATGAATTGTTTTAAGGCCTCTTCCTCTGCCTCTCATTTCTGGCAGTTCCTCTGGCTCTCACCTACTTCAGGCAAAGGCTCCAGAGTGGGAACTTCCTCAGCTCCAGTATAATTATTTAACTTAACTTTTCTTCTGTGACCTTAATTCTCAGGAGCACTGCATCTATCACATCTTTATCATCTTTTTGCCCTTTGTTGTCTTTGGTAGTTCTTCCTTTTGAAGGCTATGAAAATAAGTGTAATACTGCTTTTATATCATTCACAAGTTGTACCTCAGTCTATGTTGGTCTGTCTCATTTTTTAGGTAACATTGAAAAGATGGTATTTCTTGGAGATTTTTATTTATCTTTAAACAATCCCTATATTACTTAAAAGTCTATTTTTTAATTTGATATCTAAAAATCTATGGTGTCACAAAATGCAACTTTTATATTAGGGTAATTTCTACAATACATAGAAATGTGAACGTGCTTTTTATTTTGGTCTGGTTGCTTGTGGTAAACTTGCTCTTAAATGAGTGATTAACCAGTCTCCTCTGTTGCTTATTCATTTTGGCTGTACATTAAATTAGAATGGTGCAGCACTACCAGATATTTAGAATCAATTGAAGAGTGTATAGTTACCTATTTAGATCATTTTGTGATCATATCTTTGTTAATTCACTAAACAGAGTTATCTTAAAAATATTGTTGTGCAATCTGATGGTGTGTATAAATACCTTTATGGGCTCTATCAATATAGCACATGCAGATTTGAGGCTTGCATGCACTGACTAGACCGTGCTACATGCAAGTTTGAAAGCTTCTGGAAAATGTCTGTAAGGATCAGCTTTGGGCTATACTGCTGCTGACCAAGTTAAATCATTTTAAAGCAAATTTGAAGCAAGTGCCACTGCTTGGTTCAGTGCATTCTGTGAGTACTTATGCTTTAAAAATAAACTGCAGAAAAATATTTCCAGCTGTTTTCATAAAATCATAGAATGGTTTGGGTTGGAAGGGACCCTAAAGCCCATCTCATTCCAACCCCTGCCATGGGCATGACACTTCCCACCAGCCCACGTGCCCAAAGCCCCATCCAGCCTGGCCTTGGGCACTGCCAGGGATGGGGTACCCACAGCTTCTCCGTGCAGCCTGTGCCAGGGCCTCACCGCCCTCTGAGTGAAGAATTTCCTCCTAACATCTAATCTAAATCTTCCCTTTTTAGTTTAAATCCATTCCCCATCGTCCTGTCACTGTCTGTCCATGTAAAAAGTCGCTCTCCTATCCTCTGCTCTAAGTAGCTGATGTAAATTTTAATGAAACTCTTAACGAAACCTGAGTATTCATTTAGTAATGGCTCTTCATTTAAAAGTCACTTGTTGTTCCCTCATCTTCTAGCTACAGCTTCTCATTTGAGTGCTATGTTATTACCTGCTGACCTTCATTAAGGTCAGATTAGTTTGATCTTTATAACCCCTATGCTGGAGGTTATGTTTGTGTAATACATTCTAGCTCAGGTAAAATTTCATTGCTGTGTCAACATTTATTTTCAACTGAGCAAAAAGTAGTTGTTTGCCTATCAGATAAATAAGGTCAACTGCTGAGTTTCATAAACAGCATAGTTACAATTTTCCTTTTACTAGCTGAGCTTGGCATGTTCTTCCATCTGATGCTCTATCTTTAAGCAACATTTGAAAATAGAAGCCTGTGTCCTCCTGTACTTTCGTGTTTATGTTGACACGAAAGTACCAAAAACTGGAGATCTCTAAGAGCAATTCCCTCCAATCTCAGGTGGGCGACTGGCTGTAATGAGACATGAAGCTGTTGTGTTGTTTTTGCAATAGTTATCGCCTGCACAGACCGCCTGAAATGGCCTTAACACAGATTTCTATTTTCATTATGAAGAGGAAAGGTGTTTTCATCTTCCTATAGGATTACAAGTTTCTCTCTGTGATCCCCTGGTGTGCAAACAGCAAACGTCTGCCATGATTGCTATAACAGTTGTATTGAGATTATTAATTGCATAATTAGAATGTATAAATAAAACTTGCCAAATGACTTTGATTCTCTTGCTGAAATTCTAACATATGATGATGTGCTAAGGTAGCATGCTATAGTAAAAGCAATAATTGAACCATCAGACCACAGTTTCCTACTAACATATATTCCTTATAATTATATTTTTCCATGGCTTAAGAGAAAATTCACAAGGGGACAGTCTCACTCTTTGCACAGCTTGCTGCTTCATAAATCACAGTTGCATTTTAATTCAGGGGAGCTTATTGTCTCTTTGCGGGTGTCCAAGGTACAGAAAAGTTGATCAACCAAAAAAAGTAGTAGTCTAGCAAGTTATGCTTTTTCCAGAAACTACAAGCTATGAAGATTTTCTAGGGATCTTACAGCTTTGAGGTTTATTTGTGTTTCTGGTTCACTCACCAAACTTGCACAGTAGAACACTGGTAGAACACTAAGCTTTGTGTAGCATCCCTAGATAGTTCAGGTTGGGTAAGTAATTTATAAATGTACTGGTTTCAAGCTTACATGTGCAACATGTATTAGCGAGAAGATTTTAAATGGCTACAAGAACTCAACTGTTCTCGGCCAGTGTGAGGTGTGGGATTGTTACTGCTTTCACCTTCAGAATGAAGTCAGTCAGTGGAGGCAGAACTATGACACCACTGGAATAACTAAGATGTGGGATAGCTCTTGTGGTCGTACCTGCATTTGGTGAGGGATGGATGGAGGGTTGTCAGTACAGATAGGCAAGGAAGAGGAGGAGGAGAGGCTGCTTTTTGTGTGAAGGGCAGCTCAAATGTCTGGAGCACCTCTATGGACTGGGTGAGAGGCTCACTGAGAGCGTGTTGGTCTGGGCCAGGGGAGGGGTCATTTCTCTTGGAAACCATTTCTGGGCGTGTGGACGAGGAAATGGTGATTGGGAGCAGCCAGCACAGATTCTCCAAGGGTAAATCACACTTGACCAACCTCACTGCCTTCTCTGATGAAGTTACAGGATCTGTGGATGAGAAGCAGGCTGTGGACATTGTCCACCTTGATTTTAGCAAGTTCCTCACCTGGATAGCATAATGCCCTGTGCAGGCTGGGGCTGACTGCTCAGGGGGCAATTCTACTGCAGAGAAACTGGGAGTCCCAGTGGACGCAAGGCTGGATGCGAATATTGTGTGCCCTGCCAATGACGGGGGTTAACACCATGCTGAACAGCATTAACAGGAGCATAATTAGTAAATTGAGGTGATTCTTCACTTCTGTTGGCACTTGTGATAGTGGGCCCAGTTTTGTCCTCCCACTGCAAGGAAGATATTAGTAAACCAGAGCGAGGCCAGTGGAGGCCCCCAGGATGGCTGAGGCTGGAGCACTTGCCCAGAGAGGAGAGGCTGAGGGAGCTGGGCTCATCCAGCCTGGAGAAGAGACAGCTTCGGGGCCAAACAGCAGCGCGCTGGCTCCCCGAGGGCCAGAGCCAGCGACTTTGCTGAGGGACATGTGAGGAGAAAGAGATGCAATGGCCATGAATTGAAATGGGGGAGATTTGAACTGAATGTAGGACAGAAAATGACACTGTGTGGGTAATTAAGCTGGAAGAGTCTGGGCAGAGGGGCTGGAGAATCCCCCACCTTGGAGGTTTGCAAGACCAGGCTGACCTCAGACCAACCTCCAAGCTCAAGGTTGGACTGAGACCTCCTGAGCTGTCCGACTGCAGGGATGCTCCGAGCTCCTGTGATGCACTTCTGATGTGGGAGGTTTAACTTACAGTGCTGGAAAAGCATTCAGTAGCGATCACAAGGTATATATGCATGAGGAGACAAGGGACTACTGCACAGTAAAACAAGAACAAAAATGATACCCCCAAAACCAACAAACAAGCAGAACTAAGGAAAACATAACTAAACAAATGACAAAAGCCCCAGCAATACTATATTACCCATAAAAAAAAAAAAAAAAACAGTGAAGCCCATTTTTTATTGTGACAGAAATATCTAATAGCAAGTATTGGATCTGTCAACGAAAATGTTTCTTATCTAGTCAGTAATAAAAATGCCTTTCACTGTGATTCAGCTTGCAAGTCTCAAGCTTGCAAGCAATAATAAATATTTAATAATAAAGGAGTGTTATTTCTCTAAGTGGTGAATGTTTGTTTTTCCATCCTTCCACTTATGGGAGTAGGTGAGCTATATTGATCTCTCTCTAGCTTTAAAGGTAAATATTATTTTGGATTGAAAATCAATTTAGAATTTTTCTGTAAGTAAAAAAACATGGGAGGTGATTAGGAGAAGGGAATGCTGAGTGGAAATGGAAATCATGATAGAAATCCATGTACATTGTTTCCTAAAGCAGTCATTACTTTATTTTATGGAAAATCATCGATATCTCTGATTTCATTTATAAATGTATCCTGTAAACTGTAGTTTATTTTCTGGAAGATTTGGTTTGATACTGAAAG
Organism: Anseranas semipalmata; assembly: GCA_013399115.1. Taxonomy (NCBI): domain Eukaryota; kingdom Metazoa; phylum Chordata; class Aves; order Anseriformes; family Anseranatidae; genus Anseranas; species Anseranas semipalmata. The sequence continues at coordinate 1,094,656 of VXAA01001421.1, forward strand.
CTAAAAAAGACTTTTTTTCTCCTTTGTCAACACAACAGGAAAAAATTATTGTGAATGAAGTCATGTTTATTATGGTTTTGTATTTATTACATATTTAGACTAGAGCCCTTTGTTTTGGCCATTTGCACCTGTGCCTGTGGGGAAATATTTTTCTAAATATCCCTTTGCACTTGGTTGCCCCAGCCAGACAAGTCTGGATGGTTTAATGGATGCACATATAGAACAAATAGGGTGAATGGCAGTCAGTGAGCAGCGCTTTTCTTTTTTTTGAGTTTATATGATTTTTAAGTCACCTGAAAGCATTTCCGCTGAGGTGAAAAAGACGATCATTTTCAGAATTGTTATGCAGAAGTTCTGGGAAATAAACGAAGCTTTCAGAGCCTAAATGAGGATATGCACTGTAAAGTGGTTAGAAGCGAGTGCGTATACTGCCTTAAATGAATTCAGGAAGGGATGTCTGAAATTGCTGTAATGGCGAGTAACGCCTTAGCTCTTATGCCATTAAAGCAGTTCAATGCCAGAATATTCCCTCTGAGTTAATGGACAGGTTGTGATTTATGGACCTGCTTTTGTGCTTGGTGGCTTACAAGAGGTAGAGCACGCTTGGGTCCAGCAGCATGGTTTGGTTTTCCAGCCTCAGGATCTGCCTGCGAGGGACAGCACCTGGTACCTCTGGGTGGGCAGAGACTGACAGAGGTCCTATTTTGCCAGCTTTCACAGCCATGTAAAGATCTCCTTCTTAAGCATCTCATTCCACGTGTTATGCCATTGTATTTTCTAGTATTTTTTTCCTACCTACTTTGACCTGTGCTGCACCTTACCCAGCTCAGGTGTGAAGGCAGTGCTTTCGGCAGTACCCATAAAGGTTTCAACATTATGCTGCTGCAGTAGCCCACAGTCAAGTATCTGCCTATCGAATAGCGTGGGATGTGCATACAGCTGGTAGCCTTGTTACACGCTTCTGGAGAGGGGAGTTTTACAGACCTCTTCTTCCTTTCTATGAGGCTTGAAGGCTGAAAGCTTATAGCTGATGGGAGGTTAGTTTTGGACCATCCTTTAAATGCTATGTAAGGGCCTTTGTGAGTTCGTACAGCGTTAGTCTTTTCAGTAATCAAATTCAAAAAATACTTGGATGAAGAGATTTTTTTTATTTCAGTTGGTAATGTTCTTGATAATAGAATTATTGTGAGGAAGACATACTTCTGTTTAGTTCTAGCAAAAGACAGTCATTATTGAATCTGAAACCACAGTTTTATGCACAAAAAAATAAAAGCTTTGAATATGAATTTAGAGAAAAGTGATTTACAAGTACATTTCCTCTTCCCTTCCTTCCCTGCTTCCAGTAGGTCCTTTGCCTTATTAAAGCGATCAGTGATTCACTCAGCATATGGCAACAAATCTGTTGAATGGGTAATCTGTGTTAAAGCAGTGGCAATTTCCAAAAGTTAGGTAGGGATTTAGGAGAAAAGTGTTTTTCCCTTTCTCCAGATACTAATACCAAACTGTATCTGTACAAGAATGCTTCACTTCATCTGTAACGTTTTGAATCTGTCTCTGTGTAGTGCTAGGGCAATATATTTAACAGAAATCAGCTCTGGGAATGTGTGCTTTGCTCGTAGCTAATATGTTCATGTTCTGAACATTTGTTCCAGTGGAAATGTGTTATCACCCGCAGTAGCCAAAGGTCGGGAATGGCTTTGAGCTGCTCGTGCACCTGCTGCCCCCTCGGTCTGAGGCTTTGTTCCTTCCCATTTCCCGAGCAGGTTGATCCCTTGGGTGGTGGGAAAGGCGGGCAGCCTTGCTCCTTCAAATTAAAGACAAACAAGAATCTGCTTATGATTTTCTTCTGAAGTCAGCCCACCCAAGCTGTTTGTTAACTCGGTCTGATGAACAAGGCTGAGCAGTGACTGTGACGCAGATACCTATTGATATCAAACAGTAATTTAATTTTGTTTCTGGAATATGGATTTTTGAGTAATAGCAGAAAAACATTTTATGAAATATTTGAATTTAAGTATCATTAGCAATAGGTAGTCCCTCAGAACTGAGGTGCTCCAAGGTTTGTTGTTGTTGTTTTTATAAATACTGTTTTTATAAATACTTATTGCAGCCTTTTAATGGCAAGCCATAAGTGCTAAGCTGCAAGACATGGTTAGTACTCTGATAATCCTATTGATGAGCCTTTAGAGTTGCAGAATCCAATGTTAACATCATATGTTTGTGTGCGGTTGAAGCAATCGTGTACTTAGAGTTGTTAAGTTGTAACTATTTCCAAGTAAAAATAAAGAAAAGCATCTGTGATACCGGGTAATAAAGCCAGAGTCAGCAGAAAGTTCCTAATGTGAAGACTCCCACAATAAAGGCAGACGTGACAGGGTTATCGCAATCCCATATCCCTGGTTTCAGAAACAATCCCTGCTATCTTGCCAGGAATGCAGCTAGAAAACAGGTCGTTTTCCACTCCTGGCCACAGAAGGAAGAAAGAGCAAAAGCCAGGCAGGTGCTTGCTCGTGTTGCCGAGGGGTCGCTATCTCCTAACATCCGAAGTCCACCCTGCCACTGCTGCTGGCTGTGTGATGTGTTTTAGCTCAAAGAGATTGCACAGAACTCTGATGTCTGCTTTAGACAGAGTGCAAAAGGAGAGTTAATGCTGAAAGCCATTTGGTGATCTTATTTCTAATCTCACAGAAGTAGTTTTCATAAAACTCTTGTTGCTAGAATCAAACCATTACTTACAAATAAGGCTTTCGTTTTAAAGCTCTAATGGATGTGAGAACCTCAGAAACCTGAGGGCTTACATGTGCCAAGATTGAAAAGTAATTTGGTGAATAAGATATGCAGCAAAAATCAATACTAAGGCTTTTTCTGAGAGGTCTAGCTAATAGTTTTTTGGTCCCGGGTCTGATACTGTAAAACTATGAAGTGATTATTATTATTATTATTATTATTATATCTGATAAACAATACACAAAGCAAGTCCCCCTTTGTGGGACTTTGGAGATTCCTAGACCACGATGTCACATCATTGGCAAGATGGAATTGGAAAAACATCTAGGAGAAATGTTTGCTAGACATGAAAGCACAGTTATCAGAACTTTCAAATGTGATTTTAATGCATTATTGGAATTTCTTTTGCACTTTTTCTTCTCTGTTTCATTCATAAAACTTTCTGTAAAATATTGATTGCTTGGCTTTCTGTGCTAATTTTGGTTTTATTTTTCCTGTGTGGGATAAAGTCTAAAAGTGACTTAATCCTCAAAGGCTGCAAGGAATGTTGGATCTGGCACCAAGAAAGAAAATAGTTGGTTTGCAGTGGGAATGGTATGGAAACCAAATACTTCTAATGCTTCCTAAAAGAAGAAAAATGAGCAGCTGATGCTGATGACTTGCAACTTAACTTTCAAATTTTTATCATAAATACCTTAATAAAAGTGTTTATGTATTTTTGTCAACCATTTTGCCATAATTTTGGGCTATTACTGTTATAACACGTCACCAGATTAGTTCACTTCTATGCACAGAAAACAGTTTGGCAGGCTATGCAAGCACAGACGAAATTCAGCAATATGTTCCCCCATGATCGTGAGTGTGTAAGTGGGCATAACAACACCAGTGTGTCCGTCTATAAACCTCTGATGCTGCATTATGTTCTGGATTGACAGCTGCTACTGTTCACATATGGCCATGCATCACTGTAATGTGCATACACGTCTCAGCACAGAAAAACCTGCAAAGTGCAGTGCACCAGAACGCCCAGACCTTTGGGATCTATCTGAGAAAACTGAAGTCCTGAATTCAAGCAGAGAAGGCTCTGTGAAAGATAGCTTTTTGTAATGAGAGCACCAGGCAAACTCTTTTAGGCTTCAGTGTAGCTTTTGGCAAGATCCTATCCTGTAAGGATCAGCTACTTTAAAGTTGGGTTTGGGGAAATGTGCTATATTTTCAGTTAATTTTCTGCAAAATATAAATGTTGCTTTACAGAGCTCCTTTAGACAGCATCACAAGTCTTGTGAATTAACAGTTTTATATAAAATTGGACTGGTTGGCTCCCATGTTTTTATATGCTTATGATAGGATTTGGTTTGGCTTAAACATATGTTTGACATTTGTGGTAAATCCAATTGATAGTTACCATTTTTATGGTAGATATCTCAACATATTTTAGACCAAAATTTAATGCTAGTCTGTATACATCCTTTCTAATCTCACTTTTGTACTCATACAGTATTGTATGGGTTATGATTAGGGCACTTCCTGAAGCTGGAATATTTAAATGCTCCGTGGAAAGAGACCGATCCCTGCTGTTCTTGCATTGTTATTTGGGTTTCTGCACCACTGACTGCGTAACATATTAAGTCTTTTTCTTCCATAGTTATATACAATTCCTACTAGAAAAGCAATGAAAAGATGTTTTTTAAATATATGAAAAAAATGATTAATGTTATCCTATTTAAGTGTTGATATGTTATAACTGTCATAGTCTAAAAATGCAAGCAGGGAAGCTAGTGCAGCTGGGAAAAACAGTTTTGAGCTTCAGATACTTTGAAGGATAAAAGTTTTTTTTTTCCCTAGTTGTCAGTTACTAAGTGAAATATTGTATTTTCCTACAGATGTGGCCTCAATGAAATGTTATTATAGACCGTAATTAAACTTTAAAAGTAACGAGCAGGAGCTTTTGGGGTAGTCAGTCCACAGTGCAACATGTGATATGTAGGAAGCCTTGTGAGAGACAGTGGCAGGAGGTTTGGGTAGCTCCTTCCCAGCCAGGAAAGGTCTGTTTGGAGGAAGGGAAAGAAATGTGCATTTTCTGAATTAAAGGTAGGACAGCAATCAAGAGAAATATATGTAACATCTGCTTGATTCTATTTTTTTATTGAGGAGATCCAATGCTCATATAAATGGCTGAACTGGGACGTACATTATGAAGAAGTAACTATGAAACAGTTTGTTTGCTTAAAACAGGTAAAATTGCAATTTTCCTGTACTTTGGTGGAAAACTGCTGTCATTTTTGCCAGCTCCCCCTGCTCTTTTGTATGAATTAAGTTATGACATATCCTTCGCCCTAGTCTAACTGTTATCCTTGCACTATTATCTGTTGTTTAATTGAAAACTGTAGCAGAGGTTCTGGGAACAGGTTGTGGACTGATATAGCGTATCATTTGTAGCTGTAAATGGCTCCACTGTTAGGAAAATCTTCCTAGTTCTTTGATGTAGAGTGATTAAAATCATTATACTACTACTTACTCTAAGGTCTTTATTTGGGACTTGAGTATTTGAAAGAGACTGTAATTCAATTCAAATGAAAAAGAGAAGTTCCGATTTTAGATTATAAGAGTAGGCTATGAACAAGGAGGGAAGACTGTCTTACAACTGCTCAAAAGCATAGTACGTCTGTCCCTGTGCGGCTATCATTCTGCTTTTACGTTAGCCTCTCACTGGCTTGGGTCCATTTGGTTTTTTTTAGAACTACATCAATGTTATCTTTTTCCAAACTAGGTTTTTCTAAAGCTTTTGTTTTGTTTCTTTCTCATAATATTTTGTTGTTGTTGTTGTTGTTGTTTTTGGTTGCCAAAGCTCATACTTAGAACATTATTTCAAGCAAAAGCTTAAAAAAGAAGAAATTTTCACATGATGTTTACTAAAGTGTTTGTCTGATATAGGTCTAATCTGGTAATGTTCTTTGTCTGCAATTTACAGTAGTAACAGATGAGTTTGGACTGGTGTGGAAGCAAGTAAAATATAGATGTTGAAGTGACTCTGAAGGACAACTGAAAAGTAATTCATTCATTAACTGGAATAAGGTGACAAAATATAGATGTAGAGATCCCAGAGTCGTTCAGGTTGGAGACAACTGCAGGGAGGTCATCAGGACCAGCCCCATTTCTCCTTTCTTTCTTGTATTGGTGACAGTCTCGATACCAAGATTAGGCCAAAAGTAGCACAATAGCCACAGTGAGGAAAAAAAAAGAAACTTATAAAAAATGGAATTTCGCAGTGCAAAAAGGAGTCAGTCGTTAGCTAGGTTTGTAATCTAGCAGTTTTTTTAAAGCATGGGGTAGTTTCAGGCTGCTATGGCTTTTTGAGTGAGAAAACTATCCCCAAGAGCAAGGTGTGGTAACTCCAAGAGAAGCAGCCTGCCAGGGAGAGGGCAGGCTCCCTGGTCCTGCAACAAGGCCGAGGTACTGGGCATTTGCTGGTTGCAAATCTGACACTAGTTTGTTCCTGGAAAATTAAGATTTTCATATTCATCCTTGTTATATCTGGCTAGAAGCCTTAAGAAGTCCCCTGTTGATGCTGCTCGACACAAGTATCTTTATATATCCTTTGATTGATTTGACAGAGCATTCCTAGGCCACAGGCCTAAAGCCAGGCCAAGCTATTTTCTCAGCAGCAAAACACAAGACTAAAAAAAAAATGGTACAGTCAGCTTTTGAGTTGCTTGCTTTTTTTCTAGTCACTGTATGTTCACGTGTAAATTAGCATGCACTATACACACGATGACGTTGTAAGTCCCCACTGAATGTAAATTAAAGAAGTGATCTTTTTCAAAATTTCCTAAATCGTTGTTAAGTGGAACAAAAATTACACCTTTGCTTTGGAATGATGAAATGGTTTCAAGATGATCTGAAGAAAATATTGGATTATGGTTTGGACATCTAATAATTTCTGTAGAAAAATATATGTTATCATTATTTTTCCATCTCCCTTGCCTAGAAGGTGGGTAAGGTTTCCAGCATTTCTTTTCAAGCATTTCATACAATTTAGGAAATTAAATTGCAGAAAAAAGGAGGAATGAAAACTGACACAGTTCTTATGTTTCTTATGGCCCAGTTCATTTGGCAGTTCTGTATTTTCATGTGTACTTCACAGTACTAAGCTAATACGGTCACCTAGGAGTCACTTTTTGTAAATATTGATTTTTAAAGTGTTGCTGATTGATTTGCACCAGAATCACTGGCTGCAAGGATGTTTGCAAAGAATTGGTGTCATCTCTATTGTATGTTATGGCTTGAGAAGAGACTAGTTGCAGGGAAGTGAGTAGGAACACAGGGATGGTTTATATAGGAGAAGAAATGATTCCAAAACTCATTCATGGTGGGAAAATATTTCTGTGTTGTCATTTCATTTTTTCCATTGATTTTTGGGCAGTGAAACTCAGGTATTACTAGTGTAGGTTTGGAAGTTAGAGTAATTTTGCAATCCTGGGTTATAAAATCTGTGTCATTCAGAGTCAAAAATCAGTCAAAATCCAGCCAGGTCAGTTGGCTGAGGTCAACTTCTCTGTGTAAAAAGGAAGTTCTTTTTTTCTTCTTTTCTTTAGTAAGGTAAAATTTCTTTTAATTATCTTAAGTGTAGCCAAGCTGTATCTCTTTTACTTGAGCTTAAAATCTGCTTTACTTGGCTGAGGTTGCTGCCACCACGATTTTTGGTTTCTTCTTCCACAGAATCTCCTAATTTCATCTTTGTTCCTGTCTTACATGTTCTTCATGGATGGGAGTTTCAGAAGTAACACAGGAACACAGATGGCATTAAAAAATAATGGGACTTGGCTACCAAATCATACAAGGGTCTTTGCCACTCCAGCCATCTTCTGTTCACTGCATCTGATGTATTCTCCTCTGTGGAATATCACTCTTCTCTCTGACTTATTGAATCTTTCTTCTACTTTGTATGGACCTCCCTGTTCCCTCCCTTTAAATGTGGTGTGAAAACACTGCTGAGAGCATCAGAGGAATTGCAAATGTGAGTTCCTTTTGTAACTGAAGATCTTAGCTATGCTGAGGTTTCTTATCATTAGTGTAATGTGTGTGAACTCTGACTTGTACCACTGTGTCCAAAACTATAGTGACAGTGAGGATATTATGTAATAATGCCTAGAATTCTAAGTGAGACTTGATTGTGGGTCCTTTTTAATCTGAATCTCCTGTCAATATTTGGTTAACATTGGTTTTTTTGTTTGTTTGTTTTTAAGAGGTAAGTAGAGAAGAGGGTCGTGTGTCTATGTAAATAAAAAAAAAACTTTCTCTAGACTTTTTTTTTTTTTTTTACTATTACTTCATTTGTAGTGCTACCAGCTCACAGGAACATTGACGTGATAGTTCTGTCCATCTTTGGTGTAGATAATGTAGGGCAGTCATTAATACTGCTTCTCTCATTAGGCCTCTAGCGTGAAATGTGTTTCAGAGCGGAAAGATAAGGCGGAAAGATAAGATTTTTTTGTTTATCCTTTTCAGAGTTTGGCCAGTCAAATATGTGAAGCAGCAGCAACCACTCCACTCTAATGTAATGACTGTTATGCAAGAATAGATCAGATCAGAGTAGTGGTTTGTAGTGGTTTGTCAAGCCCAACACCATGTTTCTGCCTGTGGTCGTGGTAGATGCCTGGAGATAAGCATATGGGGAGAGCAAGAATGTAGAGCCTACAGTCGCTGTCGTACACTGCCTGTCTGCAGCCCCTTGCATGCCAGGCTCCCAGGGACAGCAAGTGTGTTCGTAGCTGCGAATCATTCCGAGAGAATTTTCTTCCATTAGCTTGACTGGTGCTTGTTTGAATTCATGTTAACTTGTGGCATCTCCACTTTTTAGCAAGAAGTTCTCACAGCTTCACCGTGTTTGAAGAACTGTCTGCACTGTTTGTTTTTGCTGTGGCCACGTTTGGCTCATTCAATGGCAACTAGTTCATGAATAAGAAACAGTGGATGTTTGCACACTCTCAGTCTCTGTCTTATCTCCATCTTCTTTTCCATCTAGAATAATCATTGCAGAAGCTCTTTCTTCCCTGTTGCCCTTCTATGAACCTTTCCCAGTTCTACCAGTAGCTTCTTTTCTACTTGTTCTTCAGCTCTTTCTAGGTGAGCATACCAGTACTGAAGGTTGCATTGAAAATGGAGAGCACAGCTTGGATCTAAAGAGCAACATAATGACTTGCTGCTTGTGTTCTGCTTTACTGCTGATAAGATCTAACTTGTTTTTCGCCCCCTCTTTTTTTTTTTTTTTTTTTTTTGAAGTGCTATTGAGCTGGTGTTTCCATGGCTTTGACTATTTAATCCTAGAAATCCTTTAGAATTTTAAGTAGATAACCTCTAATTTTGTCAGTATCTTGCTGTTCACTTCATTGATGTCTTCCATAGTCTATAATGATGCTTCAGTTTTAGAAAGGTCTTAAGCATTTACCAAACGGGGGTGCTGGAATGACAACTTCCCTACAGCGGGAGCATGGATAACACAAAGTACTTTTTTTTTTTTTTTTTTTCTTCTGTAGTAGTTCTGGCTCTATCTCTGAATGTTACTTGTATGCTTTGATCCTCCTGGGGTCCTTTAGGCTTCCTGGTAGTGTTCTTACTTTTGATACATAAGTGTATTACTAGTTTTAAGGACTTCTGTGAGTTCCTGTTACGTCTTTTTAATCCGCCTAATCATGTTTTCACACTTAACCTGTTGGAGTTCGTGATCCTTCTGATGTCATTTGAACTTCTTGATTTTTTTTGCAAGATGCTTGCCTTTTTTTTTTTTTTTTTTTTTGGTGTTTTTTACCATATTTTTCATCTGTGAGGGCTTTCTTTTGGTCCTTCTCACTTTTTAAGTGACTTTTTTCTCTGAATCTTCAGTGTGGTGTCCTTAAATACTTTCCATGCTGCCCCTTAGTCTTTTGACTGCCTCTTTTAATTGTTTTTAGCAAGTTTTCTTACTTTCCTTCAGTTTGGTTTTCAAGATAAACTGAAAATCCACTGTGCTACATTCTTGCTGTTCCTACATGAAGATTGGATTTGAGTATGCTGTGGTCAGTGCTGCAGAGCCATCGTTTGATGCTAACCCTTAACCCGGTGCCACACACTGCTCAGCGTTACATGAAGTGCTGTTTTTCTGCTTCCTGACTAGCTGCTCAGTGAAGCTGCTGCTAATCAGATCCTTAGATGTAGGCTTTGCAACGCCTCCTGACGTGACATAATCTAGTTTCCATGGAGGTAATGGAAGGCTCCCATTACTGTTGTGTTTTCATCCTTTGCAACATTTCTGATTTCTTCCTGTATCTACTTACATGCTTCTATTTCTGTGCTTGCTGTTGCTACCACTGGCTCAGCAATGTCAGATTTAAATTTTTTTTAAGTATCCAGAGAAAGCCATATAAGACAAACCTCTGCTGCAACTTCTGGTTGCATATCAAAGAGCTTTTGAAAGATTTAAATAAGATATGCTGCATATTAATTAAAGTTAAATTATAGGACATATTCATTCATGGTTACTTTGTAATCTGTACAGTATTTATTCAACAGTACCTATTCTCTCCTCTCCCTAACACAGGAAATAGCAGATATGCTTAATTCATTTCTGAATAGTGATTGCTGCTGTGCTTCTCCAATCTAATTCTACTTTTGTTACATGTCCATGTATGCCAAACTTTGAAAAGCTCTGTCATTGCTCGTCAATCAGCATTATCCAACGCTGCGACTGCCAGTAAGTGTTTCCTGTAACAGTACTCCTCAGTGGTGTCCCGGAGCACGGGAGGGTTTGGGGGAGTTGAGTCTCCTTCCTTTTAGGTCTTGTGGGCTGTGGGTAACGTGGCGGCAGTCTGGGTGTGAGCCATTAGGATGTGTTAGAATACTACAGAGAAAGTAATAGAAGAGCAATGCAGGAAAAATTAGGCTGGGGAGGAAGATGAATGGAGGAGGGTGATAAATTTCCCAGTGTAGGGCCACCTCCTGTCTGCAGGGCCCCAGGTACGCGTGTGTGTATTGCGCTTGGCAGAGCTCATCCCCAGCACTGGGGAGGCGGAGATGTTTGTCCAGCACAAGTTATTGTTTAATTGGCACATTATTTAATAAAGTTGTTTTACTTAGTTATTCATGAAAATATTGCATATTTGACTTCTCTTTGGTAATGTGTTTTTTTTGTGAAAGCCCAGTTTACACTGCCATATTCGCACTTGTGTGGGAGGGCAGTGCTTCACTCTGATCAGCTCCCAGCGAACTGACACCTCCAATATATATATATATACATAAAAAAGCCTGAGATATGTAGATAGCTGGAAGACAGGCTTCAGAACTAACCAGAATAAGGGTAAGGCTATCTGTATTAACAGCTTAGTTTTCTTAAGCAACAGGGGATCTACTTTATAAATGTTACATCTTGCTGAAAAAAACTATCTGAAGACTGGATTTCTAACATGACAAAAACAGTCAGGAGACATTTGTGGCAAAAAGGTGTGTTTACTTCTGTTACAGAAATGTGCTGCCTTTGCTTTCACTTTTCCTTTTCTTTCTCATTGAGAAGATAGGAATAGTAATTTACTTGGCTTATTTTTCTCTGCTGTCTCCAGCTCTTACTGAAGCTGGAGAAACTTCAAGAGGGACAGAATCTGAACACAGATTTTCTTCCATGGGCAGATTAAGGAATTGAGGAATGGGATTTGCAGTTAAAACCAAAACAAATTTATGCTTGTAGTTCCTGAGGAGCTCAGCTTTGCATTTTGATTTGAAATGTTTCCTTAAAAAGAACAAGAAAATCTACAATGATACTTTCTTATAGAATATAATTGCTTTTAACCGATTTTAGAGGCAGACACTTCAGTCCTGTGGTGTAGCCTGGACAACACTGACTGGTTACTACCATTGCACTTGCCTGTCTTCGCTAACAGTATGAATGGGAGAGAGCAGAACTCATAGATTGCTTTCCTGGCTAATAAAATCCATATCATGAATCTCAAGTACAAGATCAAAGCTTTGGGGAAAAATAAAATAAAGCACAAGCAAGAAAGGAGCCCGAGAGATGAAACTCGTGCTGAAGATGTCTGTACATCTCATTAATTTTTATAATATGAAACTGATTGTTTTATATTTGTAATTTTTTTTTTGCATCAAATTTGTTGCAAAAATGATTTTTCTTAACCCCGTTAATATGGGGAACTGCTAAGCAGTTCTCTAAATGTAAAATGTATTTCTTTATAATGTGTTTTTTGGGCTTGTTTTTTGTTGGGTAAGGTCATAATGCTGGTAATGTAATTTATTTGATCTGCTGAGGTAAAAGCAAGGTGAAAAATGTGAAGGAAGAGTTGGTATGTTAATCTTCTTTGCTGATGAATGTGATTTGCCCTAACTGTGTTTTTATTAAGAACACCTCCAGAAAAGTGATGCTTGGAGGAAAAAAATAAAAATAAAAATCCTTGTAACACATAGTTCCTGGAAGCTCCTCTGCCTCTGTAAGCTTTTTTATTCTCATTATTTTTTTTTTAACATTATACGAATTATGTTGTAAACGTTAGCAGTTTTTGTTCCACCCATTTAGAGCTTTGTATTTATGTTTTGCCACATACATCTATAACAGCCCTTTCTTCCCCTTCCATCTGGGATCTTTTTCTGAAAAGATATTAGTAAGTTTGGAGAGAAGTGCTATTTCTAAAAGAACATTATTCACTTGTTCTATTTTTTATGTGTTTTGGAAATGGGAGCAAATTGTTCGTCAGGGCATTCAGGAGCAGTTGGCTGGAGGGAAAGGTATTAGAGGAGAAAAAAGAAGGAAAGGTAGAATTCAACATGACTTTTTCTTGAGCTGCTTGTAGCTATTCCTTGGAAATAATTCGTGTTTTCAATCTTATTTGAATGTCTAGCTGATTGAAGAGTGAGAAATATTTAATTAGGGATTAATGAAAGGCGCTTTTATATTACAAATGAATGTGCCTTCAAGCTAATTTTCTCTGTTTAAAATCCCATAATGCTGAACTTTTAATTAAAAGTTTGAAATAAGTAAAATAAGTAAATGAAAGTCTTCATGGTAAAATATATATCTAAACATTAAGCTGTAGACTCTGCACCTTTACCATCCCATTTTAGCAGAGTTACTCTGGTTGTTCTTTAGTGAATTTGTGCTACATCTGGCTTTTCTTTCAACTCCCTGGAATCAAAAGAAGAGACTTTTTATCTTAGTGTTGAAATGTCTGTCTTGTTTTGTGAAATTCTTTCCATAAGTCCAGTTCCCAGTTTGGAAGTTACACTGTAATTTTGCTTCTTATTGTCCTTATTGACCTCCACGCTTATCTCAAAGGGCCATTTGGGAGGACCAAAAATGCTAGCTCTCCCCTCAACCCCTTACACTTCTTTGAACCCAAGAAAGAGCAAAGTATGATTTAAATCAACAACACTTAGTAACCCTGCATCAATTTCCATTTTGCCGACCTTTACTTGAGATGATAAAAGCAATTGGCAATGTCTGTCTCATTTGCTCTGTTGGGCCAGCTGAAGTCAGATTTTCAGTCACACGTCTTTTCTGTTTTCTCCCACGTGTCTTTCTCTTTATGTGACATTGAACAGCAATGGGAATTTGAGTTCCAGTGAATCCTGTATCACTGAGAAGGAATTTCAAAAGAATTTTTTTTATAGTGGAAAGAGCATTCCACAGCGTGTGAGCTATGATTGTACATATGCGTAAGCACTGTTCACAGCCTTGGTCTTCATAGGTCCCTGGAGGAATGTAAGTAAACCTCAGCAAGCTCATTAGTTAATTCTCTCCATACTAGCATTTATTTTCCCTGCCCCCTTCTCTCTCTCTTTCTCTGGTTGGTAGGGAAACCCCTAAGATCTGACAGTGAACTTTTGGTCTCAATAAAGCAGTTATACAGGGTTTGGGTGGAATTTCTGTGAACTTCACTAAGAGGGAGAAAATGTGGAAAATGCTTCCTCCAAGCAAAATACGAACAAAATGTTGTGATTCATTAAACTCCTTCCTATTTGCCTGCAAGCGAGAGCCTCACAGTTATTCAGCTGAATAGTGCGTGGCCCTGAGGGGGCAGAGCCAAAAGAAAAAGAGATGGCATGGGTCCAAAGAGCAAAATGCATGTTTTCAGGAAAATTAGGAAATTTTGCTCCAGGCACATCCCAACGTGAACAGTGGGTTTGTTATATTGGGATTTTATACTACTGTTTACTTTAGCTTTAAATATGAAACAAACACTGCTTTTTAGTGCTGCTTGATATTTGGAGGGTGCTCCACAGAGTAAACCATCTGTTTTAATTGTTTCATATGTATTTAAGTTTTGTACTTGAAGTGTTTCAAGTTAGATTGAATGGTCTAAGGACCAGGTACTTTGACTGGTTTTGTATCAAATTCCTAGTACTATAATTTCTTTGGCTGTTTCTGAAATACAAAATACCATTGTTTAATATTAGCCATTTCATTTTCTGCTCTCATGTTTGTGTAGTTTTGCTTGGAAAATTCAAATGTTTAGCTACCTCAAGGAGAAAAAAAATTGCTCAAGGCTGATCGCGGAAGTGCGAGGACACACGTTGATGTGCTTGCGGGAGAGGGCAGTCGTGTCATGTGTGGCATCACTGGGTGCCTTCCTCTTCTGAGTGCCAGAGCCTGTACTGTCCTCAGCTGCAGGAGCAGGGATGGGTCTTTGTACGGTTGTGTTCATGACATACACGTGGAAACAGAAGCCAAGCAGTTCTCTCTTTCAGCACAATTAAAACCCTTTCAAGGGTGAGATCTACGTGAGTACTTCGTAGTTTTCCTGAAGTGAGAGTATGTTTTGTCTGTGCTACATGAGTAAATTACTTTAATCCTAGTTAGCATACTGGACTTATGTTGCACATTCCTCTTTATTGTAACTTGTGTAAAAGCCCTCACTGACAGAACGTTGCACTTGGTGTTAGCTGGGAGCTGGGGCTGCCTACAGCTGGGATTGCTTGACCTGGGGACACAGCCATTCCACAGCCCAGAGTAATTCCTGCAGTCCCTTTCCTTGCATTTATTGCATGTATACTGCTGTGCGGAACGTGTTGTTTACAGTGCATTTTTAGACAGGATTTCCTTTTTGAGTTACTATCTTGTATTTACAAATGCAAATCTTGTTTTGTAATTGAATTTCTGGTCACTTTTGGCATAGTACATTCAGCTGTCCCTGTAGTTGTGCAAATCACGTTATTTCCCCCAGAACTATTTTTCAGAAAAAAAGTTGTGGAAACATCTGCCTTCTCCCAGCAAACGGGAAGGCTCGTGTTGGCATGTCACTGCCAACCTAAAGACCCTGGAAACTGTTAACTACCTCACTTTATCTGTGTGCATGGTAAATATTGCAGAGCTGTAGCTTGTTTTCCAGCCACATAGTACTTGATTGCTCATGCTCAGTGACATTCCAAGTATTTAAGAGCTGAATATATGGAATACTTCACACAATTTCACATCTTACTACCTCATCGCTTATACTGTCTGTGTTATCTATTAAACAAATAGTGGAAATGACAAAATCATTCCTTTTCCTTTCCTTTAGTTGTGGTCGTAACTGCCTGAATGCAACTGCAGACTATAGTGTTAAGAGGAAACCTGGGATGTGACATGGGGTAGAGATAAGTGGCTAAAAAGATGAACTGTGGGCTTAATGCCTTTAAGTAGTCAACAAAATATCAGGGCTATGCTCACCCCTTAAGTTCTCAGCCTGTCCTGGTCTGGTGTGGGGTCTTGGCACAGCAGCTGGGGAACCTACTGAGGAGGCAGTCCATATGAATCCTGGTGTCTGAGGTGGGACATTTGATGCTGTGTAAGACATCATTAACTCAGAACAATTGTTCTTTGCTTTGCCTTCATGCCACTGCACTTGCAAGTGAGGGGACTCGAAGCAGCGCTGTGGCACATTTATATCCAGGGCCTACCTTGTGTATCAGCCACAGTAGGTCCCCCCTCGCGGACACCCACCAAAAGACGTTCTTCTTCCCTCTATTTACATGAGGGACAGGACTGTATTGGAGTAGAGATCAAACAAACACAACAACCAAGACCAGCTTTATCCTTATTTGAGGAAAGGCTGTTTCTTGAGACTACCCTGTATTTGTTTGATATCAAGTTTTCAGCTGTTTCAAAAATTCAGCTGACTACCTACAGATGTGGGTGGGAGATTGTTCGTGCGAGTGACGTTTGCTTTCCTGCCCTCTTGGGGCACTTCTCCCAGTTGCCAAGAACGAGCAACAGTTCTCGAGAGTGGCCTTGCAATGGCATCAGCCAGCCTCCCCCACACTCGTGGGGGAATCCCATCAGGGTGCACGGACTTCTCTCTGTCTAGTTTCTCAAGTATTGCCTGACCCAATGAATTGGGCTTACATGGCAAGGTTGTGGTAGCAGAGCGGGGCGGGGCGGGGGGATGCAGAGGCGGCCTCTGTGAGAAGAGACCAGGAGCTGCTGCCTCTTCTCGCAGCAACCCCCCACCAGCTGCCGTGGCCTCCTACTGCAGAGCCCTCACACCGCGGCCTCAGCTGTCCTGTGAGGGGCTGCTGCAACAGCCTCGTGCAACAGCCCCAGGGCAGCCGGGCCCTCTCCGCTCCTCTCCCCGGGGGCGGAGCGCAGAAGAGATGCCCCCTCTGCAGTCTCCAGGACTGGCTGGGGATGCAGTGAGGGACGGGGGAACGAGGGCTCAAACAACACCTGAAAGGTCACAGTTCTTTATTGGCGGCCGGGGGGCGAGCGCAGGCTGTCTGCGCTAGCGCATCTCCACTTGTGCCACCCGCGGGACATCCATCCTTGCGGCCCTTCGTCTGCCTTCTGTCGGGGTGCTGAGCCGTCGGCAAGGAGCTTGGCCCAGGCTGCGGCATCGTGTTGTGCCAGGGCCTCCTGGAATGGTGTGGGCCGTGCTTCCTCGCGCCCATCACAGGCCTGGCATCGCAGTCGGGCCTTGCCAGCCTTGCTGAAGGTGGCCCCACCTGCCTCGGCTGGATCTCATCTTCTGGAGAGCCCACATCTATGCGCTGGCCAGAGCCCTCTGCGGGAGGCACCTGCACAGTCTGCACCCCTTGTTTCTCTTGGTCCCTGTCCGTGGCCTGGACAGTGTCCTGTGAGGGTGGCATGTTGCTTCTCCGCACCCGTTTTCTCCACGGATCGCAGTTTGTGGGCTGGACGTTGTCTTCCACAGGTGCCACTTTGACAGTCCTCACCCATTTTTTCCGAGGGTCCCTGTTTGTTTGCTGGACATTGTCTTGCGGTGGTGGCACGTTGCTTGTCCTCGCCCATTTTTTTGATGTATGCCAGTGTGTTGGCTGGTTGTTGTCTTGTGCTGGTGGCACATTTCTTGTACTCACCCATTTTTTTGATGGATCCGATTTCCTTTGGTGGACGTTTTCCTCCGAGGCTGCCACCTTGCTGGTCTGCACCCAGTTTTTCTCTTGGCCCCTGTTCCTGCGCTGGATGTTGTCTTCTGCAGGTGACATCACTACAGTCCGCACCCATTTATTTGGCCGGCCGCCGTGTCTTGGCTGGACGTTGTCCATGGTGGGTGGCACCCTGATGTCCTGCACCCATTTTTTGTGGGGATCCCTGCTCAAGTTGTCTTCTGCAGGCGGCCCCTTGACAGTTTGCATGCATTTTTTTGGTTGGCCCCCGTGCTTTCGCCGGAAGTTGTCTTCCGCAGTTGGAACCTTGCTGGTCTGCACACATTTGTTTTGTGGGTACGTGCTCTTGGGCCGCGTGTGGTCTTCCTCAGGAGGCACGGTCTGCACCGCTTTATCGTGTCGGCCTTCCTGACTTGACTGCAAGTTGTCCTTCACGAGGGGCACCTCATCGGTTTGCACGCATTTGTCTNCCTGGTGGTCTGCACCTCTTTATCATGTCGGCCTCCCTGACTTGACTGCAAGTTGTCCTTCACGAGGGGTACCTCATCGGTTTGCACACATTTGTCTACTTTGTTGCCCTGCTTTGCCTGGCTGTCATCCCTCATTGGGCGTTTAGAGAGGGGGGGCCAAATGAGGTCCTTCCTCCTTTCTTGGCTCTGTTTTCTCTTCCTCCCCAGATGCTTCCCCCGCTGCATCCTGAGCGGCTTCTTGAGCGGTTTCCTGGGCAGCTTCCCTGGCTGCTGCTCCGGCTGCTGCTCCGGCTGCTGCTCTGGCTGCTGCTCCGGCTGCTGCTCTGGCTGCTGCTCCGGCTGCTGGTCTGGCTGCTGCTCCAGCTGCTGCCCCGCCTGCTGCACCGGCTGCATACTGAGAGGCATCCTGAGTGGCTTCCTGGACAGCTTCCCTGGCTGCTGCCCCGGCTGCTGCCCCGGCTGCTACTCCAGATGCTGCCCCAGATGCTGCTCCAGCTGCTGTCCTGGCTGCTGCACTGGCTGCATACTGAGCGGCTTCCTGAGCGGCTTCCTGGGCAGCTGCCCCAGATGCTGCCCCAGATGCTGCCCCAGATGCTGCCCCGGCTGCATACTGANCGCTTCCTGAGTGGCTTCCTGGGCAGCTTCCTGCGCAGCTTCCTGGGCAGCTTCCCCATCTGCCGCTCCTGCTGGTGCCGCAGCTGCTGCAGTGTCTCATGCATCTTTGGACGTTTAGCAAGGGGGTGCCATCCGAGGTCCTTCGTCCTTTCCAGGC